>JARHVA010001202.1:725000-1115000 GCA_037957365.1 Torreya grandis
GAATGGCACTTAGTAGGCTTAAAACTAGCTAAAATAACTAACACTGAATTTGGTATTTGTGTCATTTTATTGAATGGGGTTTTTCAATATTGACCTATATGAGAAATCACTTTTTTATGGCCAATCATCTCTATAAAATTAAAATATATAAATAAACTTAGTATTCCATTAAAGAGGCCTTAATAAAAGGAATATGGGATTGTTTTTAAACTTCTAGATAGTGAGAACCCTTCAATGTCTTTAGATTACCTTGAATCTATGAAAATTATATAATAAAAAAAATGAAATATAATAATATTAATATAAAGAGAGTGGTGGGTAAAAGACTCCTATTACTTGAAAAAAGAAGGATGATATAAGGAAGTATATGAAAATCAATTTCAACCCAATGTCATATAAACAATTATACAACATCTATTAGTCTTGATATAATAAGAAATAAAAAATAATTTCTCATGTTTGAATTATAAAGACAAGTAAAAATCATGTCTACAGTGTATTTAATCATTAATGTTATCAAAAAGTGAGAAATAAATAAGGTTTAGCAATAAGGTTTTTTGCCTTCAATCTTGGCTTGAAATAAATTGGCTTACAAAATGGTTTTTTATAAGTTAAGGAAAAATTGGAAAGATGGAAAAGGGGTTTCCCGTCATGGTGAGAAAATGATTTTAAATCCATGTCCAAATATAATGTAAACATTATATCCTTTATTTAACTTTATCAAAGATCGTGTAGATGTGTTTCCCACATGACATGCCTTTCAAAATATGGTTCACGTGTTAATTTTCACCTACTTCCTTCCACATTGAACCAAATAAAGGTACTTAAAATATTAATAAATAAATTTAGTTACAGGGGTTGAATTTAATTTCAAAGCCACATTTTTATAAAATATGAAATTTTTAATTTTAATGTGTAATTTGAAACAACATATGACCATTCAAGATAAACAATCTATTATACCTTAAAAAATAAGAAAGCATCTAGGAGGTTATCTCATGACCAAGAAAGAGAAGTTGATAATGAAATGCAATACCACATGGCTGATGTGGAGATTTCAAGAGTTTTGTATTGAAAACATAGGAGATTTTCCACTTCCAATCTCAATTATTTTTTAAGTATAATAGTTGATAAGTTTGATAGAAGGAAGAAATTTATCCCCCGAACGGTAAACAAGGCAAAAAAAGCTAATGATATGTTTAGTGATATATCCTTGGCAGGAATCCTTATAAATGGAAATAGTAAGTGGGGATTTGGACATTATTTCTTGTCATATGTTCCAGGTGGGTCAAACTTTATTATAATGTTTTTAAACAAATGTTTAAAATATTTAAAGACTACATATGAAAATAACTATGAAGGCCTACAATACACATGTGAGAGATCTAAGTACCCTCTCTATGATTTTTTTCTCAAGAATCTAGTGTATCCTCCATGTAGAGGGTACTAGAATGATTTGCCTCAAGCTAGTGAATTCAAAAAGTAGTCACCAGTTTTGCTACTCTAATTAGACAATTGTGCATGGGACAACAAAGATAGGTAAAATGTAAAAAGTAGTGATTTATATTGAATTCATATTATTCTTATATAATATGATGTATTGAGTATTAATAATTTGTAAAACAAATTCCTCCCCATGTTCAAGCACCCCTTATACCATGGGAAGACCTCTTTTTGGGTTCCCCATAGTTGGGATGGCTCCTAACTATATGGGCTAATATTTAAAAAAAAAGTTGTTTATAAAATGTTTTCAAATGATTCACTTATGAGTATTTTTTCTATTATTTAATCATGTTCATTAATTTATATCTTCCATCGAAGACTCTAAATAATTTTATGATCCAATACCTCTCATTTATAACACATAGAGGCTTTTTCAAAGAGATTGAAATTGGCAAATTTCTAGTAGGTCATAACTCATGAAGATATAGATAGAACATTTGGAAATTTAACTAAAATTTTTAAGGGAAGAGATGTGTGAAATATTCCAAAAAAGATGGTGAGACTGTAAGAATGTTTACACCATATATTATTGAAGAGGTGGTGGATTTCAATGGACTCATTAAACCATATTAGCTCAAGGGTAAAGATGAAATATGTGGTTTGACAAAAGCTCAATATTTCTTATTAAGATTAGAGGATGGCTTCCCAATTTTTATATTTGAGCACATTGTTCATGATGATGAGTGGTCTACACCAATAAAATTATGGAGGACATTAGAGGATGGTAAACCTAATATACCATATAGGGTCTCTATATTATATTATTTTCAAATATTTTAAGAAAATAGGGATTGAAAAAATACATAACAGGAGAAAGGCCAAGATAAGATTCAAATTACGAACAATGAATATTATTTTGAGTGAGAACCAAAAATCATTGGATAAATTAATTGGTGATAATGGCCATATTAATAAACTAAATATTAGTGCTTTGAATTTATCACTCAAAAAATTCATTTCAATGTTCAAGGAATCACTTGTAGAAGAATTTGAATTTTGGCCTGGCTTTCCAACATATTGTAAGGATGTCTATGATGCTTTAAAAGAATATATGTTTCCTATAAGGGAGACTTATCAGGTGAATTTTTACCAAAAACCAAACAATATTCTAATGTTCTATGAAATGCATAGACTATCTTTATGGAAGAAGCTATAGATTGTGAAAAGGAGTAGAAGCATTGTGAAATTGAATAATATATTGGACATATAGGTAAAAAATGAAGAAAATTATTCAATAAAAAATTGTGTTTAAAGGAATGACATATGTGTTTGATACGTCTCAATGACACTTAAGGGATAGATTACATAATATGGATGGAAAAGGCTAGAAGTGGGATTCTTAAAGATGATTCAAGCATGGTTGAATAGTATGTTCCTAAGCATGGAAGAAAAAATATTATATCAGAAGTAGATATATATAAATATTGTTTGATAAAGACTGAATACTTAATCCCACTAACAATGAAACTCCATTTGTTAAGTGTGACAATATAATATTAATAGAATATAAAAATCAAAGATGACAAGGAAGTGACACTAAAAGCTTCTAAGATAGAGAACGTAGAAGACATGAGGAAGCATGTATAGTGTCATTTCTAATTATAAAGTGAATACAATATTATTAATCAATTATAATACTAATTGTGGCATTAAAAGTGTAATATGTATGTATTTAAAGCATTTTCAATCATTATTTTTTTGAAATTAAGTTGAAGGCTTGCACGAGCAATTTTAATTAGATATTAATATTTGTGGAATTTTTACTAATGTTTTTATCATTACCCAAATGACCTCCTTGGGTATAACAATAATTAAAAAAAATTGTGATTAATATATTTTATTGGATGTCTCGAGACTGTGATTAATATATTTCGAAATAACAAGTGGCAATAAAACTAATATTTATTGTAATATAAACTAATAAAAAATAAATATAGCAATCCATAAAATAATTAATATAATTATTTAAATTAATTAATAAAAATTGTTTAAATTTTAATAATTAATTAAAATTAGTTAATTAAATATATTATTTTTTATTAACTAATTAAGTAATTAATTAACTATTTAAGTAATTAAGAAATCAAGAAGTTAATTAATCAATCAATCAATTAAATTATTAATCCATTAATCAATTAACAAACTTAATCAATTATTAATATTATTCTAAATAATTAATTAAATTAAATACATTTAATTATTTAATTCATTAATATATTTAATTAATTAATCGATTACTATATTAATTAAATAATTTAATATTTTAATCTATTAAGTAATTAAATATAGTAATAAATTAAATAATTTAATTAATTAATTAATTTAAATAAACAATTTTAATTATTTAAATAATTTTGAGTAATTAATTATATTAAATTAATTAGTTAATAAATAAATTAGTTTAAAATAATTAATTATTCAATTAGTTAATCCGTTAATTAATCATGATATAAAATCTAAATAAATACTAATTAACAAAAATTTACAATTAATGAGTTTCTTTTTATCATTAATAATTGTTTAAAATTAGTTAGTTTTTTAATTATTTAATTGATTTACTGATTAATTAATTAACTAATTTTAATTAATTAATTAAGTTAAATCAAATCAATTAATGTAATTTAATTTGTTAATTATTTAATTGATAGCTATATTAAATTAATTAATTAATTAAGTTAATATAGAAATTAATTAAATATAGTAATCAAGTAAATAATTAGTTTAATTAATTAATTAAAATTAATTATAATAATTTTAATAAATAAAAGGGTTGACGGGACCCTTCCCAAATAAGAAGATTAATGGACAAGCTTGAAGGAAAATTTCAACAAGGTATATGACCAAAACATAAAGAACAAACCACAAAACTACCAATTAACCATATTGATTGTATTAGTTAAGCTCCATCAATGTTTATATAACATGTTCCAAAAAACTGATATTACTAGTCACACATTTTATAAGATCAACCTATTGTACCAAAAAACCAAACATACCAGGAACCCTACTGCCAGTTAGTCAAGGAACACCAAAGGATTACCTCCCCAATTTAGGCTTCACACTTTGTTGTCCAACTAAGTTCTCCCTTTTGACATTACAACCACATTTTTATTCCCAGATACTTGACTCAAAAGACCACCTGACATAGCCTCTACCACATCTGAGGCTTCAATTACCATCAATGCCTCCCAAACATCCAACTCCAATTGACCCACTCTGACTGATGAGGTCTCCTTCAACCATCATTTACCCATCCATTATGGATCTCAGAATAGATGTCTACTAAGACCTTGAGCTAAAAATTTGATAGTAGCAACCCACTCAAGGGACCTACGCACCTCCCACCATGCCTTCAATTTAGGGAAGATGGATTTGAGTACAACTAAATGTGGGAAAACCACAAGATGTTCATGCTCTGATGTTGTCTAATATTATCACAACCCATCCAATTCATCTACACAATTCAACAAGGTCACAAACCTCTCTTTTAATTCCCTAAAAATTGGTAAGGGAATAACATCGAGACCATCTTTCCCCAAAAAGGGCATATATTTGAATGACCCAACCTCTACATTCTTTATTACACCAACATATTTGCCCTATACTCTAGGAATATTAAAAAATCCACAATTTTAGCCACCAATGTCTTGTCAAAAACCAACATTATCAAATTTATTACAAATAACACTACCAATTCATAATTTACTTTCATGTGCAAAACTTTCCCCAAGACATCCTCACCCAAAACTCACTCAACTACCTGCACTATCTCTACTAAGGGTGCCCAAAACATATGCTTTAATCTGCACAGAGACACCTTACCCATGAAGTCCATCTCCCACTTCACACTACCACTACTCCCAAACACCAAAAACCACACTATAGATTCAACTAATGCATAATCCATTACCACACCCTTTTACCATCAACCAAGACCACACAAATAAAAATCTTAAAATAGAGTGCTTACCCCTAAGCAAATTTGTTACCACTTTACAATGATTAATCCTTTATTTTATGTAATAATACTTCCCATGCCAACAAATAATGACCATCATCATTACTTTAACCTCTAAACTTAACACTTGAGCCCAATAACAATGAAATAATTTCAAATCATTATAATCCACCCCTACATAGTCTTGCCACCTTTCTTTACAATTATCACTCCTTATATCCTCCCTTTGATTTTTACCTACATTTATTAGAAAATCTACCATCTTATTAGATTCCTAAAAGCAATGTCAACCCTACCACTCTTTGAAATTACTCAAAAATGACCATGATTTAGTAAGAATATTGTTAATATTCTAGTCTTTAATATTATGCTTCTTGAATTCCTAAATAACTACTAGATAATCCCCTTTGATTACCAGTTTCTCCACTCCACAAGCTACTGCCAATTCTAGGCCAACCATTAGAGCCTAAGATTTTGCTTCATTATTAGTCTCATCCATTAATTTAATAGAGGTTAATCTTATTAATGACCCATTTCAATATTTTACTACACATCTTACCCATGATGCACCTAGATTACCTCTACAAGCACCATCAAAATTTAGCTTAAACCAACTAGGACTAAGAGGTTCCCACACTTCACCTAACCTATTACTCCTCTTTGACTTTGTTACCATTGACCCATTATCAGGAGAAATTAAAAAATCCATTCAACACACATATTTATATCCCAACTCATAATATGCCCCTTACATCTGACTTGAGTCGATACCACCTCTGAGATAGGAATATTTGTATCTCATAGGACCGTATGCAATGACCATTTTAAACCTTCAAGATACATTGATTCCTTTCTTTCCAAATTGAATAAATGAGAATGGTCAGGCTAACTCTCCATAAAATATAATTAATTCTTCACATCTCCATGTGGCCAAATCATAAAGGCCTTATTGATAAAAGAAGGCCACCCCCAACACTAGTCAAACTTGAAACATAACCAAAACCAAAACCACACTATGAAAGGGAATTTTAAAAAAATAGACTAATGTTTCCTCCTCATATTTACACATAATTTTTTTTTAAGGATCCGTAAAACCCATATTGTGTAGCCTATCTTATGTGAGAATTCTCTTTTGAGCCACCACTCATGCAAAGGTGCCTTCTTCCTTGAGCCCTTCCTTCCCCCAACATAGATTGCCCACCCAAGCCAAAAAATTTATCTATTAATTTTCCCAGTGGATACCCTCATTAAATTCATAACACCCTAACTTATCCCACACCCAATGAATCACATCCTCCTTATCACTAAAAACACCTTTACTTTGGCCAAACATAGAGAAATAACTCTACCTTGATCCACCCAAAAAGGTAAGTTTATCAAATTTTTCCACTTCTAACTAGCCAGACCCTAACTAATATGGACCTTCAAATAATAAACCACCTTACTCCCCTAATGGGTTATAATATAATATCAATCCTTACCCCACATTATGGAGAACTACTAAAGGCCTATGTTTGTTCCATGAATGCAACCAAAAATCAGTCTGCCTTTCATTATTGATAGTCCAATAAATATGCTCAGTAATAATATATCTACATTTTGATAAAAATTCCATGTATGAGAACTTTTGTCCATATTTTCAATAGACATCATACTCCATGGCATATCAGTGCCAATATATTTATGCTAAATTATTTTAAACCAAATATAATCTTGATGTTCTACCATAATCTACACCAATTTTACCCCAAAAGCTTGATTTTGAAGATGCATATTTTAAATCCCTATTCCACCCATATTGTTTTATTGCATAACCTATACCATTTGATAAAAGGAATCATCTTATTATCTACAACACATTTCCAAACGAAATCATTCATAATTTTATTTAAAATTTTCACCACCTCGCTGGATGGTTGAAGAACTAAAAATTCAAAAAATGGGAAACACACTCAAAACACATTTTATCAAAGTAATGCTACATACCAATGATAAACACTTCCCTTGCTAGAAATTCAATTAGGCTTTAAATTTATTAATAAAATCTTGCCACAACATGAATTTACCTACCCCTATATAAATATGAACCCCAAGATATTTATTTGGAAACTTACCCACTTTAAAACTTAGGCTCCTTGCAATCTCCCTTTACTTTGATTCCTTATAATTGGAAAAGTAGACCAACAATTTTCCTTCACTTACCACTTGACCTAAAGTTTTTTCATAATTTTTTAGTATATCTTTCAACTCCCTTACTTCTTTAATAGTCGCATGCCCAAAAAGGAAAGTATCATGGAACATCGGCTAATGACTCGAGAGCATCTGCATCATTGTCATCTTCTAAATCACCTTCAGGGAGATCATCTAGAATTGGTTCATAAATGTCATCTTGTAAATAGAGGTCTTCATCAGAATCAACAATATCCCACCATGTTGTTGCATTGGAAGTAAAAATAGCTTTAACTACAAGATTCTTGTAGTGACATTGGGGAGCAATATGGCTAGGTTTGTGATAGATGTAGCAAATAGGCTGCTTGGAAGGAGGATGAGCAGTAAATCATTTCTTAAGGAAATGATGAGGAGGTACATAGGAATGCTTGCGAGGAAAGGAGTGATGCTAAAAGGAGAGGCACTTGTGATGTTGCTTTTGCTATTTGTGAGGTTGGACAAATGGCCGATAGCCAAATGGGGTTATTTCAAGAAATGCTGGAGTAATCTGAGAAGCTTGATGCTTTGTGAGTTTTTGGATAGACTTAGTCTCTGAGACTAAGCACATAGCTTTCTACTTAGAAAAATCAATCACATCTAAGAGAGATAGATCTTTAATTATTAGTCCTTTAAGATCAATATAAGAAATGATCCTATCAATGAGATTATATGGCAAGGCATGCAAAAACTTGATCTTAACCTCAGTGGACAAAAAACTCTTGCTTTCATAAGCCAATTCTTTGAATTGTTTGGCAAAGGCATCAAACTATTTTAAATCACATATCTCCATCTTGAGAAGCCATTTTTTGGATTCCAGTTCTCTATTAGCAATTGGAAGTGCAAACTCATTAATCAACAAATTAAATAATGTGGCTAATGAATCATCCTAATTATGTACACGCTCATATTGTTCAGCTTCAGACATAGTGTTCCACCATTGGTTAATAATACCCCAAAAAAACTTTGTATCAAAACAAGTAGTTCCATCTTGATCTAAATGTGCATTAATAGTGATAACTCTCATGGAGTTACACCATGTAGTGATCTCATTTAATGGATTAAGGAGATCATCAATATTAAGATACCAAGGCTGTAACTGAACATGCATTCTTTACATAAGGGTAGTATTGGACTTATTTTTGCAAGTCTTGAAATTAGAGCCAAAAGTAATTGAACAAATGGGCTTTTTGGCAGAGGATTCTACCTGCTGATCCTATTTAGAAAGCCAGTCTAAACTATCATCTAAAGCATCTAATTTAGAATCAATAGAAGAAACTTGTTTCTATATCTTCTCTATGTTATCCTTAATATATAGAACATCTCTACAGAGATCATCAAAATTCTCTATAAAATGTGAGTTGAACCTTGCAGTATAATTTCTTTGTTTGAACTCATTTGAGGGTTCAACATCTCCTTGATAAGCAGCTGAAAAATATTGTACAGTTCTTGCTGGCTGCTTATATACTCCTTTATGAGGTGGCCATCTTCCACCTTTATACAAGGTAACTTTGTTCTTTGTGTAGAATTCCAGACTATCTTCTCTAGGAAGATTCATCATTGTGCAGGGTAATTGATCCTTTGGATCACTTCCTTGATTTATTTCTTCATCTTCTATCAAAATATGACCTATTTTGACAATTCTGTGAGAAAAGGAAGTTGATGGTCTGGATGGAGAAAGATTAGAAGAATTAATAGACAAAGATCTGGGAAGTATATTTACAACTCTGCCATCACTTTTATGTATTATGGCTTGACCTTTCATTCTAGGAGAAACATTTTTCAACCAATCAAGTTTCCAATTAGAAGGTATTTCTACAAATTCTATATGACCTTTCTGAAGCTGGACAGTACCACTAAGTCTTCTGGCATAAGGCATATTTTCTAAGATCTTTGGATGATTAGTATTTGTCATACTATAGACAACAGAAATATTTATAGAAGCATACTTAAATTCACCAAACATATCAAGACCAAAAAGGGAGGTGAATAATCCCCAACAATCTAAAGATCCATTTTTTACTTCTCTACATCCCTTATCACAAACTGCGACAGAGAGATTAGGACAAAACTCAAAACAAATAACTTCATCATTCAAGTGACCAAGACTATATATTTGACAAAAATGTTTGAAACTTACTTGACGACGATCACACAAAGCAAGATATATGACATGTTTAATATTACCAGGAATCAAAGGAGTTATATGGATTCTGATAAGACCAAAGTGTACAAATTTCACATCTTCATGTGACCTGATATAATTGCCCTCTAGTTTAGGTAACAAAGATAGCAAATATGTTTGGAAACTCTTCTTTGGCTTATAGCTAAGGGTTAACTCGACAGATTTGATTCGAGGTTTAACAAAAGACATATATGTAGAATTATACACAAACTTAGATTTGAGGAGTTTAGATTTCTTATATACATGTGAAGCTTTTATAGACGGAGGCTTATATAGGCTATTTTATTTTTCAAGGTTTTCTTCAGTGATCTCAATATCTAGATAGTCAGATATCTGTTCAGAAATGAAAGAAGGGAGTTCATAAGTTCCTTCTAACTCAGATTCATTCATAATTTCTACTGTGGAGGTTGTATGGGCTTTTTCGAATTCCATAGCGGAGAGATTTGAGGTCTGGTAAGCGAGAAAATTTTGGTAATGGAAACAAGAGAATGCAGAGATAAAAAGGCCTATGACAAAATTTAAAATGATCAAAGACTCGATGCAATTAACTTTCCCAAAGAAATTTTCAAAGCAGAGAACTCAAAAATTCAGGACTAGAAATTCTTATAGATCAATCAAATCTTCACAATAGCTAATAGTGACTCTAGTTTGGCTCTGATACCAATCTTTTATCATCAGTAGATGCCTCCTTCTTTTACAACTTTCTTTGGAGAAAACTCGTGATAGTAGGCAGGGGCCGAATGGCTACAGCTTCACACTATTAATAAAATAAAAAAAAATTAAAAAACACTTGTTTAATTTTTGATTCTCAAGATCCTTCAAAAAGGGCAAGAAAAGAGCATACTCTTGAAACAAGGCTACTATATTTCTAAAGCTTAGAAATTTTTTGATGCAAACTCTATGGAGGAATGGCCTATATATATAAATTTGGGAGGTCCTGCCTGAAATCTCTGTCAGGGCAATGTCAAGTCCCATCATGCTTTACAACGTAAAAGTTAATCTACATGGAAATGCTAGTGGATGTACTGGATAATGATGATGTTTGGTGACGTGGGTCCAACATTGCTTCCACTTTAGACAATAATTCATCTTCACTGATTGGATTGAAAAGACACCTGAGCTGGAAGGTACTAGAAAGATGCCAGTGCTGGGGTCTAGCTTTGCATGCGTGATATCATGGAGTGATATAAAAGTAAGATTCCCACTCCAGCTATCTGTGAATGATAGTATGCATGACAGTGTCTTGATCATGGTTCTCCTCTTCATGAATTCGGTGTGGTTAGAGGATTTCTACTAAGCCAATTTGTAATAACATTATCCGTACCTTTGATGTGTTCTACTAAAAAATTACACTGATTAAAAAATGCTTTCCATCTAACATATTTACCGTGACCATCCTTTTGACCATGATCTTTTTCCTTAAAGGTTAGAAATCTAGTACAGTCAGTAATTACAATAAAATGGGGCAAATGGAGAAGTTTTAACATGAACTTCTCTAAGCATTTCTTTGCAGCATATATTTCTTTATCAGAAGAAATCCATTTTAGAACATCAGTACTAAAAACTCCATTGGTGAATTCACAAATGAATTCTTTATTGTTATGTAAGCAAACAAGTACTCCTCCCCATGCAATATCGGAGGCATCAGTATAAACCTTCATTTTGTCTGATTTTGGGATGTGCAGCTCTGGGAGTGAAGCAACCATAGATTTGATCTTCTAAATAGATATTGTATGTTGTTCTTCCCAACAAAAAGCTTTCTTCTTCTGGAGAAGTTCTTGAAGAATGAACCTGTCTTCACCAAAATTAGGATAAAAACAATTTAAATAGTTAAGCAATCCAAAAAATGCTTGAAGCTTAGACTTATCTAGCTTCTCTAGAAAATTGATGACATTTTCTTTGATATGTGGCTGTATCTGCAATCTCATATTACCATTCCAAGGAAATTACATTTAGTTTTTCATAACTGAATTTTTGTTTCTAAAAGTAGTATCCCTGCATCTTGAGTCATTTGAAAGAATTTGGAGAGATGAGTAAAATGGTCAATAAGGAAATTACTAAAAATTAGTATGTCATCAATATATACACACAAAAAGTTAGAAGTGCCTTGGAATATCTTATCCATATGTGCTTGTTAATATGCTGGGGCATTCATCAAGCCAAAAGGCATCACTGTCCACTAGAAATGGCTGAAAGGGCAACTGAATGTTGTCTTTTCCATGTCAGCTTCTTTGACTCTGATCTGATAAAAATTAGACTTACAATCAAACTGGTAGAAGTATTTACATGTTGCAGCTTTCTCCAATAGATATCTTTTATCTGGAATTGGATATGGAAATTGTTCAGTGGCATAAATAAGGCAAGGAATTCTGAGCCTTTCATTTTCTATAGTAAACATGATACTCTTGGTGGTTGAACCATAGGGTGAGTATCTGTCAATAAAGGCATCACCTAGAAGGATATCTACAGGCATTTTATCTAAAGCAAAAAAGTCAGCATGGAAAATTTTATCTTGAATCTTAAGGGTTTGTTGATGTTTGTATTTGTTACAGATAAAAATGTTCCCTTGGACATCTAAGCTCTTGCAAGCTAAGGTATCATCCAATGTCTTCCAATCATGGATGAGTTGTGATTTTGCAAAAGAGAGAGAAGCTCCTGTGTCTATCTGAGCATCTACTAGTCTGCCATTAATTTCTAAGGTGATGAACTGGGCAAACTTTCCATTAATCAGCTGAGTAAGATAAGCTAGTTGTGGAATTTCTAGGGGAGGAATACTAGTACATACCAATTTTTGTCTCCCTGGATCCTGAATAATGGATTATTCAGTGTAGATGTCTTCAATTTTTGGTTCTACTTCTTCTTCTTCTTGGAGATTACTGCATTCACCTAGGCAATAATCTTGATCTAAGTAGAAAGAGCTTTCTACTTCGTCATCCTCTTCTTTTTCTTCTGTGGGCAGAAATACATCCCACTATGGCTCAAATTTTGGTGCTGGAATTTCTCTTGGACTATCTTTTCTGGTGAATTTATTTTTGATCCAAGAGTCATTAGGCTTGAATGAGCTCTAAAATTGCAAAGGAGGATGCTGAGGTCTTTGCAATGTTGGTGGCATTTTGGGCATTGAGGGTTGTCTCCCTCTGGATGTTCCTTCTCCTCTAGAGTATCCTCTTCCTCTAGGTTTCTCTGGTCTTTCTAGTACTTCTTGATGAGGTCTAGACCAGGTTCCATGTGCTTCATAGTGTAGCTGTGAAAAATCATGGTGTCGTGGTTGATACCATGGGCTTTGCATGTTGGTTAACGGTTGTTCCAAGTCATCGGCTAATGACTCGAGAGCATCTGCATCATTGTCATCTTCTAAATCACCTTCAGGGAGATCATCTAGAATTGGTTCATAGATGTCATTAGTAAACTAATGATGAGTTAAGTTGTCCAAATCCTCCACTAATTTGATCCCAAGAAACCTCTCTTTTACCTTCACCTGATTCACATCCCTACCCAAATCCTCTACCATAATAATGAAAATAAAAGGTGACAAAATATCCCCTTATTTAAGACCTCTCAAAGCCCCAAAAAAACATGAGGAGAAAACATTAATCAACACAAAGTATTCCAGGCTAGTACCACATAGCTAAAAATCCATTCATACCATTATTTACTAAACCCAAACTTCTCCAAAACATCTAGTAAGAAATGTCAATTTACTCGATCATAGGCCTTACTAATATCTAACTTAATCATCATACATTTTTTTTATGATTATGTGAAAGATAATTGATTATATCACGGGCTACAATGATCCCTTATTGAATATTCCTTCCCAACGCAAATCCCACCTTCTCTTAGGATATCAAATTATCCATCACTAATCTGAGCCAATTTTTCATAGCTTTGGATATAACTTTATATACCAAATTACACATAGAAATGAGTCAAAAGTCACTGAAACTTACCTGAGACTCCCCTTTGGGAAAAATAAAAATGAGAGTGACATTGAGATCCAAAGCCACTTTTCTTTTATGGTGAGATTCTTCCACCATATTCAGCACATCCTCACCTATAAACTCCCATAAGGATTGAAATAATTCCATAGGGAACCCATTAGGTCCTAGATCTTTTTCCATTCCCATAGAAAACACCATTTCCTGAACCTCTTCAAGTGAAAAGGGAGATAGTATTTATTCAATTTACTTATATGAGATCAGCTTGGGAATCCACTCTAGATTCAAGTTTTGGGCCATAAAATTTGACACCTCTTCACCCAACAATAAATTCTTTAAAAAAGCAAAAACCTCATCTCTAATAGCATTTTTAGAATCTAACACCTCTCCACTGCTAGAATTAATGTTTGAAATACAAGTCACATCATTTTTAGCCCAAACATATTTATGAAATAAGATCATATTTCTATCACCTTATTTAATCCAATTCACCCTCAATTTTTTGCTTCCAATGGATTTATTCCTAAAGAAGTAGTTCCTCATATTCCTTCATCATCTTCTTCTTCATAGAAAAGGCTACAACATCCATACCTTCCTTCATCACAAATTAATTGAGAACCTATAGAGCAACTTAAACTTTCCTTTTGTCTTGGAGTATGTTTTTAAAATGTTCCTCATTTCATGTTTTAAGGCACCCTTTGATGAAATGTAACCTCTTGGTCATTTTATACATGATTGAGCATGATAGTGGAGGACAATTTATCCACCAATCCTTCACTAACTAGAAAAGAGATGGATCATTGAGCCACATCAATTAAAAATTAAAAATACATTATTTGGGTGTCTTATCCCTTTCAATCTTGAAGGAGATTAGAAAGTGGTCTAATTCTAAAACTGCTAACACCAAAATTTCCACATTCTAATTATTCTCTAACCAAATTGGATTAATTACAAATCTATTTAACCACTCAATAATATTGTTGAATCTTTATCTTTTATTATTCTAATTAAATCGATCATCTTTTGAAATGACATCCAATAGTTCATTATCAACAACAAACCTACAAAAATTCAAATTTACAGGCATTGATGTAGCCACACCACCTAATTTTTCATCTAGCTAAAAAATTGCATTAAAATCCCCTACACATAATTTTTTCCTTAGGGAACCTATCAAAAATATGAAATATCCTTCCATAATTGAATATTCATTCTAGGATCATTTGGACCATATAAATTAACAAATAAAAAATTATAATCCAAAGAATAACTAGAGTACCTACATAATTACCACTAAGGCCTCGAGGCTATAGCGTCCACATTTGCCACCAGAGCAACCAAACTATTAATAATCCACTTGATGCTTTATTCACTTACACAAATTAGTTTCTTCATATTAAACACCTTTTTTGCATCAAATTAGATGCTTTAACTAAATTCATCTTAGTTTCTTGCATTATAAGCACTTCTAGTACTTCAATAAATAAGAGATATTTAGGGGCATTCAAACCCATAACATTCCAAGAGATGAGCTTCATAAAACTAGAGGGAGGATTTCCACCCCTCCTTATTAAACTCAAGATATTTATTTAGAGTGTTTTTCCTACCTTTTCCTTAACTAGTTTTCACCCCCTTTTCCTTTTTGGACCCTAATTAGGGTGTGACAGTAAAAATTAAACTTAGGAAACTAAAATAACCTCATAGGAATTTAAATCCTCCTTTAATCCATCCTCATCCTCCTTATCCAAAGCATATTCTTCTTATTGACCCTCATTAACTCTAGATGACCTTGTAGGTCCCTCATTCCCTGAAGACCCTTTATCCTTAATGACCTGGGGAAGTTGTAATAAAGATCTAATCATTTGTGATTCTTTCTCAATGAACTCACACCCCTTAATAAATAAATAAGGGGAGATCTCACTCCCTTGATCTAATCTATCTAAAAAATCTTGGATCTCCTTAATCTTTGACCTTTGATCCTAAGATACTGCCACCTTTTCTCTTTCCTTATCCAAAAAATCCAACCCCTTTAGAGCCACATCTAGAACCAATCCTAGAAACCCAAGTTTTTTATTCCAAATAGTTTTATTATTTATTTGATTACTCAGATGAGCCTTCATCCTAAATTTTCAAAACTTTTGCACATGACTTAGTCAGTGATAATGAAAACATCTTAAAGGGGATTTTTCAATATCAACTCACTACTTCCAAACCCACCCATTGGATTTGATCACTATGAGTTTTAGGATCTTCTTGTCTAAATCCATTTGAACCCTAACCCATGCATATGATGCCAAGATACCATCTTCATACATGAGATCAATCTTAATGAAATCTCCTAACATATTGCCCAATGCAGTTAAACAATCCTTACACTATTATTCATTGGAAGGCCATAAATATGAATCCACACTCAAAACAACCCATTTTGAGATAATAAAGGATTAAAATTAGGGTGCCACCTTTATAACCAAATCCCCACACTTCCCATCAACCAAAATAGGGATTTCAATTTGTTTTCTATGTCTTCCCCAAAGCTATAAACAACCATAAATAAACCTCTAGGAATAAAACTCACCTTAGATTCCTTCCCCCAATTTCTATGGACCCAATCTTAAACTTCCCCTATCACTATACATTTCTTGGTGTACTTTTTAATTATGGCACAATCAAATAGAAGTTGGAAATTTGTAGAAAAGGACTTTGATTCCCATTCTAAGTCCACATGCTCCCAAATCCACAAACCATCTTTTTATCATTACTCAGGTAGCTCCCCATTGTCTTGAATGGGTGTTTCAATCCTACCCTCTTCCTACCTCCAAACCTCACGAAGTGGAAACACATTAGATTTAGCCACCACATGCTTGATAGAGGATTGTGCCCTACCCTTTAAGCTAGATTCCTAATCCTCACATGCCCTTCCTTCACAGTCATCTCCCACTTCTTTTAAATGAGTGCCAACATCAAAACCCAACCAATGTTGGGTCTCATGAATTTCCTCCTCCAAATATTTGAATTGATCCATATTGCTATGAAAATACATGCCAGTTGAAAGACTTTTACCTTTCTTTCCTCCCTTCTCACACACCTACTCTTACTCTCACTATCATGTCATCATATCAATTTTTATAAATCCTTTAAATTAATTAATTAAATTTAATTTAATTGTTTAATATATCTAATTATTTAATTTTAGTTATATTAAATTAGTTAATTAATTATTAATTTATTAATTAAGTTAATATAACATTCAATTAAATAATCAAATGTAGTAATCAATTAAATAATCAAATGTAGTAATCAATTAAATAATTCATTTAATTGGTTTAATTGATTTAATTAATTAATTAAAGTTACTTAAAATAATTTTAATTAATTTAATTAATTACTATATCAAATCAATTAATTAATTAATTAATTAAAATTATTTAATTAATCATGATAGAAAATCTAAATAAATACAAATTAATATAAAATTTTAATTAATGAGTCCCATTTATTTATCACGAGCTCTATTTGTTTATCATGTGTCCTATTTATTTGAAATATTGATAGACATTGGATAATCCAATTTATTTAAAATAATGTACAATTAGGAGATGGATAGTATTTAAAGCCCCTAGAAGTCCCAAGTTTTTTTTGTGTGTGCCTCAACAAGGAACATTCACATGGAATCACTGAATTACATAGAATGTTAGCATCTTAGCCCATATTTTATAAATAAACATATAGCATACTATAATGATGAGTAAGTGTACATCTAAATGGCCTTTTGACTATAAAGGTGAATAAAATAGACCCTATAAAAAGGTGAGGTAAAGCTAAAGATATTTAATATTTTGTACTTATTTAAATTGTACATTATGTGTTTATCATGTGTATAAATAGTGCTTATGTGTTAGGGGGATGGAACAAAATAATGGGCTTGGGATGATGGTTTTGTGCATATGATGTTGTTAATATTTTAGCTAATTGTTGATTATTTAGTAAATGTGTGGGTGGATTATACATTAAAATATATTAGTTGTTTGTGTTTTATAATATGCTAGAGGACCCTGTATGCATGAAAAGTGACATAATTTCCTTGTGTGCTCTAATTCCCTAAGTTGGGTTGAGATAGTTGATGGAAATAGGGGAGATGTTAACTGGTGGTCCGGTTGATTTTTTGAGCTCATTTTACTAGATGAGCTGGTTGATTTGGTAGAGTTGCTCTAGAATAAATATGTGATATTTATTTTTTCAAGGGATGAGTTTGTCTATACCAATGTAATTCAGTTGCTTTGTAATGCTCATTTAAGGTAAAAACTAAGGGTGAAAATATCTATAGATTATCATAATTCTAAAAGTACCAAATAACACCAACTCTTGGTTTATGTTATTTTCTTTGAATGGGTTGAAGTTGGGATGAATCACTTATGGCATTTGACCAATTGAATCAGTTTAATATTGCCTAAGAATTGTCATCCTTAAAGAAAATAAAATTGGATTAGGTTAGACTTGAAGATGAATAATTAAATCTAAGGTTCATTGCTTAACAGGCTAACAAGTGAATATGTCTATCTAGTTGGGCTTCATATATCCTTGTTTATTCATCTAAAGATATTAATTGTCTAATTATTAATTTTAGAAATGGTGTTTAAGATAAATAATTATATCCACAATTCAAATTATATGTCTCTTTCAATGTTTTGTCCTAGAACAAGTGGTTACACTTGGAAACACTCTTGCTTTGTGTAGATGCAAATGTTCAAGGAGTGTCATTCAAGGGAAAAAACATGTTTGGTTGATATTTGATGTTTATTCTACCCAATAATTTTGAATTTTTGAAATTTGTGTGGATGGTTTTTATTTATTTTCATAAATGTAATTCTTACTGATTTTTGTAATAATGTGTTCATAAGCGTAGTGTTTTGGTAGGTGAATAAATTTATATTTGCTTGTAAATTTATGTTCGTAAAGTAATTAAATAAACTAAAACTATGCTAAAAATAATAATTTTAAAAGAATAAGAATTTATTTTTGTGCCTTTATAGAGAGTAATATGTGAATGCACATAGATTAAAAGGTTAAAATTAACTACTTGAATAATGATCTTTAGATTTTACCAATGCCAAAAAATTTACTTGAATGGTTAAAAATGCAAGTTTGATTTTTTCTTTAGAGTGAATGAAAACTAATGATGATTAAATGTTCTAAATTTCAATATGCAAAATTGAATATTAATCAAGGTTTTCAGATAATTGTATGCATGCAACTACATATACATGAATTCTAGAAATTATAGTCGAATGTAAACTTTCTATTTTTGAATGATTTACCTTTATCTAATCTAAAACCTAGATGAAAATTTTGACCTATGTTCTTTTATGCTTTGAAATTGTTGATATATTGGAAAATTTAGAAATTGAATTGTTGATACAAAATAAAATCCATTTTTTAAATGTAAATGGGTGTCATGTTGGTCGATTTATGTATGTGTGTCTGTGTTATGAAATCTAAACTATAAATAATATGGATTAAATATAAATTAAATAATTATGTTCTTGAATTATTTAAATTTAACATGCAAATCTATATGCTATTGTGTTTTCTATATACAAATGAAATTCTAAGAAAATAAAATGATTTATAATGCAATAACGTGTAGGAAATGATTTCTATTTTATTTTGTTTATTCTTTTCATATATGTAATAAAAATAATTAGATAAAATATTATTTTATGAATACAAAAACTAAAAGAAGAAAGAATAAAAAATCCCCAAACATGATGAAAGCAGAGGACATATTTGACAAATAACCCTTTTAAGTTAAAAATATCTTGACCCTCAAGTTGATATCTACTTAGATTTTTTTAATCAATAATGACCCAAGGAGTCTCTATCAAGATAAATGTCAAAGTAGTGGAATTTAAATAGAAAAAGGAAGAAAAATATCAGCTGAAATGTGGTTGGTTCTCACAAACAATAGAGTATTGTGCTACAAATTTGTGAGCCTACTTCTCCAAATTACAATGGTGATTAAAAATTTGTTGTAAGGCTTTGGTTGATTCCTTAAGAAAACTATAGAATGTAGACATATCTCTCTCAAATTGTATAATACTCAATTTTCTATGAAATTTTTGGATCTAATTTTCATGATAAGGAAAGTTATTTATATGAAAAGAATGGAATTTGTATGTGGGAGTTAATAGGAGATCATTGACATATAACTAAGGTTGACTTGAAGCTATCTAAAACTAGATTAAGAATGAAATTGAGTAAACTACATTATTGGTTAACTAATTATATAATGATAAAATTAAAAATTAAGGGTTGAACTTTTAAAATGTGTGAAAATGTACACTTTGAGAGTGAAAATCAAATACATGAAATAGTGGAAGAATTGAAATTATATGCAAGAAATAGTAACACAACCATCATGATGGTTACCAAAAACATAGGGGTACTTACATGAAAAATCATTTTAGTTTAGTTTTATTATGCATCTTAAAACTCCTAGGTTTTGAATGTCTAAGTATAAATTATGCAAGTTTAGCACTTGGGGAAGACCTAAAAATAGTAAAATAGGAAAAAATAATGAGAAAAATAGGTCTGATCATATTTTTATTTGTGAAGGTCCTTGCATCATCATCAAATATCATATAAATATTGCATTGTGAAAAATTTAGATGCG
This sequence comes from Torreya grandis, assembly GCA_037957365.1. NCBI lineage: Eukaryota > Viridiplantae > Streptophyta > Pinopsida > Cupressales > Taxaceae > Torreya > Torreya grandis. Next base: position 745,463 of record JARHVA010001202.1, read on the forward strand.
TACATGTTAACCTCTTAGGGATGTGCCTTGCCATGAGTTGGATAAGAATTTTTTATAATAAGTGATGCACTTAAAGGAAAATGAGGGTTAGATAACTTCCCTCACTTACATTCATGGTACAATAAGGCCAGTTTAGATACCCCTACTACCTACAAGAAAAAATCAAGAATCAAGTGTAATATTATGACAAGATGAAAATGTACTAGTTAATAGAAATGTAGATGAAATTTTATTGCCATTTTTATGGGGATGAAAATACTAGCTAGCCCATTTTGTTTAGGGACTGAGCTTAGTGGTATGTGTAGGGGTTTCAAGCTTCAAGAGTTTAAAATGTTGCATGAGCATCCAAGAGTTTGTGAAATCTAGTATCAACCAAAAATACATAGGTACGTGTTTGTGTGTTATTTTTTATGTGTTTGTCATTTTTTGCATGGTGAATATGATCCAAGGGAATATCAATACTCCTACAATTCTATAGCATCAAGCAAGTTTTTTTAGTCTTTTAACCATCAATACAATATGAGATGTCACTACGTATATTGAAGGGATAAAATGGATCACATTAATAACTTTCACAAATCTAAATATGATTTCATATTTTTATTTCCATTTAATAATTGTGCAATTTTAAAAAATCATCTCAATTTGGGTTTATATGTAAAAGTTATGACCTTTAGAAGTTGATAGTTTTTCACAGTGATGAAACTATCAGTCTACATATAGTGGTCATTTTGCAAGCATCTGTGATGGTTTTAAAACTTAGTGGAAGTTTTGAAACTTAATGACAGTTTTGTTTAGTATACAATGATAATTTTTCTATGCATGGAGTTAAAACAAAAGTAATGGACCATAATGAGAAATGGTCAGATATTTAGTTTTCATAAGCCATCAAGGAAGGTGAAGAGACTTTTTTAAAGGAAAAAGAATGTCAGGAAAGATTTGAATTAGATAGAGGGGTTAGTTACATCACTCAAGAGATCTCCAAGTTAATAAATGAAATCTAAGAGGAGAGAAGGGGGAATGTGAGAGTAACTTGTCCATGAGATATGATGTATGTATAATATTATTCATGTGTATATTTGAATAAACCTATATAGGCATGTGTGAGACTGTGAGAAAGAGTGTGAAATTATTTATTTGTTATATGTTTTTTAATTCAATGAATAAATTATGATGAAGTGTGTCAATTTTGAGTAATGTGCTTGAAGTGTGTTCATGAGAAAGTGTTGACCCAAGAAACATATAAGTAAAGGCAATAATTAAGTGGACCCTCTCTCTTGTGATTGAAACATTTTATATTAGATCAAATTCTTTCCTTACTTTGTTGAGTTTTTAAGGATATTATATGATTCAATTTTAGGATGTGTAAGAGAAGTATACTTCAGTTAGTTGTAAGTTATGAAAAATATGCTTGCATACAAGAGAGTATAAGTTTATTTTAGGCATGAGATAATTATTGAAAGTGTTGATAAATTTTGAGAAGCTCTTGTTTTATTCTAGTGCAAGTTTTGAAAAAAAATCCTACTTGTTGAAGAGGATATGACACACAAAGTAATAACAACACCAAAGGTGGAATACTTGGCTCAGATGTTGAAGGGAGTCTAATCAAGATTATACATGGTGGAAGTGAAGATGTTTCAACTATAAGTGATGAATAAGAAATTTTTGGATATGTTATTATCCCAACAAGAAAAATTTGGATATCTTGGAGAGAGGACTAGAAAAAATAAAAAAAGAGACCAACAAAGATCAAGATGAAGGAAACAAATAAGCCCACTAGTAATATTGTTTTGTTTTTGGTAAAGAGATCTAAAATGAGCTTATGAATTGGATAATAGAGTTAGATATATATTTTTAAGAGGATAATATTGAATCCTCCATGAGATTAAAGGTTTAATATTTTAGATTTATCCAAGAGAGGAGACAAAAAAAGAAAAGAAGGTGGTGAGAAGTTAGGAACAAATGGTTTCCAATTTTATGGGTCATGTTGTGCACCCAAGTATACAAGTAGAGTGGATAAAGAAGCTTCTTCTCTTGAAGTTTGAGAGAGAATAAAATAATAATAATAAAATGAATGTAAATATGAGAGGTAAGTTTCCATGTGATAAAATCAAAGGTATTCCAAGTAGTAGCAATGACAAGGATATGAATGAGGAAAAGAAGGTTGTCTTGAAAGATAACAAGAGAGTAAAGTTTTTATGTGAGAAGACAAAATCTGATTTTATGAAAAAAAAGGTGGAATAATTTTTTGAGTAATCCATAAGGGAAGGAGTCCTCATGAAATAGGATGTAGATGCGATAGTTTTTGGACTGGAAGAAGGATACCCATCAGTTTATGATGGGAAGGTGTTTTAGGTATCCCATAAGTCAAAAGAGGCATAATTGTCCTTGGTTAATGAAGGAAATTAGTTTGTAATTTATATTTTTGAGGTTATAAGGGTTGAATACAACCAAGGAAAGACACATATTTCCATGAAAGAAATAATAGAGGTAAAATAAGAGAGTAGCCATGAGGAGTTGTAGGTTTCCATGAAAGAGACACTGGAGATAGATGAAGTGCAAGTTAATGCACATAAGGAGAGTATGGTAGAAGACCATCCTTGTGAAGTAAATAGAAATAATAATTAGGAGAGGACCGTAAAAACTTATTTTTGGCCACTTCATGCTTAAACCAATGTTTAATTCAATTTCTATCAAATGACACATTTTAAGCCTTAAAATCACCTAAATTGCCCAAATTTGTCTATGTAAGGGATTTAATTTCCCATAAACATCATAAGGATATCTTATTTGGTGTATTACCTTGTATGAATCACTAATATAGTTTAGTTCTAACCTATTCAAATTATCACCTAGGAATTTAACACTCTTGGTCTATTAAGTTATTAATTCATAACATTTAAAAAAATTGTCAAAAGCCAAAAAGCACTAAGCAAGACTAATTATATTTCAAATCCTAATTAATTTTCCTAAACAAAAATTCCAAATCAAATTAATGTATTTAATTTACCAAAAAAGGAATTTTTAGCCAAATATGAAGTCAAAGGTCAAATGAGCTAGTAAAGTGATTTATTATCTCCCAAATATTCAAAAATATAAGTTACACCTCACAAATATCTAAATTGAGTTGTCATGCCTCAAAAATATCTAAAATTTAGGTGTCAATATTTTATGAGTGCCTTGACCCAACCCAGAGTTAGACTTACTCAACCCAAGTTAGAATTTAACCTAACTTCCCTAGGGTTGGAGTTAGTTCTTTGAGCTATAAATACAAGTTCCCACACCATATGCTAAAAATATTTTGTGTGTAAGGTTATTCTAATGGAATACCTTATTTAAGCCTTTGAGAGTAGTGTTATAATTCCCAATTTATGCCAAGCTTCATACCAAGCCATGAGTGACTATTAGAGAGATGTTACCACCATGGAAGAGCATTGATACAAGACTACAATCATCATAAGTTAAGCATGAACATCCTTATGCCAATAAGTAAGAATCAAATTTGATAAAGGAGGTAATAATTTATTATTGTCTTCATCTCTATATTTTGATCTTGATTATTGTGCTATGCTCCCCCTAGTTATTAGGCAAGATTGTTTAGTCCTAGTGTATTGTTATGCTTGATGTTTTCTAATTTGGACTAAAAAAGGATTAATCTACATATTTTTTACTCTTAAAACACCTAAGGTGCATAATTGTATGCTTGGTGGGACCAACCATCTCATATGGCCAAGGAGATTGATATGATAGCTTTAATTTTTCTAACGAATGCATTTAAATCTTCAAGTTTAGAATTTTAGCATTGAAATTCATGTCTTTTTTTAACAAGGTTGTAGGGATTGATGATGATTGTTGAAATTCATCTTTGATTGTACAGATAGATGATGATCTCTATGTCAAAATATAAAAAGATAATAACATAGGAAAAAATATTTTTTATTGATATGTTAGCTTTCATTTTTGTGCTTAATAACCTGTTTATTGTCTTTGTAGCCTTTTCCTTGTAGAGTCATGAGAAGTTTGAGTTTCAAACTTGTTTGTCAACCATTTTTATTTCAAAGTGAATTTTTTTTATGTGGTTACAAGAAACATCAATGATCTAACAAAATCAACATCAATTTTAGGAATTGGCACCGATCTCTACTATAATTGGTAATGATTTATCTAAGATAAAAACAAAAATCTGAGAGATCTAAATACATTATTGTTTAATCACTTGATTTTGGGATTCTAAGTAGGCAAACCCCCTAACATTTTGTAGAACCTAAGGTGGAGAGAGAAAATATTAAGCATTTTTAAAATCTCACATAAATTTTGTTTGGTGATTAAAATCCACGTAGTTATATTTGTCTCATAGTTGTTTTTAAAGTTTTTACAAGTCTAAACAAGGCAAAGGGGCCAAAATTTCAAACACACTTAGATTTAGTGCTATTAAAAATAACACACATTTTAGTTAGATCTCTTAAGAGTTTTTTCACTTTATGTTTATTTTTCATTATTACCTAAATTTCAATGTTCATAGTTAGATTTGTTTGTTTGTGGAAAATTAGAAACTATTTTGTGTATGTTATCCCCTCGTCCCCTTTAGGTAACTCATGTGACCAACATCACTTAGTTTATTTTTTTTATTTAAAAATTTATGTTATAAATAATGTTGTACATGCTCTCCCCAAACTCTAAGTGACTTGGGTGACCCAAAAAATACCTCTAATGTCTTTTCATTTTTCATTTATTTCTTTTTATGCATTTATCTTGTGGGCCAAAGTTCACCTCCTCACAAGTTTTTTAGGGGTGAATTAACCTAGGGTTTCATCTCCCATCATCGTACCAACTCTAATCCATAGTGGGGTATACAAATTAGGTAAAATATTGGATGGGATAGTGGTAAATGGGTAGCTTGACCATCCTAACAGGTACTTGGGCCATACGACAGCTAGATATAGGACTTCACTAAGCAGTACATGGATGTAGTAGTTATGTAAAGGAATATACACTTGCATAGTAATCTAGGTAGTTTGGATTTAATTGACATGATCATGCCCTTGTGTTAGCCACACTTGAGACCATTTAGTTCTTTCAAGACTTATAGATTTTATTTAAAACCACACTTACCATGGAATTTTTCACCAAATGTCAAGTGATACTCACTTTAATTTCTTGCCACATATCAATTCTTGAGAGATAGAGGGTGGCATAAAAAATCCACCTACACCTATACCTTAATTTTTGGATTGATACTTAATTCCTCACAAGTACTAGTATATCGATGGAAACTTTGGTAGAAGCTATGCACACCCATGTTAGTTTATTGATATAAGATGAGCCATTAGTGTTAATTCTATTTTATTTGATTTACATGAGTGTTTTTAGACTAAAACTATTTGCTTGTGTTATCATGTCAAGAACAAGTCCAAAACATCACATTGTTCTTACACCCCTTTAGCCTAAGAGGTATTACTTTGTCTATTTATGTTACACTTTGTGCCTTATATATTTGTTCCAAAACAATTTTGTGTGTCTTTAGTTTAAATGGGGCATCATCACACTACCCATTTCATTTCAAAAAATTTCCTTGGATATTATAAATCCAAAACTATTTTCCATGACATTTGTTTTAAGGAGTATTGTTACATTACCAAATTGTTCCAATCTCTTGTCACATTTTAAACCAAGTTTTAAACTATTATTGTACCTCTCTTGTTTCAAATATGTAGTTATGCTTCACATTTTGGTCTATCTCTTTTGCCTTAGAAAGTTCAAGTCTTTTCACATTAAATCTAAAACTCAACTTTTTAAAGTGCAAATCCTAAATTAATCAAGTTCACACCAAAGCCTTGTCTAATTTGGATTCGGTTGTCTACCTTTTATGTTTTGATTATATTACTTGGGTTAATTTCATATTTGATCTAAAAACACCCCTTACCTAGACTTAGCAATTGGTGTGTGTTTCATACCTTGTTTAGAGCATCCTTTTGAGCCAAGTTATTGCCACGTACTCTATCCAAATTTTGTTGTGCTAAATTTTGAATGTCTTAGTTCTATTGCTCCAAATACTCTCTCATGAATCAAATTTTGAGTCTAAGTGAACCAATTACCGAGTGTCATCTGAGCTAATTACCTTAGTTTAGTTTGATTTTTATTTCTAGTGTGAGCTCTTTGTTTTTTATTTCAGCCTTATTTTTTTCATTAGAATAATTATAACCACCTTTGTGAAAATTGCTGCTATCTTTTGATCCTAGTTCACAATTATTCTAATTTGTCTAAACACTTTTATCACTAATTATAACCACCTTTGGTAAAATTAGTACTTTATGCATAGATGAGTTTGAGATTTTGTGTTACTTTTGCCATTAATTACAACCACCTTTGGGAAAATTAGTATCATTTTTTTAGGCTAGTCTCGCATTTGTTTTGTTCTACCTTTTCCTAGTTTAGTTATTTATCCCTTTGTACCTCTTTTACAAATCCAAAGGTTTTTTTTTTAGACCTTAATTTTTTTTACCTTTAAACCCTTTATTTTTTAGGTGACCTATCCATGGATCTAAGCTTGCCTCATTACACATGTATCATGACAATGTATAATCCTGGCTACAAGAACTTTATAGCTAATGACCTTTTTGTTCAAGACTCATATGATGACATAGATTATGAGATAGATCCTTATCCATATTATAACATCCCATATTTTGAACAAAGCTGTGACCCTTTAGCATAATATTTGGTAAATGTGCCTCCTCATCTAGGCCAAGAATCAAACTAAATGACATAATACTTTACTCAAATGATGCCTAATATTGAACAAAACCAATAACAAAAGACATATTATCTTATGATGATAACACAGATAAGCTATGATATGTAATTATTTAAACATTATTTATTAAAAAACAAATGCAAATTACTAGTTAGATCTGTCAAAGTAGGGGCCATGTTTATGATAGACTTCTCACATGAAAGTATAAGTAGTTTGATTAGAACCCCTAGTAATGCACTTCAAATTCAACCATTCGAGTAGGAATCTACTAGTTATAGTCAAGATCTAGTCCAAATGCCATAAAAAGAACAAAATATTCTTTTGAAAGGGAAAGGTATACCCCATCAATAGGGAAACAAATATATGCCTCATGATACACAAGCCAAAATGTATACCCCTTTAGCCAAAGCATGTTGGTTGGTGATATGTATAATGCCCATATTTTGATGAAAGATAATGCTACTCAAATAGAAGATACCACTCAAAATATTATGAATGGTAAACAAGTGTAATCCAATTTAAACCAAAGTGGGTCTACTTTATCACCAAGTAACACACAGCATATTCCTCTAAATAATGCCATGAGTGGATTACAACATCAGGGAATAGGTATGCCTATTTCCCAAAATCAACAAGTAACCTCCACTCCTAAACCAACTACTTCCTCAAATGTGTAATAGGGGGAAACAAGCCAACAACAAACCAACTTACCACCATAATAATTGCATAACACAACACCACCTCAACAGGTGACAATGAATGTCACACCAAAATAAGAACAAACCAATATACCTTATAAATAATAGACATTACCCAATCAACAATGCATTCCTATTGTTCAAAAAGTGCCAGTTGGTTAATAATAACAAATGCCAAACTAATAAGTGCATATGTAACAATAAATGCCAAACCAATAGTTTTCAAATCAATAGCTACCAAACTAACAAGTGTCAAACCCATAACAAGTGTTACTTCAATAAGTGTCAATCTAACAATAGGTATTTAACCAATAATAAAGTTATTATACACACTAATTACCAAGTGTTAGGAAACAATTTCCTTTCACCCAACAGGTATCACATGTGCAACAAGGATCCAACTACCAACACCTTCAATAATAGGGATCTATCATCAACATGTTCCCTATATACAATAAGGCTCAATAATTAGATAGTAAGTTCCTTCTCAATCCCAAAAATACCAGCATATTTCATAGAGCCAAATGTAATTGTTGTATCCACCATTCCCTATTTAGGGTTATATATCCAACACAAACCAAAATATTCTTGAATAATATCATATTTCATACTCACATCATAACCCTAATGCATAGATATGCATACCTATTCATTTGACCAATTTAACCAACATCCCACAATACACCTACACTGATTAGGTTAATCCACCTTTCACTGTGTAACCTCCATAATAACAGGCCAATCATTCAAATTTCCTTGCCAAATAGATACAATAGATGAAAGACATAATTCAAGATATACAGGTTGGCAAAAAATGAATAAATTCAAACTGGATGAGATATGATCTTACCCATTTAACATGGGGTATCTGCTAATACCATTTCCCCTAGGTTATGAGCTACCAAAATTTGACAAATACAAATACAAATGTGACCATTGAGAGCATTTGAAGGAATTCTAAGGTGCTTGCCAACCAGTGGCATATAACAATAGATACTTGATTCTCCTATTCCTAAGGAGTCTAGGTGGACAAGCCGTGGAATGGCTATTTATATTACCAAAGAACTTTGTACCTAACTTGGATGATCTCTTAAAGAAGTTTGTACATCACTTTTCATATAATATCAAGAACCAAATTACTATTATGGATTTAGGCCAAGCTAAATAGAAAATTAGTGAAAGCTTCACTGCATACTTGTAACATTAGATAGCACTATCCAGTCAATTTACATGTAATATACCAGATAAAAAGTTGGCTATGATATTTACTAAGAGTTTGGATAATGCGATATCCTAACATTTCTAGTTGTAATGTGCTCACACATTCGAAGAGGTCATCATGAAAGGAATACAAATTGATAAATCCCTTGTTAATAAAGGTGTAATCAATTTATCCTATTCCAATCAGAATCAAAATTAGAAGCAAGGATAGATCCATAATTAGAACCCAACTCAAATATTAGCTTTAATGCCACTTCAATCCAACAATAATGAAAGACCTAAAACCTAAAACCACAATAATAATGTTGTTGGTAGTGGGGTTATTGAATCATGCCATGTCTAGACAATACAAACACTAGATGTCCATTTAGCTCCACCCACTCAAAAACCACTTCTTCCATAAATTCAACTAGAACCTCCATAAAACAAACTACCACAAAATTAAAAACAATTATAGGGCCCTCCTTTGAGGAGAAGACCACTTGTTGCTCGACAATTTAGTGACCTTGGTGATCCTATTGATTTTGTGTTTTGAAGATTGGTTCAAATAGATATGAGAAGTTATTTGATACCAAATACATTTCTTGAATGGATTCCCTTTCTTAATTGGTACAAGGAACATGAATTTTATGAGTACCATTGTGTTAGATTGCATTCCAGAAGACCATGTATCCAACTCAGACATCTGATTGAGAACATGCTAGAGAATGAAAACATAAAAAGAGACACCCATGCTCCTACAATTAATTATAACTTGGAATTTGTTTCCCCAACATAATAATAAAAATAACCAATATCAATAACAAAAATAACAACAATAGTGGTAGATAATTCCACCATAAAATCAACAACAACAATGCCAACCATAACAAAAATAAAATAATGGACAAAACAAAGGGGAAAATGATCAAACCAACCAAGGAGATAATCATGCTATTGCATATACCTATAAAAATATTATAGGACATGTTTTAGGAAGTCATGTTTTCACCATCAATATAAATCCTAGACTAAATACAAATAGACTTAGACCTTTGCATAATAATGTCTATCTATCAAACATTACTTACCAACCCCCTTATGTTGGTGATTATTCTATAAGCAATGTTGATAATTAGGAACCATACCATCAAATAATCATCATTCCAAGCCTCATTACCCACCCATCCAACTACCAAATCCAAGTTTTAGATCAAGATTATGCAATCGTAACTTAATGAGTAAGGGTCACTATCAAAGGACTGTAGCCAAATACTACAATGATCCTAATCAACCTTGTGTGCCTATCATAAATAAGACAACTAAGGGTAAAACCTATGATATTTTTGAATAATTTAAGAATGCACCTACACACATATCCATCATGGATTTATTATGCATGTTTACCATCCACAAAGACATTTAAAATGAGTATTTTAACCAATCCCTTATACCAAATGATATCACTCTAGATAAATTCCAAGCCATGTTAGGAAACTTGGCCCTTAGATAATGTCTCACCTTTGACCATAGTGATATGTCTTCTCTGAGCCATCTACATAATAACCCATTTTACATTAAATTTTGTATAATGAACCATAGATTTAAATGTGTCCTTATAGACAATGGTTTAGGTCTCAACATTGTGTCTCTAAAGTTGGTCAAACATCTCAGATATACAATAGTTGACTTACATCCAAATGCCATCATTATCAAGGCATATGATAATGAATAAAAAGAATCTCAAGGTACCATTAGCCTACTAGTGGTCATTAGACCATTGACCCATGATACTTTAAGCCATGTTTTGGACTCAAAACTATCTTAAAATCTATTATTAGGTTGACCCTAAATCCATGAAATCAGGGCTATACCTTATACTATTTTATTATTTTTGGAATTAGGTGTTTAATTCCTAAGCAAATAAATGTTTGAGTAAATGTAAATCAGTAACTAATGTGTCTTAATTATCCTACTGATTTGTGTAAATATATATGTATTTTGCCTTTTCTAAAAATAGTAATAAGTGTAAAGAAATCAAACTTAGCTTATTCTAGGCTAAAACATATGAGATAGGATCTATAAATTGTTGTGTAAGGATAAAAAACTATCATAAACAAGACCTAAAACTATATTTTTGGATTGGATAAGAGCACCAAACTCAGGATGCCATACTACTTGGTGTTGTAGTCCACTGCCTAGCACTATTGTCCACTTTTGGTGATGTTGTCCACTTTCAACGCTATTGTCCTGGTGGTTTGAATTTTTTGGGTTCTATTCGATAGGTCTATGACACCTTGGCAATGAAATATCAAAGCTTGATTCTATGTAAAGCTCACTATGTGTCTGATTCAATCTTCAAAACCCTTAGAAACTCCTAGTACTTAAACTCAAGTAACAAACTTGGGAAAGAGAGAAGGGGTTAGTGTGTAAAGGATATGCTAGATGCACTTCATGCCCTATGTGTGGGAATGCTACCTACATACCAATACTCTAAAAAGGTATAAAGCTAATGTAGTTCTCCCATTTGAAGTGCTTGGTGCAATTATGTGATGTATGTAACTATAATGTGAAACTGGAATGTACTTTGGATGATTAGGGACTGGTATGAGTGCTTAAATAGGTTTGAATTGGTTTTAGAAGGTTGTATGTAGAGAATAGGGAAGAGTGCTTGAGTGTACTTTCTTGTATTCTTGTTTTTTTTCTTGTGAATGAGTACCAACACCTATAAATAGACTTTGAATGGCCTTTTATATGAAAACTAATGATCATGGTTTAAATGAACTTGTATTAGGCCAACAGGAAAAAAGATAAGGAATAGGAAAACCTGATCATTAGAGGTAACAATGAATTTGGAAAATAGCATCAAAAATAAAACACCCCTAAATTTTATCACTCCTATCCAAATTATGCACTATTATCCTAGGAGGATGAGCCTTAGGGGGATGGATCTAGTCTGAGAGTGCTACCTAGGTCTCAAAAAGCTAAGTTTAGCAAGCTACAGGTGACTAAGAATCAGTGAAAGTCTAGCTGAGAAGGGTTAAGTGAGAAAGAAAGAGGACCTATAGGTTGGGTGCTATTAGTCATACATAAATCATCTAATTTTGAATTTTATATGATTATCTTTTCCCCTCATTTATTTTAGTTATGCATCAAAATGAAATACTAGGATAAAGGAAAAATAAAAAGCATACTTGAACTTACCTGTAAGGGAAAAGCTCATGAAGTTGTATGATGTTAGATATGCATAGAGAGAGCATGTTGTTATGTGTGAATATATAAATAAAATCATGAAATAGATCAGTTTTTACTATATACACTATATTTAAAATAATAACATACAAAAGCTGAGTAAAGGAAGAGAGGAATGAATACACCTCACCGGGTATGCAAACCAATAAAAAACCAATTATGATGCTAGATTGTGCTAAATATGTGTTGAATAAAGAGTAATATCATGAATGGAGTTGAGTTCTCAATTCCATAAAATGTGGCTCAAAAATTAAAAGGCTATCCCTTTGTCTCCATCATCACCAACTAAGTGAAGTTATCAAATCATGCATGTGTTAATCATTGTCTGGACTATGTGTTCAATCCCTCTGAATAGGTGGCTCAAGAATATAAAGGCTAGACTTTTGGCTCCATTGTTTCCCCATGAATTTAATATATGAAGTGATACTCATATATAATAGATGTCATATGAGATGGCTCATGGAGCGCATGAATGTGCTAGAAATCTGACACTGCGGTGTGGATAGTTGAATGTGTGCTAGAAACTAGGCCACTCTTGGCCATTTCAAAAGATGGAGATTAGGATTGTATGAAATCCACTCTGAAACTAATGTATTAGGCTTATATTAAAGCCAAATTGGTAACTCAGTTACTTTAAAATCTAAACTTGTATGAAATTTTAACTCAAATGTGATACAAACTACCTATTGATGGAGTAAGGCACGTAACTATTGAGAATGCCTAGAATAAATTAAACTAAAAGATAAAATAAGATCAATATGCCACTCATATTTCCCCCAATAAATAATGTCTAGAACATGGATTATGATTTAGAAGTTATGCCAACTACCTAATTTGAATTGAAAGTGAGAACCATCATGTCGCGTATGATAACCCCTTGTATCTAACAAAATTATGTTGATTGTTCTTAATGTTGGTGTTTCAATTTCTAAGAGGTTTTTTCTCTATGATAAAGCCCTTATTTGATCCCCCCTCTTTTGAGGGTATTAATGATGAACCTATAATGACTTCCCTTAGAAGAAAAGAGTCCTACAAGTGTGTTAATTCTAAAAATATATATGATATAGAATTTGATGTTTGAAAATAGGTTTCAAGATATAGCAATGTTTGTATCGAGATATTGTTAAATAAATAGGGGCATGCCTAGATAGATATAATAATGTAAGATCATGTAAAATACATTGAAATAGAATTAGAAATGTTAATTATTAGTTTTTAGTTGTTTTTTGGAGGGATGGATCATGATGTCCATCATGGCATCCAAGAAAGAAAAGAAAATGCATGATATGGATCATGGAATTACGCATACTTGACAATCAATAAGCAAACAAGAAAGAAGCATACTAGATGGGCCAAGGGGCCATGTAAAAAAGGGACATGGACACATGTCACTCAAACTATAAACAACCATGGAAGGCATGTTCAAATGTCTCATATATAGACAAGTGAAATAAGAAAAATTGGCACATATAGGATTACAAACAAAGGACATTGGCAAATGTCCTAAGACACACACAGGACAAAAAATCAAAAGACATTGTCAAATGTCCTAAAGCACAAGCAAGAGACAAATAAGAACTAGAAAATTCAATCACATAAGCTACGCTAAGCAAGTAGAGAAAGCATGTAATAACTAGAAGGATACAAACACATATAGCTAATCAAATCAAATGTGAAAGTATGCAAAACATGTATAGTACAAGACTAGATATATGATAAGGGATACACAAGTGTTAAATACTAGTGAAATGTCAATATAATATTCTATGTAAGCTATAAAGTAATGTACATCAGCATGATAACTTAAAGTGTGTAGTGTAGGAATGACATAACCTAGATGGTGTAGTCATGTATAAGATGCCCCTAGTGGGTATATATAACAATGTATGTCTTGAATGTAGAAGTAGGAATGCCCCCTCTATGGGTAGAATAAAGAAATCAAATATCTGGATGTTGTTACACACACTCAAAGAAGATCAAGTGAAGCATGGTAATGTAGAAAATTGACATACAATAGCATGAAAAATCAAATGTAATTCATAACATGATAGTAGTAATGTAAATATGGATGTTGCATACAATTAAAATGTTTTTGGCATTTTTGACATATTTGAATGTTTTTGTATTTTGAGTTTTTTATATTGTTTTTTTATTTTGATATAAGATATGTACAGGTAAAACAGGGAAGAAATCATACTAATTGATGAGTCTTAGATGAGACTCCCTATCATGGTGTCCTGTATCAAATAACTGAATCATGTGTGATCATGCAGCATAATTGAATCTCTAAGATTATGAAGTTGAAAGTTGTGTACATTGTAACTACTATAAAATATCTTAAGTGGAAACCAAATGTGGGGTCTCTCTATAGATTTGAGAAGTGTATGAAACTATAGGGCTCCTAGTGACCCACCTAGAAGTAGAATAATCTCTTTGAATAGGTGCTCTCTATGTAGTTGCATGAGACCTTAATGTTATTGCTCTAGGTGTGAACACTTTAGCTTGAAGCTATCTAGAATCCTAAAACTATAGAGGTGTGTGAACCCTTTATACTGGTAATAGATGTCACAACTATGGTTGTATCTAAAGTGGAAGCAAAACTAAAATTGGAGAAGAAACTAAAATAGGTGGAAGAACTAGAGCTAGTGTTTGTAAGCTGGTAGATGGCTCTGAAGTGGGGAGTGGTAACTCATAAAGAACTCTACCAACTATAATAACTTGATTAGCATAAATGAACTTCATTCATCTATGAACTATAGAAGGTAATACCTTGATCTTTTGAATCCATTATCGAACAAGTAGTATGTCAAAAACTCTTGCACTAGGAACTATAGTGAATGGTGTGGCCACATGTGTAGGACCAACCTATAGTGTAAGTACTATCTCACCCATTTAAATCTAAATATGCCCACTAAAACCACTGATAATTATATCATTCAGAGTGATATCCTACTTTGAATAACCCAAATGTTTTAGTAGTGTGAAAGAGCACATATTAAGACTGGAACCATTGTCAATGAGTACACTACAGATAGGTTGATTACGGACATGTGCTCTAATAAAAAGTGCATTATAACCTGTATCATTCTCCATAATATTTTGATCTAAAAAATATATTGAACACCTATTTGGAACTCTAGATTCATACACACCTATCATACCCCTTAAAGGATGTCTCAACTGAATATTCCTGGTATGTAGCTGGTGAAGGATGTGTATGGTATGTATGATGAACACCTAATGTGTCCTCTTTCTCTTGTTTTGAATGTTATGGAAATGGATATAAAAATATTTTCAAGACTCTATATTATGTTGGCTTTATCTTTTGAGGATCAACTAAAGTGCCTAGATCAAGTAGATTATCACTTATCAAATCTTGTATCTTATGTCATAAATTGATGCATATGTTTGTAGTCTGGCCTGGTGCCTTGTGAAAATTTCAAAATACATGTTGATCATATCCCCATAGAAGAGGCTTTTCCAGATCTACTTCTCAGATAGGAGGGAGAGTGATGATGTTACATTCCAATAACTATTGTAAAACCTTGGCTAGAGAAACTGGAAGATTGGTAAATGCACATCGAGGAGGTGTTAATAAAACCACACGCTAAGGGGGATCTAAAGTTGCATTGACTATTGGTTCATTTTAATTCTTGTTGTCACTAATTTTAACCTTATATGGGAATTTGATATTAATCTTGTTTGTTGTGTCTAGAGTACTTGAATACTTGAGTTTACCCATTGAGATTAACTTGACTTCTCTTCCCTTAAGTGTATGATATAATTTGGTGAAGGAAGAGAATCTTCTAAACATAATGGATTCATGTAGTACTATTAGAAGGATTTGTTTGAAGATGTCCTGTAGCTCTTGATCAGTCATGGGGCTAGTTAACTTATCTAGAATAATCTTGTATGTGAGAACATAATCTATGAGGGGCTTATTTGATCTCTATTTCTATTGTGCAATCTATGCATATGAGACCTTATCACTATGTTGATACTAAAATGTGATAGGAACATGTCTACTAAAGGATTGAAATTTGTGATTGATTGATTCAGTAGACTAAAAAACCATTATAGAGCATAATCATTTAGGCTTTATGGAAAGAGTTTGGTAAGTAGCCAGTCATTGGGTACATAATCCAAAAATGCTACATGAAAGGCTCTCAAATGTGTCTCTAGATCACCCTTGCCATCATAAAGAGTAAGCTTGGGTTGAAAAAATCCTTGTGGTAAGGGTGTAAAACCAATGTGACATTTCAATGGCTTATGTAGAAGTGCAAAAGAATCCAATGTCTGTGTAGGTCTAGTGGTACCTTGCTCAAGATGTTGTACATTGCATTGAAGAGATATTATCTCTTGTACAAGGGCTACTATATCAAGATATAGGGATGTACTAGCTACAACTATTGGCATAGAAGAAGGTTGGGTTGCTATAGGGGGTGGTTGAGACATAGTTTCCCCCGTAGTGTCATTTGCAACTAGTTGTTTTGTGGTTTGAGAATATTGTCCATTAGTTACTTTTTGTTGTTCTTCTTGTAAAATTCTAAGCATGTCATATTGTAATCTGGATGTTTGGTTAATATTTCTTGAAGTTCTCTTTTATCAGTTTCATCAAACCTGGTATATTGAGCTATTAATAAAGTGGAAAAATAATTTGAAAAGTTTTAAAATGTTTGGCAATATGTGTTAATAGGTAATGTGCAAGAAATCGAATGCACTAAAATTAAGAAATGTAGAGTCCAAAAAATAGTGAATTGAAAATTGTACAAAAAGGATACTGAGCTACCAAACATGTAAGGTGAAACCTCAAAAGCAAGTAGGTGCTATTATATTCAATTAAGAATTTATCAAAAATATTATTTGAAAAATACTATGAACTTTTGAATTTGAAATTGATTTTTTTGAGTTAAATATGTAATTAAATTTTTACAAAATTATGTGAAAAGTACTGAAGAATAACTAAGAATGTATTTGATGCAACTAGGGTTTTGAATGAATTTTTTCAAAATTAGTGCAGTAATTTGAAAAATGTATAGAAAATTTGTAGTTTTAATTTTGAAAATTTGAGGAAAAAAATCTAAAAATATTTATAAAATTAACGGTATATTTTTTCTAGTGGTTTGAAAGCGTTTTTATGCAAATAGGACCTAGTATGTGCAAACTAGGGTTTGAGTGAATTTATTGGAAATATTTCAATTAATTTGTGGTTTTTTTATTTTTAAATTTTAGGAAAAACTAGGAAAATATTGTAAAAAATCAAAAATAATTAACCTTAGGGTTTCTAGGGTTTTTATGAGAAAATTTGAAGTAAGTTGGGTTCACCAAATGTTTTATTATTTTTAGAATTAGGTGTTTAATTCCTAAGCAAATAAAGGTCTAAGTAAATGTAAATCAGTAATTAATGTGTCTTAATTAGCCTACTATTTTATGTAAATAGATATGTATTTTTCCTTTTCCAAAAATAGTAAGAAGTATAAAGAAATCAAACTTAGCTTATTCTGGGCTAACACATATGAGATAAGATATGGAAATAATTGTGCATGGATGGTATAATATCATAAATAGGACCCAAAACTCTATTTCTAGATTGGATAGGAGTGCCAAACTCAAGACACCTTACTACTTGGAATTATAGTCTACTTTTTAGCATTATTGTCCACTTCTGGTGCTATTGTCCACTTTCGACATTATTATCCTAGTGTTCTAAAATTTTTGGGTTTTGTTTGGTAGGTCTGTGACACCCTAAAAGTGAAATATCAAATCTTGATTCTATGCAAATCTCACTATGTGTCTAATTCACTCTTTAAACCCCTTAGGAACTCTTAGTACTTAAACTTGAGTAGAAAATTTGGGAAAGAGAGAAGGGGTTAGTCGTAAAGGATGTACTAGATGCACTTTACACCTCGTGTGTGGGCACACTACCTACATACCAATACTTTGAAGAGGGATCAAACTAATGTATTTCTCCCATTTGAAGTGCTTGGTATAATTGTGTGATGTATGCAACTATAATTCAAAACTAGAATGTACTTTGGATGACTAGGGACTAGTATGAGAGCTTGAATAGGCTTGAATTGGTTTTGAAAGGCTATATGTAGAGAATACAGAAGAATGCTTGAGTTTACTTGCTTTTATTCTTGCTTCTTTCCTATGAATGAGTGATAACCCCTCTAAATGGACTTTGAATGGCCTTTTATAGGTAAATTAATGATATTGGGTTAAATGAACTTGTATTAGGCTGATAGGGAAAAAGATAAAAAAATCGATAAAACCTAACCATTAGAGGTAAAAATGAACTTGGATAATAGCACTAGAAATAGGACACCCCTAAATTTTGGCACTCCTATCCAAATTGGGTGATATTGTCATAAGAGGATGAGCCCTAGGGGGATGGATCTAGGTCTGAGAGTGTTGCTTGGGTCTCAAGAATATAATTTTAGGAAGCTACAGATGACTGGGAATCAGTGAAAGTCTAACTAAAAAGGGTTGAGTGAGAAAGAAATAAGACCTATAGGTTGGGTGATATTAGTCATACCTAAGTCATCCAATTTCACATTTTATATGATTACATATACATTACATTAGTGTATAAAATTTACACATTCATGAATGGAAGTGACTATACCTATTGACTTTTAACCATATCGATATTATAAACACCTTGAGGCCAAGTATAAAATCTACAACTACCAGTTTGACATGAATCCTATGCCTAATTACGATAGAGAAAAAGCTTATAAGTTAAAATCCAATGAATCAAGCTCATAAGATAATTACATTGACCCAAAAAAATTAACCTCTACCTAAGCCATGCCTCCACCAAATATTTCCAACCACTTCTATATCACTACCAAAGGTCTTAGAGAATATAACACCCATAATGCATTCCATATTGCCAAATTTCCTAAAAATCCTAAATTTTATGGGAGACCTAAGGCCAAGACTACTCGTATGGAGTGGGAAACCAAATAAAAATCTCAAGTAAACAATCACATTATATTTAAATTAGCCTCTGGTCTAGAATAAGACCCCTTAGCAAAAGATTATTTGTGGCTCTACACTAGTGAGTTAATCAATTGTTACCAAAGCATGAATCATCCTATTCCCAACTAGATTATGGATCACCTAGATTATGAAGGCAAAGGCCTAAAGCTACATCAATAAGGAATGATTGAACTAGTCTCAATGATTAAGTAGAAAGGAACCTATGGTATCAAATTTAAACTACCTAGGGGTGACCCCACATACCTTATTCATGTTCCAATACCAATGACTAGAAATGATGAGGTCGATAGTGATGTAGGATCCAATTATAACATATATTATGTCCTTACCACTACAAATTTGTTTAATACCCATGATATTTTCACTATTTACCCTATTTATCAACCTTCACTTTCAACCCTTTACCATCCACAATTGATAGACTGGGACTAGCAAGAGTCAACAATGCCATTAGATGAGTTCAAAAAATATGAGGCCATATATAACTTTCTGGGATTGAGAAGTCACATACCTATTAGAGACCACAAGCAGGGATTTGTTATTAGACTAGATTATACTACCTACTTTGGAGAGCAGGTGAACTTCCCTAGGCAAAAATAAAAGCAAAATCAAACATTGAGGTTTGAAAGTGAAACCCTCTTTGGGGTGCTTTCTAAATAGGGAAAAAGTAAAGATAAAGGCAAGTCTGTTGGTGAAAACTAGATTTTCGTACCATTAGATGGGGATGTTCACCCCTCTTCTTATGAATCACATGAGATCTATGGCCCATGGTATATTTATGAATCAGATATCAGTATTGAGGAGTGATAGGATTTTTCATCAATTTTTCAAGAGTAACTTGAGGTATTTATATCATGGTTTATGATAGCATTAGGAGATTTTGATTAATCCTATTTAGGATAATTATATGAGATAGTTAATCTAGAGGAATTTGAATTACCAATTAATTCAACTCATTGCCAACTATTTTAGATGATGGTTATACACTTATTGTGAGGACACTTTAAAGGTAAATATTGGGACTCTAGAGGACCCAAAGTAAATTAAATTGGCCACATCCCTCACTCAGGAGGAACATGCATATTTTACATCCCTTTTGAGGGAATTTGTTGACATATTTTCATGGGCTTATTTATACATGCTACATTTGGACCCTACCTTGGTTATACACCATCTCATTGTACATCCTGATGCCAAGATTCTTAAGCAGAAGTTGTATAATATGCATCCTCATATTATTGTGTTAGTAAATAAATACTTTTAAAAACTCTTAGACATAAAATGCATCAGGTCAATCAACTATTTATAGTGGATTTAAAACATTATGCTAGTAAGCAAGAAACTATAAGGTATCAGGATTTGCACCAAGTTTAGAGATATAAATAAAGCCTACCCGAAAGATAAATTCCTTATACCTAATATTGACATGATATTTGAATCAAATTTAGGATATGAAATTCTCTCTAATGGATGGATTTTTAGGGTATAATCATATTAGGATAGCACTGGAGGACCAACACAAAACAACATTCACTACTCCATGGGGAACATTTTCTTATCAGGTAATGTAGTTTAGACTTAATAATGTTGGAGCCACTTACCAAAGAGATATGATAATGATTTTTCATGACATGATGCATGATATTGCTAAGGACTATATCAATGATATCTTAGGTAAATTAAATACCTTTACCAATCACCCAATTTTGCTATGAATAATCTTTGAGAGACTTCACGATTACAACAGAGATTAATTTGAATAAATGTGTATTTGGCATGACTTATAGAAAACTTTTAGGTTTAATTATATCTCTTAGGGAAATTTAATTTTACCTAGCTAATGTTCATGTAATCATATAAATTCTACCATCATCTACCTTGAAGAAACTTCATAGTCTGCAAGGAAATATTTAATCTATCAGATGCTTCATCTCACAATTTGATGATAAATGTCATCCATTTACATAATTACTAAAGAAATGTGTTACATTCTCTTGGAATTAAGAGTGTCAAAAATTATTTTATTCACTTAAATAATATCTTTCCAACCCACTTATTTTATTTCCACTAAAGCCAAACAAGCCATTACTTCTATACCTATCAACAACCGAGAATGCCTTGGGGTCACTTTTAGCATAATATGATGAATAGGGAAATGATCATGCCATGTATTATCTAAGCTAAACATTTGTTGTGTATGAACATAACTATACATGGAAAAGTCTTGTTTAGCAATGGTTTTTTTAGCCTAAAATTTACGTCATTATATTCTAAACAACAAGACCATTATTATCACCAAAGTAGATCCATTCAAGTATTTACTTTCCAAATCAGCTCTATAGGGCCATATGGAAAAATGGATCAAGTTATTGATTCAGTTATAAATTAAATATTCCAATGAAAAATCCATTAAGGGGTGAGTAATCATAGATCATCTTGTTGAAACTCCTCTTTAAGATACTCAACCTCTTACATTTAGATTTTTGGATGAGGCCATCATGACTAGTGAAGAAGCAACTTCACCTCTTGAGGCTGAATGATGGAAGATTTACTTTGATATATCATTCATAACTCATGGGGATGGGGCTATAATATTATTTGTTATGCCATAATGGGATCTCATTCCCAAGTCCTTCCGTATTAGATTTACCTATACCAATAACATGGCCAAATAGAAAGTGCTCATTATAGGGCTTCATCAAGCAGTATAGTGGAACATTTAACATTTATTGGTGTATGGTTATTCTTATTTAATCATCAATCAGGCCACATATTATTACTAGACCAAGGATGAGAAGTTGGTACCCTATAAAGAGATGGTAGATACTCTCAAGTAGTAGATTGCCAACATCTAGTTTTGAAATAATACTATAGGCCAATAATAAAATAGCTAATGTTATGGCCACTATTGGTTCCATGATCCAAATCATCGATAGAGTCAGGGATTATCAATTTCTTGTTGATCATCTCTTCACACTAGCACATGAATGATTAGTCATCAAGATGGTTTGTGACATTGTTGGTCCCACTTCTCCTGGTACTTAGATATATATGCTTATCTTTAAGACCAAACCATGCCTCCTAATTTATCATAAAAAAACACTTCACCCATAAAGCCTCTTGTTATACCCTACTCAGACCAACCTTGTATCATATAATTTATGATGGAACTCTACTTCATTATTTACCTTTCATAAAATCTAGACTAGCATTGAGGGAATTCCATGAAGGGGTGTGTGTATCCCACACTAGTGGATAAATCTTAGCCAAAACATTACTACATACTAGTTATTACTATCTAATGATGGAAGTAGACACAAATTCATATGTGAAGATGTGTGCCAAGTGTCAAAAGCATGTTAATATGATTCATGATCTAACCAAGACACTTAAAACATTAATAACACCATGGTCATTCTAAACTTGGAGACTTGGCCTTAATGGGAAAATCAATCCCACATCTTTAGATGGCCATAAACATGTCCTGAATGCTATCGAATACTTCACTAAGTGGGTGGAATCCATTCCCCTAACTTACATCATTGGCAAGTAGATTTCCAAGTTCATATTTAACCATCACATTTATTTTTATGGCATCCCCTCTAATAATATATCTGATAATAGTGGATCATTCAAGAATAAATATACAAAAGTACTTTTTTCTCAATATCACATCAAATGACATTTCTCTACCACTTACTATCCACAAGGCAATGGTCAAGCTAAGGCTTCTAATAAAACCATTGTAAATATTTTGAAGAAGACTATTAATGACATTGGTTATAATTAAAACTTGCATCTATTTAACACCATCTGGGTATACCATACAACATTCTATACTCCAACAAGAGCAATGACCTATTCACATGTTTATGGAACTGAGGTCATTCTTCCTATTGATGTCGAGTTGCCTTCTCTCTAAATTTTATTGTAGCACATCACCAATGACAAATACTACAAAGAGACTCACTTGTATGAGTTAGACCTACTTGATCGTAAACGTTTGGCCATTATAAATAATCACTAAGATTATTAGAGGTGACTCAAAGGCTAATATAATAGGCACATGAAGCATCATGAATTTAAGATTAGAAAACTAATACTAAAAGAGAATTAGAATAATGTCAATGTTAAAACCAAGAAAAAAGGAAAGTTTCAACCAAATTGGTTAGAGCCCTATATAGTGGTTGCCAACTAAGGTTATGGAGCATATAATCTCACTACACCAAAGGGAGATGAACTTAATGAAGCAATTAAAATAATGCACCTTAAGCATTTCTATGCTTGAGGGATTTAGACTATTGTCTACAAGGATCATCTAAGTTATGTATCATTATACCTATTCTTTGTATTATACCCCTTTATGTTCTACCATACCCTTAACCCTTCACCAACTAGTTCTTGTTACTTAACCCTACCTATCATGTTTGGCCTTGGTTATAATTCATTTTCACTTCAGGCATGTTCATTGGTTGATGATAAACTCAGTTCTAGTAATTTTTCTAGAATTACATGTTCGAATTGTAGTCTATGAAAGTAGTATGAATGTGGTCCTAACAATTGCATCTTTCATTTTTTGTTACATTCCCACCTTGTGCTACTAATTATAACCACCTATGAGAAAATTATCACCACTAACCATTTGTCATTGCTTCCTAATTATAACCACCTATGGGTAAATTAGGAGTAACACCTTTACCATGAATTGACATATCACCTTTCCATTATTATTATTATCAATTACCTTACTATTTTCCTTTTACCTAAACTTGTTGGTACTTAATTGGATTCCTTTCATGAAGGAATAACTACAATGACTTGAGGTCCTACGAGACTATGTAGTCATTGTTTGATTCATGTTGAGGTTAGCTCGGTCACCCCTTTGCCACACTCTTGCCATTTTGTGATTTAGACTGTGTTATATCTTTTAATTATCTATTGATTTGAGATACCAAAAACATAAAAAACATTGGAAGTAATTCACCACCTTCACTGTTGAAGTTGTAACTATAATGACTTAGGGTCTTGTGGGACTATATAGGAAGCACTTGATTCACGTTGAGGTCAGCTCAGTTACCCCTTTTCCATTCTCTCACTATTTTGTGATCAATTTAAGTTTAAATCTCTCACCATTTTATGAGAAACCTAAACCATGCTCTCACCATTTTACAATTTGGAACATTTTATATCTCATAACTATAAATTAAGTTTATATGCCTAGAAAATTCCAAAAACATTTGAAACAATTTCAAAACCCCTAAACATTTGTAAAACATCTTTAAAATCCTAAAAATACAAAATCATGAAAATTGGCTTTGAATTTCTACATGACATATAAATTCATCAAAATTTTACAGGATGGGCCATTTTATCTGTTTAGTTTCATTTTTAGACCACCTTGGTATTTTTCCTCCCATTTCTGGGAGAACTACATTGGCTTGAGGTCCACACAAACTATGTACGTAGCACTTGGATACATGGGGTATCTTAGGTTAGCTTGGTCTCACCTTCCTTTCTTTTTCAACCACTTATTTTCCTTAAGGATCCTAGGAATTATAACTTTTTTATGAGTAACCACTTGTCATTTAGTTTTTCCATCTTTATTGGACTTAGTCATACACTCTCACCATTTTTTGAGCATTATGTATTTGACTTTGATACACTAATAACCACTTATCCTCATCCTATGATATCATCATTTTGTGAGTAGTTTTTGTCTTAGCGCTCTCACCATTTTGTGATTTCACTCTTATTCCAAGCCTTAGATGTAGTAGACACTATGAATTCCCATTTTAGTTCATTTATGGATCCTTGTCTATTGACTTTTAGTATGGTTTAAACTAAACCATACTCTCACGCTTGTGTGACTTGTTTATGTTATTTTTTTCATAATTTTAGAACATCATCCCCTATTTTCTCATGCGCTCACCATTTTTTGATATCATTCCTATTTCCTCTACATGTCAATCATGTTTTCTTATCATCCATTTTCTTTTATACCATATCTTCGGAGAACTAAATTTGGCCTAAAGTTTACATTGGATCTTATGTCCTTGGAATTATGTAGGTATCATCCACTTACCCAATGCATCTAAAGTCAACTTGGCTACCCCTTAGTTTCTTCTATCCCCCCCCCCACATTTTGTTTGTATTGTTTTTTTGTTGTCTCCTATGGCCTAGGGGCAATATTTGTGTTATCTTGTTTGTGTTATTGTCTCATATAGCCTAGGGGAAATATTTATCATCATGTCTATATCCTTGTTTCTATATATCTTAAGGTAAACCTTGTACCAATTTTTCTTGTGTTATTTCACCTATGTCATTTCTACCTAGCTTAGGGGCCACCCTATTGCCAAGGGTAACACATCTATTACACATGCATGAACAATTTTTTTTTTGTTTGCACTAACATTGTGATTAAGCATTGTTTATATATTGTTGTTTTTTAGCTTAGTTTGTTTGTTTTTGTGTGTTAGAGTAGTTTTTTAGTACACTTTTCTTTGCTTTGTATTGTTTAGTTGTTTTTTATTGTTGTGTTCACTTTATTCGTGTGTTGTTTTATTTGTTTGTATCATATTTTTTTGATGTTTTGTTATTTATTTTTACTATTGTTTGGTTGTGTTTTGTTGTTTTGATTTGTTTATTAGTGATTTTTTGTTTGTATAGTTTGTTTATTTTATTTTGTTAGTGTTTATTTTTTGTTTTTCTAGTTTATTTACATTTTTTTGTATATGCTTTGTTTTGTCTTTTTAATTTGTTCATTTATTTGTTTGTTTTTATCTTTTTTTTGCCTTTATGTTTCTCGATTATAATATGATTATTACATTTTATTTACAATTCAGTCTTGATTATCCATATCATGTACTTCGATTGTGATTTTTTTTATTTAGTCTTACACTTGATTTATTTGTTATATTTACACTCAGGATTTGATTATCCATATCTGATTCCTAGGTTGTTTATTTTAAGATTTAAATTAAGTTTTCCATACTTAGGGTACATATTTTCATTTTATTTATCCAACTATCATGTATAATATCACAATCTAAAGCAAAACTATGCTCACATGAGTTTATTCTAGCAACGCACTGGAAACATCTCTCTAATATATCAAAAGCCAGCCAAGTGCCTTAACATATGCCTGAATCCATGAGTAATTAATGAGAGTAACAAATGATTTATTATGTGTTTATATATAATATAATCTATAAATAAGCATCCATATGATTCATATGACATAATCAGATGATAACCAATGAAACATCTCATAAACTAGACAATCTTTTTGGGCCTCCCCTGAGACTTGTTTAACAATATGATTTTTCAACCTATATCTCATGATTTTTCAAATGTGCATCTTAAAATTTTCATTTAGGCTATAAATGTGTTGTTATCCTTTTTCATTTCATCATAAATATATTTTATGTATTTTTCACATAAGCCACCCTTGCCAATTTGCCCCATTATAGTAAATTCTATTTTTGACTAAATCTAATGATTATACCCACATGTGGGAAAATCATTATTTTTATGTCCCATGCTCATGATTATAATCAACTATTATAAAATAATTATTTTTACCCTTTCCACCCACCCTTCTGTGGAAAATGCTTGTATGCCTGAATATAACCAACTTTGGGCAAATCAATGTTTCTTGTTTTCCATTATTGATTATAACGGCCCATGGGCAAATTAGTTTTTCCTATTTTTTGTTAATGATTATAACTACCTTTGTAAAATTTGATGTTTTACCCACTTTTCATTATTGATTATAAATACCTTTGGGAAAATAGATGTTTTCTATTTTATTACTAATTATAGCCACCTTTGTATAAATTAGTACTTGTTTCACTGCCCTATCATGGAATCTATCTATATCACTACTTATAAATACCTTTGAAAAAACTTGTGTCACATACTTCATTTATGATTTTAACCACCTTTTGAAAAATCAATGACTCTACATCCATTATTGTTTATAACTACCTTTGGGTAATTCAATAATCCCACTCATGTTACCACTAGATCATGTCATTTTATCCATTTCAACGTAACATTTGATTATTCTATGTTGCCACTCACTCCCTCAAGGGGGCATCAAGGGATTATCAATCACCCTTTTGAGCATGAACCATTAAAATTAATTACTTTTTAATTATTTTAAAATACATTACAATTCTTATGTCTCATAATGCCTTCTCAAATAGGGGCAAACTGTAGACAATTAGTTTTGGCCACTTTTATGCCAAAACTAGCATTCAGTTCAATTTATATCAAATGACATATTTTAAGCCTATAAATCACCTAAATTTCCCAAATTTGTTTGCATAAGTTATTTAATTTCCTAAAAACATCATGAGGTTAACTTATTTGGTGTATTACCCTGTATGCATCACTAACCTAGTTTAGTTCTAACCCTAGTCAAATTAAGACCTAATAATTTGACACTTTTAGCCTGTCAAGATATTAATTCATAACATTTTAAAAAAATTACAAAATCTAAAAATCACTAAGAAATACTAATTATTTTTTAAATCCAAATTAACTG
This sequence comes from Torreya grandis, assembly GCA_037957365.1. Classification (NCBI taxonomy): domain Eukaryota; kingdom Viridiplantae; phylum Streptophyta; class Pinopsida; order Cupressales; family Taxaceae; genus Torreya; species Torreya grandis. Next base: position 772,923 of record JARHVA010001202.1, read on the forward strand.
TCCTACACAAAAATTCCAAATCAAATTAGTGATTTCATTTACCAAAAAAGGAATTTTTTGACAAATATGAAGTCAAAGATCAAAGAGCTAATAAAGTGATTTATTATCTCCTAAATATTAAAAATTATGAGTCACACATAAAAAATATATAAATTGAATTATCATGCCTCACAAATATCTGAAACTAAGGTGTTAAGATTTTATGGGTGCCTTAACCTAGCCTAGATTTAGACTGACTCAACCTAGGTTAATTTAGACTCAACCCAAGTTAGAATTTAACCTAACATCCCTAAGGTTAGATTTAGTTATTTTAGCTATAAATAAAATTTCCCACACCATATTCAAACAAGATTTTATGTGTAAGTTTATTATGATAGAATACCTTCTTGAAGCCTTTGAGAGTAGTGTTATAATGCCCAATTTATTCCAAGCTCCACACTAAGACACAAGTGACTATTGGAGAGATTCTACCACCATGTAATAAAATTGCTAGAAGACTATAATAATCATGGGTTGAGCATAAACATCCTTGTTCTAATAAGTAAAAATAAAATTTGATAAAGGAGTTAAGAAATTTATATTGTCTTCATCTCTATTTTATAATCTTGCTTATTATGTTATGTTCCCCTTAGTTCTTAGGCAAGAGTGTTTAGTCATAGTGTATTTTTATTCTTGATTTTTTCTAATTTGGAATAAAAAATGACTAATATACATATTGTTTACTCTTGAAACACCTAAGGTATAAGGGAAACCATGGATATTATTGAGAATTATCCTTTGGGATTCCACCATGTGAGTGAAAACCATGATAAGCATGAAATAAATGGATAATATGTCTATGAGTCATTATGAATACATTGAATAAGTGATTGTGGGAACTATTGATTCCCTTAAAGTGTTTTTTCAATGCACAAGTATAGAAATGGATAAGATGGAAAAGAAGAAGAAAAATTATGGTTCAGTCTAGTATGTTCATATGTATGAAAAGTAGAGTGAATAAGTGAAACAAGAGAGCAATATTTAAAATGATGGGGGATAAAGATATACTAGTAGTATAATACTATCTTAAATTCATTTTGAAGATAAGAGAGAGTGGGAAAGTGATGGTATAAGAATGTTCTTAATATGACATACAATATGGATTTCATTTTTAGTAGCTAAAGGTAAGAGAGAAGACTCTCACAAGATCAAGTGAAAGAGAATGAAAATAATAATAAGACCTTATCAATAGGAAAATGGTCGATAGATAAGGATATGAATCAAATTTTCATATTGAGATATGGATAGAGAGTGGATTAGTGGATGGAAAATTAGGAACTTAGTGATAGATTTTTCTCTAAAAATCATTTAAAAAAGGAGAGATGAAGAATGTCACTCATGTGGCATAGAGGCAAGCAAGGAGATTGAGATGGTGGAATTGTTTCTACCAAGAGGAATGAAGGATGAAAGTGGTGTTGCATATGTTGGAAAAAACCACATAGGTATTGGATAAGGCACTCTTATGAGTCATGTTATGTATTATTATCATGTGTAAAAGAAAATTTAAAGGTTATATGCACATGTCATGGAAGTGGTGATGGAAGGAGATTGAAACAAGCCTAGAGATGATGTAAATAGGATGAGAATGAAAGAAAACAAGGATAAGATAGAGCAATTTAGTATTTATCAACCCAAAATGTGTTAAATAGCATGATGTTTCAAGTGTAGATATGGAAAGTAAGGATGTGTTCAAATAGGCCTTCAAAGGTAAAATGAGTGATCCACTTGAGTTCAAAAGTTTTGAATAAGTGGATGAATAAGAACAGTCTTTTAGGACTCTCATAAAAGAGGAATCCATAGGAAATATGATGTTGGGAAGAGAAGAGATGGAATCTATGAGAGAATATGAGTTAAAAATATATAAGAGTGGAATGTTGAAGGATCAAACAATGGGTTTGATAATGAAATAAAAAATCCAAGAAGACTCTTGGTGAAGGTGGATGGATGATGACAGTGGGTAAAATCTCATAAGATAAAGTAAAATGCAAGAAGAAACATCCTGGTGGAGGTGGTTTGGTGAAGGTGGGTTTCATCCCACAAGAAGAGGGAGATATAATAGGATAAGCCTTTGGTGGAGTAGGACATAATATGGTTTGTTTAACCCCAAAAAATAAGGAAGAGTAATTAGATATAATAGGAGGAAGACATATTTCAATCCAGCAAGAGGAAGTTGGAAGTGGAATAAAAATCTCAAAAATCTACTGAAGTATTGTGTGTGTTGAAATTTGAGACCATAACCATGAAGCTTCATGGTAAAAGAGTGTTTTTACCACTTAATATATCAATGTGATTAATATCTCACATTTTAAAAACCTTGATAGTTTGATGCAGGAGAATCTAAGGGTTAATACAATGTTATGTCAACCAAAAATAAATGGGTGTGTGTTCATGTAGTCTTATTTATGTGTTTTTCATTTTTATAAAGGTGAAGATAATCTAAGTGAATATCAGTACTCCTAAACTTAAGTATAATCAAACACATTATAGAAGGATCAATTTTATATAGCTACATGGTTACAATCAAGTTAGTTGAGTCTCTCAAGAATTGGTATAATCTGGGAAGTCACTATGTGAGTTGAAGGGATAAAAAAATAGGTTGTGGGAAAAGGAAAATTAGGAATCAATAACTTCCATAAAACTAAATCTAATTGCATATTTGGATCCCCCTTTAAAAAAATTACAATTTAAAAAAACATCTCAATTAGAGTATGTATGCAAAATTTATAGGGAAAATTGGGAATCAAGAACTTATATAAACCTAAATCTTATTTCATATTTGGATCCCCATTGAAAATTTATGTAATTAAAAAAAATAATGTCAATCATAGTCTGTATACAAAAGTTATGGCCTCTAAAATTTGGCATTTTTTCATACTGACAAAAATGTCAGTCTACATGTAGCAAACGCTATGTAAGCATTAGTAGTGGTTTTTAAACTTAGAAGTGATTTTGAAACTTAGTGATAGTTTTTTCCTACATAATATATTATTTCCTCCATGTATGGAGTTAAAACAAAATTTATTGTCTAGAATGAAAAATGGTTGAATCTGAGCATTCCTAAGGTATCAAATAACGTGAAGCGGCATTATAAAAGGTAGATAAATGTTAGGATAGATATGAATTATAGAGGGGTGATTCACTTCACTCAAAATATATTTAAATTTAGTAAGAAGCGAACTCCAAGAAGAGATAATGGGGAGTGTGAGAGTTAATAGTCCATGTGAGACTATGTATGCATGTGTTTATTCATGCTTATGTTTGAATAAGCTAGTGTGTGAGAGAGTATGAATGTGCATTCAATTATTTTTAATATGTTTTTGAATTCAATTAAGGAAGTATGATGAAGTGTGTCAAGTCTAAGTAATGTCCCTGAAGTGTGTCCGTAGATAAAGTTAAACTAAGTAACATAGAGATAAAGGTAGTCCTTAAGTGGACCCCCTCTCTTGTGCTTGTACCAAAAAATGAAATTGAAACATGAAAGTAACATAGTTGTAATGAATGTATGGAAAAATTAAAAAATTATAAGTTTACTTTCCATGTTTTCTCATAACACTTTAGACCTACAAAATCCTAAATTAATCAAATTGCATGAAAAATAAATCTTAAAAGATTGATTTTACAAAAAAGGGAAATTTTGATATAAAATAATAAAAAATAACACTATAAATTTGAAAATAATTTGTATATTATAACTTTTTTAAATTTAGAATTTGGCACTCCAGTGACCAAATTATGTTAAATTTTAGTCAATTTCGTGAGCATGAAGAGGATGCCAGAAGTACCAGCTATAATAGGTAGGGAACAAGCATGGGTAAGTTTTCTCTATTTTTAGTCAAAAACCTAGGTTTAAGGGTTTTTCTTGAAAAAAACTAAGATTAGTGGATTTTTAAAATTATAATGATAAAATGTCTATGTTAGATAAATAACTAGGAATGCATGATTTTTAAATTTTTTGATTAGTTTTTACATTTTTTGTGAATTCTACAATTTAGGGCCATGACAAACAAGACCACTAATGTGTGACAAAACCTTTTGTATTTGTAGATCAATAGTTACTTTCACGCTAGAGGGAGGGAAAACATCCATAAAAATTATATGATTGATGGATTTCACCTTTGTCCTTTGCATTCAAATGGGTACAAAACCACCTCCTACATTTAACAATGGTTTCATCATAGGAGGGGCTAAGAATATTTTTGAGTGATTTTGACTACCTAAATATTTTTTTCATGGTTTAATGGAGGCTACATCTAATAGAGTAGGGATAGGGAGTGGGAGAAATTTCCTCATGGGATCAAAATATTGATGGTTGAAGATATTACCTTATTAGATGGAGTATGGATTTAGCAGGTGGCCTGGGTCTAAATAGTTTCCCCATCTAATAAAAACTTTTATGACTTTTCACTTACTAATATGTAGATCATCATGCCTTCTAGTTACCATAATCCCCATGAGAGTGGACTATTACTTTCAAGTATGTGTATAGGATATTAGGTTTTCCAACTATAAGTAAACATTGAATTTGAGAGAGGCTACTAGCAAGTTGAGGCCTAGGGATGGACAAAGTATTTTAAAGACTATGACATACTTGATTTGGGTGTGAATAAGGGGTTTGATTTGTAGGGGTGGAGAGAGAAATTATCCCCACTATATACAAGGCCATTATTGGCATCTTGACCTCAAACTTAGTTAGGGATAATGGGACAAACAAGCTGATCTACTACTAGTTATTTTTAGGATTATTGAGGATCATGGTCAAAGGTTTATGTGGGTAGAGGATATCCTCTCTAGATCATACATGGATTTGTACTATATATGGAGATTGGATATGTTATCTATTAACCACAAAAACTTGATCATATACTAGGTTTATAAGTACATGATCCCATATTAGAGAGGATTTTCCATTGGATATGCATGGGCCATTACATTTGTGAGGTGTACTAGGATGGTACCATTTAACATTGTGCCCTAAAAAATTGGGACTTTGATAGAGGGTGACATGATCTCCCAATTATACCTAAATATGAGAGGTCAGTTATGGGATGAGGATATTATTATTATGGCATGTGATACAACATGTCATATGAAATATAGACAAGGCTAGGTTAATCTACATCACATGGCTCATGTCTCTCATAGTTTTAGGTTAGAGTACATATCCAACCTTTGAGTTGATAAAATCTTATATAGAAGATATATGGAGATCAAAAAATATAGGTTAGGCTGACTAGGGTGGTATCCATTGATACCTAGGAAAATGATTAGAGGGAGTGCAGGTTTTAGGAGGGAGTACAAGGGATTTATGCCTCTATAATTAGAGGATTAATTTTTTATAAAATAATAGTGGAAAGGGGAGATGCATGAAAAGACCATCCAGTGGTAGCCTAAGTTGTAAAATGGCCACTGATAGGAGAGAAACAAGAAAAATAATCAATAGTGGTTATGGGAGGAAGAGAGCAGACTCTCATAGGGATTGAGCTAGTGGCTAAAGAGGATGAAAAGCAAAGATGAGATCTGATGATGACTTTAAAATTAATTGGCATGATGGAGACCCATGTAATTAAATTTATAATTTTTGGTTTATTGCACTTTTGTTAAATTATTTAATTGTATTAATCTATTTATACACTCCACATTATGAATCTAATATATGTGAATTCATGCATGTGTTGTGAATATTTTATGACATAATGATAGAGTTTAATTTGTAACTCATGTGTAAACATATTATTTTTCATGCTTGGCCTTATCAAAGAGAATCTACTCATGATTCCAAGTCTACCTTTGAATGTCACCTAGACCACTAGCTTGGAGGCCAAGGTGGTCGAGTTAGATGCTTAGGTTAAGATTCTTAATTATATATTTGCCTCAATAAGTGGGCATGCATCTTTAAGTAGATAAATTATATGTGGAGATACCTCCTAGGTTAATATAAACCATAGGAGGCATCAAAGTTATATCAAGAGTCCCCAACAGTCAAAATTATGAGGTTCCATAAGGAGGTAGAGTAGGATCCTTGGGCATTCTACTTTAGAAGGACTAGATGCCTAGGAGTTTCTAATGTGTGTGTGTGTGTGTGTGTGTGTGTGTGTGTGTGTGTGTGTGTGTGTGTGTGTGTGTGTGTGTGTGTGTGTGTGTGTGTGTGTGTGTGTGTGTGTGTGTGTGTGTGTGTGTGTGTGTGTGTGTGTGTGTGTGTAAGTATCTACATATATATGTACACACACATAGATATGTATGTATGTATGTATGTATATATATATATATATATATATATATATATATATATATATATATATATATATGTATATATATATATATATGTATATATATATATATATATATGTATATATATATATATATATATACATACACACACCCATATATATGTGTCTATTTATATGTATAGATGATGGATAAATATATATGTATGCATATATGTATGTATGTATTTTATTTTAAAGTTTTGGGATACAATTTACCTCTCAAGTAGAGATTGTATATGAAAACACTTGATGTAATTAAAATATTATGACACACACACACACACATCCCATTTTTGGATTTAAACATTTTCAAGCATCTTGTTTAGTTCTTATAATCTTTGATTTCTAGTTTGTGCACCATATATGGATAGGAATTTTGAAATGCTATGGATGTTTTTTGGTGATAATACTTTATGGATGTTATTATTTTTGGAAGTTTTAAAAAAAGAATGAAAATGATGAATGTGATTCTTTACAAAACACAAGTACACTAATGACTATTTTTTTGGCAATGATCAAACCAGTTCATCCACATGACCAATGAGGCTAAGTTTATAGCAGGGGTTGAAGTGATAATAAGACATACATAATGGAGAAAATAAAAAAATAATCATTGAAAATATAAAATAAATAATAGTCCAACCTTGATCCTATGGGCTATGAGATGATTGTACTATTTATTAGGCTTATAAAATACTATTTTTATTGGATTTATCTATAATTAGATCAATATATTTCCAACCATGGAAGAATTGGTAAATTGGAATGTTCACATTTTAGAATGGACATATGAGAAATATTTCTAAGATATACTTTAATTTTTTGACACTTATTATTTGTTTTTCTATTGATTTTTTTTGTGACCCCCTACACTTAACATCGTGCAACTAGGAATATGTAAAGGCTCATCACCAAAGGCTAAATACAGGTGAGTAAAGGTTTTCCCCTAATGTTAACCCAATGAAACTAGTGAGATTAAAGGGATTATAATTGAGGATTAGGATAGTGTGAGATATGTATAATTATTTGTTCATACATATTAATTTTACTTGGCTTGGATTTGTAGTATGTCTTTATTTTTGATATTATTTTGGGAAGGATCTTATTCTTGGACCTTGGCTCCTGGCAACCAGTAAGATGAAATCGATAATCACCACGGATAAGGGTAGGTGAAAAATATTAATTGTTATAGCATGTTATTATTTTTCTTAGAGGTAACTAAAATGAATTCTTCTATGAGGAAGCTTCTAGACTAGTTTGTAGACTAAAGCATCTAAGAATCCAGGAATGTATATAGTAATAGGGTGTACAATACCCATAAATAATAAAATAAAATTCATATTTAATGCTGATTTTTTAGAGTATCTTTATAAAAGGGGGAAAGGGTAATGAATAAATATGAAATGATATGTTGCACTGAAGGTTTTATCATGCAAAGTCGTAGGAAGATAGTTATCCTATAAAAATAACCAAGATGTAAAAAAAACATGATGTTGATAGTTTATTGATACATAAAGGACAATTTGAAATGTGAAATATATACATAGTAATGTTTCAGGTGCAAAGAGTTCATTGATTCATCAAACTTATTACCCTTTAGGGTGCATACACTAAAAATTTCTAAATATGGGCATAACTAGTTATTCTTAAACTTATAACCTTATCTTTTATTTTTTGTAATCATACTATCAATTTTCAAGACCATATCACCAACTTGGATATGGTGCTCATGGACATTGATTTGGTATTATTAGTACTTATTATAAGGCAAGATTATTTTTGTATGTCCTGTCATATCCAAGCAACTGAAATAAAAAGATTTTGAAAACTTAGTGAGTAGTTTTTTATGGTCACCTACCTCCTTAGAGGAGAAGGAAGATCCAATTTTGAGGATATTTGGGTGTTGTTTGAAAAAAATTAAAATGTAAAATATTATCCATTAAAGATATGTTTCCTTCCTCATGCATTTAAGGGATAAAAGAGGTCAAAAAAATTTATCATCTATCTTAGTGTCTAAACAACATCCCCTCCACTTAATGGGGGTTCCATTAACTACGTGGAGGGGATGAATTTTCAAATTACTCAAAAATTATTTCTTCACACCCCAATACTTATACCATGTAACTATAATTAATTTAATCCATGTAATTAAAATCTTATAAACCAAGAGAATTATTGGGACTATAAGTCCCCTCCCCATGTATGTCAAATGGGAGTATGATAGGTTTATCCTTTTCTAGGATGCTAATGATTTCATTAATTGAATTTTGTGAGATTGTTGGTATTAATCTTTTATTCACTCAATTTATCTAGTGTTACAGTGCATTTTTCATCATGATTTTTTTAATGACTCCTTAGGACCTTCAAAGCTTGATTCTAGAAACCATGTCATAGTTTCAATAGGCTCATTTCCCTTGGAAAGGGGATAAGGATTTTTTATTTTGATATTAAAGAAATGACAGTGAATATGAAGTTACATATTTATCTTAATTTTTTATTCATTTACATTGAATGGTTTTGGATCAACCTAGGCAATGAAAACCTTCCACGGATGTATGAATCTTATTTCTTATAGCAAAGTAGAAGGGTTTTCCTTCATATTGTGGATCTAAAGCCTCCAAAAACTCATGTTGTAGTTGGTGTATTTATCCATAACATAAAACTCTTTAATAAATATTTTATGTTCCAAAGTGATTAACAACAATATGGTCCCAATTGAAGCATATTTGAGACTATTGTAACCTTGAAGGGTGTTCCTAGTTATGGACTAATTAGTTTCTACATAACTAATCTTATAAATAAAATTGAAAGGGAATATTTTGACATTTCCCCATAATCGAACATTGTTCTTTTAACATAGTTTTTTTACATGTATACTTGTAGTTATAAATTAATATATCCTCTTCTAGCCATGTTGATGTTAGGAGGCATGTACCTAAGGTCAATGAAATTGTCAACATTCCTAAAACCTTGCCTAGGAGGATACATGTCTAGATCAATATGGTTGATATGGGATTTTGAAGTTGGTGTAAAACTGGATAAATGACTGAGATCCAAGGTGTCAAGTAATTATGGGTAGGATAGTTCTTAAGCAAATCTATGAATGAAATATGACAAAAGGTCTTTGTGAGATTGCAAGAAGGTCATAATTTCCCATAGGTTTGGGATTTCTTTGAACATTTATCTCTAGGTCATTGGTGAGATGGGGGGAGGGTTATGGTTAGTAATCCCTTGTATGTGTAATTATATTATCCTAATCATTAGTCTCTAATTAAATGACACCTATCATCTTGGTTTTTTCTTAAGGGGCTAAACAAGGGGCCACATCAAGATTTTTCAATGTATAAGTTGAGGCTTCAACATCATGAGTTCCAAATATCATGGGCTAATTTGTTGGTTTACCTTAAATATTATTTTGGGTTTTATACTAATATTTATTATAAAATGGGTTATAGTAGATGTACTAGTTAGCAATCAGTGCCACCATAGGATCCATTAGGGAAAGTTGAGGGTTTACAATCAAACTTCCCAAAAACATACCTATGAATAATTGTCATTGGTCCTCTAGGATTCATTGAATGGATTTTTTATACTCCCTACAAGCTTAGTATCATGGTAAATGATCCTATGAAAGAGGAAATGGACAATGGGATCATATTTTGGTTTTGATGGCATAACCTTTAATGGTAATTATTTTGATAAAAGCATTGATTTTGATATAGGACATTTGGGTTATCTGGGTTATAGTATTGGTTCTCATGAGGTAGAAGATGGTCAAAATACACAAAGTGAATATTAGGTGGAGGGATTGGATTTATACCAACCCCTTGTTTTTTTTGTTTACATTTTGATTTTGATTATTATTCATAATATTGGTATTTTTGGGTTGATTTATCACACATTTGTGGTTTCATTTTGATTATGATTTAGAACCTTGGGCCCTTGATATTTCTTATTATTTTGGTTATTTATTTGATAACCATCACTATTTTTATTGGGGGTAATGTGTCATTTATTTGACCTATAGGTTATATGACCACTATTTATGGCCACTTGGTCAATTCTAAGTGAACTTTCTAGTGATTTTTCATATGATCTGTAAGGGAATTTGTGAATGTCTTCCCTAGTTTCCTTATTAGGTGAGTGGATAAAAGGTCACACAACTTTTTTTGATCTTCGTACATGGAACTAAAAAAGGATTGCATTACTTTTATTAACCTTGCAATTAAATTGACAATAGACTCATTGGACTATTGTTTAATATGTACAATCTCAAGTATGTCAATTTAGACCAATTCTTTCATAATAAATTCTTTAATGAATTTCACAATAAGTTACTATAAATTATGGATTTAAGTATCAAAGAGGCAATAATACTAGTCTAGTGTAATTCTATTAATGGTTTTAGGGAAAATTTTGGCCACAAATCCTTCCTAGGGGAACAAATCTCTAATAGCCATGGTGTAGGCCTTAACATGTGCATTTGGGTCCCCTTATCCATTATATTTGGGGAGTTCAATAAATGGGCATAGAAGTATAATTAATCAAATGACATGGTTGATAAGTTCCTTAAGGTATTCATCATATGCCCCAATTTCATTAAATTCCACTAAAGAAGTATCAAGATATGATTGGGGATAAGGAGTTAGATAGGAAGTAAACATGAAACCACTAGGGGATAAATATGTCACCTAAGTAGGTGGAGCATAATATCCAAGAAAATAGCTATCCAGTTGTGTTGAGTTGGGAAACATGTGTAAATAATCTTAAAATTTACAATATATTTTGATTTTTAAATCAAAATATAATTATTGTTCTTTTTATTTAGGTTTGAATTATATATAAACCTAAGTGTTTTCTAACCTAAGACCTAAGTATCAAATGTTGTAATGACCTATGAATAATTAGTGACGATGACATTACATATTAAAGGTTATAAAAATGGTAACCTAGGTAATAAATTCACTTTAGGTTCAAAATAATTGATGCGATCATGTGAGCTAATAGAGTTTTGATTTGTTTCAAGTGTGACTTGGGTTAAGAGGTATGGTGGATAAACTAGTATTTGGTTCTATTTCATGGGTTTGATTGCATTTATTTTCTATGTACATGCATCAAATAGATGAATTTGGCAAGGTAAATAGTATTCATTTAGCAATGGATAAAGTTACCAATGTGGAAATGAGTTGGCTACGCTGCTAAAACAAGTACTAGTAGACTTGGTAATCAATTGGAGTTTAACATATATACATGGTAATTATTGAGGGTATAGAAATATACAAAATGTCATTTTACACTGGTATCTATCATTTTAGATAATCTTACTATGGAAGCCACATTCTAGAAGCGAGGAGAAATTTTGAGAAACTTGCAGACTGGGTAAGGATTTTGAAGCTTATCACGTTCAGTAATGTTTTTGTATGATAAATGATGATTCATAATTGTTTGATGAACATATACATATGGTTTGCAATGAAGTTTTTTTGTTTGAAGGATGCAATGTTTGGGTTATAATTTTTATTTGGAAAATAAACATAGACTTCTGACTCCATATTGTTTATCTATTTAAAAATGATTTGATGAATGTAATGTTTTATTTGATTCTATAAAGTGGCAAAGCATATAGATGGACTTCAGTAATGGGGTTACCCAATGTTTGGAAAAAAAATTGGTTTTATCTGGTGACTAGTAATACGAGATAAGATATGAATGTTGCATGTCTATTTTTATTTTGGTTTTTGATATAAGTGGTGTTATGTCTAGAAATGATTTTTTTTTGGTTCATTTGTAAATATGAATATCAAGTAGATATGAAATATCAAATGTGTGATATATGTGATCCTTTTTTTAAGTAAATGTTTGATATAAGTCTGGTTTGGGTTGAAAATGCTAGTGGCAAGTAGATATGGCAAATGGGTGCTACATGTGATCTTTGTTTTGATAAAGTATTGGGTTTTCTAATATTGGTTTCTCTTTTGAAGATGGTTTAAGTATTATGAAGGAAGACACACATAAATGTTTAGATGATTGTTTGGATTTTCTTATATGCAAGCCTTGATAAGGAAATATGATTATTTCTAATGAAGATTAAGTTACAGTACGAAAAATCTATTTTTTTTGAAATTTTTGTTTTGATACTATGAATAATTATGGGTTGAGGATAATTTGTTGATTCAACTTTGTTATATTTCTGTGAAGTAGATTTTTGAAATTGATGTTTGCTTCTCAATTTTATAACATCATGCTTTTAGTTTGATTTGATATTCATAGGTAGATTCAAGATAGAAAAATATAAATATTTATATCATAGTAGTTAGCAATGTTTGTTAGATATCAATTTCTTAATGAAAAATCAATTGATTTGAGCAGAGTTTATTTTATTTTAAATTCATGAAGAAAAATCTTGGTCATTTATCAGAATAATGTTGATATGCAAAATAATGTTGATATGTTAATTTTAAAATTTCAATCTTTTATTAAAATTTAGTACCTTGAGATATAATTTTATATCAATTTGACATATGTTAAAGAACAGTTTCATTACAAGTAATCAGGGTTTTTAATTTATTTCATATTTTAGAAGATGACAGGTTGGATACCTCCTCATTATAATAACTCTTGTGGTAATATTTGGAGGAATGATCAGAGTTGAGATATGAAAGATTCATTTTCTCACAATTTTATTCCTAGAGGATAGTATTTTAGAGATATGAGGCATCTTAGGAATTTTCCTAGAAATTTCACTAGAGGAACTTGTATGTTAATTCATTTTAATGCCTCAGATCCCACATTTTGGAATGTTCTTGATGCTTTACCATTCAATCCCATAAACACTCGAGGAAACCAAGGATTAAGAACTCATCCTCCCAGACATGAAAATCCAATTGGTTTAACTCAACACATGCAAACTACCTTATAGTTTGAGCATATTTTGATTTCCTACCATTATACATGACACCATCAACCTTTGCCTAAAAATGACTTGTAGTAAATTGCCAAATTGAATTATCAAGCCTTAATACCTATCAATTGTAAAATTCCATCCCCTGAGCCTATTAATCTAGTTGAAACTTGTTCAAATTTGAATCTCATAGATTTTACTTCACATTTACTTGAAGGATAAAGGTCATTACCTCTTAACCATAAGAGATACGAGATAAGTCTTTCATCCTCACCAACTATCATTAAGATGGTTGAGAAATTCAAACTATAATTTAATGATGAAGATAATGAAGATAATGAAGATGATGTCAAGTTGATAAAGTTTTTTGCTACAATAATGAATTATATAGAGTATTAAATTAATAAGGTATATCTATTGATTGAGATGCTATATGATTCTGGTGAGGAGTAAAATGTTGAGTGATCTTTAATTTTGATGTTTTGATACTTTCATATAATTTATATGCTTTATTATTGGTTAAAATTTTATTCAAGTATTTGATAGTGGTTTAAAACATTTAGACAAAAAAAAAATTGTGAAACATAGAACTTTATGGATAATGCATATGGTTTAATGTTATATGTATTTAATCTTCATTTAAATTACTTATGTTGTTTTAAAAATTTTAACATGAAATGTTTATTTAGATGATTATGATGTTTAAAGGCCCCGACCCAATTAAAATATGTTCCCTTTGGTCTAATAATATTTATTTTGATCTTAAGATTTATTTAAAAGTCTTAAATAAATTTAATTTATAATTCAAATTTAATTGACTTCATTAAAGTCAATTAGGACTTAACTAATAACTAACTAAAGTTAGTTATAACTTATCCCTCAACTATTTCTTAAGGAAGGGATTATAAAAAAAGATCAAAGTGACATATGGAAGAGGAGGAACATTACACAAGTATTTTTTGAATTACTTCAAAGTTTATCATTATACTCTCTTTTGTGTAACATCTCTGAGATACAATAAATTTTATAAATAGATCAAGGACACATTCTCTGATAGTTAAGTAATATGCTTAATTAGCACATGTATATCTAAGTTTCATGTTTAGTTTATAAACTGATTATCTAAAAATTTTTAGGTTTAATATCTTATGAGGATTGCATATTTGAAGTCATATGTGCTGAATCCAAAATACTTAGCCTAAATATTGATGAATACTTCATTGTATGTGACATGTTGTTGATCCATTTGGATTGTATTAGTTGTTATATCAAGAACTTATGTACTAAAAATATTGTTTCTCAATAAAATCTGGTTTATCTTTGCTAAGATGACTCTTTCCTAAGACTTACAATCTATTTATTTACTTTATTTTATTTTGTTTTATTAATTTTATTTTTTTGTTTTTTAGTTTAGGTAATTAGTTTTAATTTATATTAATTATATATTCTTATTATATTTTTAGTCTTTACCTTGTTTAGATTATTGTGTTTTCTTAAATCTTTAGTCTTTTTTTTAAATAATTAGATCTTATTTGATAGTTTAGATATTATAGTTTTAAATCTTTTAGTTTTATCTTCTAAGTTATTTGTTTATTTTTAGTTTAGGCTTATTTTAATTTTTAAAATAGAGTTAGTTTTATATTATAGTTTATTTTCATATTAGATTAAATCAAGTTTTATTCGATTGTTAAATTAGTTGTTTAGTTTATTTTCAAATTAGATTTCATTTTAATTTTTAGATTTAGGTTATTATTTAATTTTAAATTTACTTATTTGGTATTTCTTTCTTTAAATTTAGTAATTTTTTGGATTATGTTAATTTTTATCTCAATTTCATTCTTTGGCATTCATTATAATTTATTATTCTTATCTTTTAGGTCTTTTTGTTTCTTTTATTTTCTTTTTTGAGTGAACGTGAAGATCCTAAAGCATTTGATTAAATAGAAATATTTATAAGGATCAGAAATCTTTCCTTCAAGAGATTATATTATTCATAGGTCTTATCTATTAGATAGGTTGGATTATATATTCACATATGTTTCCTTCATCAGACTTAAAGATAATATATGATTTATAAATTTATAATGAAGTATTGATCAGTATTTAGCATACTTATTATTTCCTAGAATATTTTAAATCCCTTCATGCCTATTTTAGATCCATTTTGAATTTTTATACCTTAAATATTATATTGGTATAATTCCACCTTAACCTTCACAATAGGCAAAAATCATGATTCATTGATGGGACAAACTTGATCATCAACAGGGTCTTTCAAATAGTCTTTTAACTAATATATAAAATCTAACACTTTACCTTTCCAAATAAATCCACTAGATGCATACCACTAACCTCAACCATTTTAAGTAATATAAGGTTAATATTTATGGTTTTGTGACATGTCTCACATTGAACTTTCACATGGAGAGTGACTTGTAAATTTTAATATTTAATATTCTTCTACTTTTCAAGTATACTAAAAATTTATCCCTGGCCATGATTGGGAGCCATCCTAAACATATGTAACATAATTTCAAATGAGTGACCATATTGATAATGTAATTAATTATGGTTATTCATTGAATTTAAATAATAATTACTATAGCCATGCATGTAATTTAAACAATGTAATGGATTATGGAACATAGATTCATGAATAATCATTATGCATAGACATGAAAGAGGTAAAAATATTATCATGAATAGAATCAATGTAGCACTTTATAATTTGGAATAAATTTTGGAGAGTTTTCACCTACTAAGATCACATATGAGTGGTTGGATGGTTGAACATGGAAACATGTGTCCAATTATTTGAAACACACTCATTATATGGTTTATTCTCATGTTTTGGGGATATAACATATCAAGAAGGGATGGCATGTTATGTACATAAGGATATGGTAATATAATTTACATGGGTTGATGGAGATTATAACATGTGACACACATCCCCCTTAGTTAGTTGCATGTGTCAATTATATTGGGTCAAATGAGTAACTTATAAAATTAGTAATTCTATTGGGTTACCTATCCATTAGTTTGTAACAACCCATTTTTTTATAAATCAATTTCGAGTTACTCAACACAATTTCAACTTAATGTAAGAAAACTATTTTTTTAAAAGTGTGATCAAGTCCATAACTGTGTTAAACTAAACACAGGTGTTTGATTAAGGTTAAAAACTCCTACTAATGTTATTAGGAAGTTAATTTAATTAATCAATAAGCATATTTAGGTGTACTAGTGTACTAAGCATATATTCATACTCTCAAATTAATTACTAAAACTATGGCATTCCTAAAAATGACAATACCAACTTTTAGCCTTGATCGAAAGTCTTTACTTCACATAAAATAATTTACATTATGACCATGCAAGTAATCTAAACTCTAATCACAATTACAGGTCAAACCTCAAGAAGATTCACAACAAGATAAGGTAGACAAAATTAAATTCATAATAGAATAATAATCATACTAATATTATGCCTTCAATGATTTATATAGCTATGTGAGTAACAAGACTTGAGCTTCTAGTTTATTTTCAAAATCAATATAATGCAATCTATTTGACATTCTTTCATAAATACATACCACGTGAAGTTTATTGCCATCAACCAGGGATACCTACTTATGTCATCATGGCTTGAGCTATAATCATTGCTCTAATGGCTTTAAAATGATAACATTAAATATATTTATCAAAAGTATCTAAATTAAGCAAAATTACCTTATTGATGCTTTTTATTGATGAAAATTACCACACACATGAATATTACATCAATTAGAATCACCTTCAATTTATAATATAAATAATTATTAAACCACATCATTTTATTTTAGTAAATTCATTTGACCATCCCGCATTATTATATAGTAATAACTTATTATACATACAATATGCTAGTCATATGGTCTATTTATATCAAGATAAGTATGAACAATCATCAAAAAAATCCTTTAATACTTTAACATGTTATTGATTTTTCAACAACCATGATTATTTTTACATATTGATGAGTTATATAATTTCTTGAAGTCATTAAATGCTTCATCTGTGTCACTTTAAACATAAATTATCTTTATATAACCTATTTAATGATCTTATCATTTTATTTAATGAAAGGCAAGGTCATACAAACTATTCGTATTTACTAAAACACCTTAACAAATTCTTTCTTTGTCATGAGCGACTTATTAAAATAATTGAATGGAAATTATACAAGACTATAAGACATTTCATCTTACATCAAGAATTATTATAAAGATTTATAAGTATTAATTTACCATAACATTGGTTAATAAGACCAACTAACATTCACATAAGTATTAATGATCTTGATACAACCAATACTCACATTATGTTTTAATCTTCAACATGATTTATAATTAGAAATACAATTACTAAAACAAGTTTCAAATGAACCTACAACTCTTGAACCTCCACACTCATTTCCAAAATAGTTATATCTTATTTTCATTGAACTTAATAAAATTGAATATAGTATTCACACTTTGGCTATCACAACTTATAATAATCCTTCATAATTAAGAAACTATGAAATATATAAAACATGACTTCCTTAAATTATATTATGAATACCAAACCAAAAAGATGAGAACATCGTACTTTTAATTTCTATAAGTTACCTTTTTGAACTATAACTTTATAAACTATAATAATCAACCAAATAGTGCATTATCAACATATTAGAGTGGTCTTTCATTCATTGATGAAAATGACAAGAGAATAACACTCATCAAAATTCAACATTATAATAATAATTGTGTTATTCTTGATAACATAATAAATATTTATTATCTCCAAATAATATAACATGTCCATCTTTCCAAATAAGCATACAAATAGATACTTGAACCAAAGCTTCAATGATCAAAATCAAAAGATCACACATAGTTGAATAATAATTCATTTACATTGATACTTATAGGAAATGATATATCAACATATATATATCCATATAATAATAACATAAAATAATGTTGTAGTCGTTTCATGACTAAACTGCATACAAATTTATTGTCTCCAACTTGGTATAACAAATTCAAAACTCTTAATGAATATGACTATGTAACAAATTATCTTTACTATCGTACAATGATACATTAATTTATATCATGTATTTACATTAAATAACCACATAATTGGAAAACCAAATAAATGAAGAGTTTAATCACCCAAATCATCTTCCGAAGATCAGTATGTAAATAGCCCACCCAATCCTACCCAAGGGGCCCCCCATCGATCAGTTGGATGTGGAGTCCAACAACATAGTTTATAGAAGGGAGAATTAGTAACTGAGATTCAGAGCTTGTAAAATCAAAAAAAAAAATAATGACAAGATTTGACTTATAAATAATGCATAAAATAAAGTACTCATGATTACCATTAGTACTATAATTAAACATGTGAATAGATCCATTTGAATTCCTTGGATTAAATAATGATTTTTTTATCCATTGCCTTCAAATGAGATATGAATTTGAATACACCATACAAGTATTTATTAATCTATGGTACTCAAGATATTCAAAACCACTTCAATTTTCTACCATTTTCCTTCAAAAGGATAGACATCAACAGTACAAATCATAATGACACTAAAAAGATGCATGACACCAAAAAGAGTCATCAAAGTATACACAAAATAGGAAAGAGTCTAAATCAGAATTGCATAATAGCCCTCATAGATTGCAATAAGATTTCAATATTATACAAACTCAGTTATAACTTTCACAAGGCCTTATGGTCATACAATTCCATCCAAGACAAACACAGGTTTACCCAAAACCCTTTTGGTAATACAAAATAAGCACCTATAACTATTTCACAGTTACATAAAAATGAAAATCAATAAATATAGTATCATTTTTTTTGTCATAACCACATTATAAAACTAGTCCACAAAACAAGTCAAAATAACAAATGAATACTAAAGCCCATCCCTTCAAAATCAATGGTAATAACTAATTTGGTACCAAAAGGTTGCATCTTAACCAAATGAGTTTTATAATCCATTAAAACATAGATAAAATAAAAACAAACTACATAGCTAAGTATCCAACATAATTTGATTCACAAAGAAAATAAATCCATAATATTCACATTTGAGTATATTTAATTATATGTTGAACATTACATTGTGGGTTCATAGTGAAGTCTACAGACTTTATAATGAGTCTATAATGGTTTATGATTTCTCTTGGTTATACCCCATTTTAATAGAACACAAAATAACACTACATTATACTCCAACTCGAATAAATATGAATCTACTTAATTTTTGAATGAAATATCAATACATAAAGATATTGTGGCTTCTTTGAAAAAATAATGATGCAGGAGCATCCTCTATGGATGACTCATTTTGACATTTGTTCAAGAAATTTTGGAATGATAAGTGTTTTATAGTTAATAATCATGTTTAGGGTTATTATAAAGGTGTTAATATTCCAAACATGCACCTTGGGATGCTTTCCAAGTTCTTAGGAGTGCTAAGATAGGTCAGGAATTCAAATGGGCGCTTTCCTACCAATTTTCACAATCCAAATTTTTGAATTTGCTAAGCATGTTTAGGGAATTATGTGAACATTTAAGGGGTCATAAAAGTTTCAATGGTTTGGAAACATTTATAATGAAACCATGGATCTTCACCATTGTCCATAGTTCACTCTTGTATGGAAAATCAACCTTGGTATTTCTGCAAGGAGTTTTCTTACTTGTTAGTGACCATTGGAAGGTAGTTAGGGAAGTTAGTTTTGATATAAAGTATCTAAATTTTGGTTTGGATTAAGTTTTTCATATTTCTTAGAATTAGGATGGATCTAGTCCCAAGAAACAATGAATGAGGATTCTCAAATTTGATAAAATAAGGTTTGTACCCTATTTTCTTATATAAAGCAATGGAGAATGACTGAGTTTTTGTGTTTCCAAAGAGAGACGATTGATGAGGTTGTACTTGTGATGATTATTCAGATTGGTGAGTTAATATTATGTTTATTAAGTGTTTTTGTGCATTTATTTTATTTTTTTACATCATTTTTCACAAAAATCCATATAGTCATGTTGAGCATATGCTAACACTAGTAGTCAACCCAAGACATTGTGAAGTGTCATAGCAAAGGTGTCACAAGGAATTTTAAAATAATATACAAGGTGTAAGAGGATATCATAGATCCTAAAAAATCTTATATAGTTCTTGGAAGTTTTGGTTTGAAAGTGTAGACCCATAACTTGCTCTCAAAACATTGTAGACCCTGATTGTGTATACAGTGAGTCCAAAAATGTGGAGGTAAAGTGGTAATAGAGACTTAAGAATGGATTTAAACATTTATAAAGGTGTGATTAGTTTCATAAAAGTATTATCAACTATTTTTATATTTTATAAACCATTTTTTTAAGGTCAAAACCTCAAGACAGAGCCTAGAAACCCTACAGACTGAGTTTAAGTGTGTAGTTACACAAAGATCTTGGTAGAAATGTGGAACAAAGGATTTGATAAGGAAAATTAATTAATAGAAAGTTTTTGGTAGAGTAAAATAGTCCCTTAAAAAACATAATAGTTAATTTAAACCCTTTTTGTAACTTAAAAACTCATAATGAGAGCTCTCGGGTCCTGTAGATCACTATTAACCCAAAACTAGGGTTTCAAACTTGAAAAGTGTTTTCTAGGAGATTTAATTGATTGAATATCATAAAATTTTGTATTTTGATATATTTTCATGTTTTTTAAAGTATTTTGAAGTATGTGGCTTGATCCCATATAAGAAAGTATGTTTATTAGTACTTGTGAGTGACTAAGGACCAAACATGCCTAAATAGTAAGCTAAAAAGGGTTAGTAAAGTGACTTAAAAGAATATTTGGAAGTTTAAAATTCATAAAAAGTTTAATTTTGATTTATGATACTATAATATAGTATTATATTCATCAAATTTATTTTTACACATCCGTACTAGCAGAAATACTCCAAAAAAATGCTACTAGACTATGTTTTGTGAATACATAGTTGTATAAGAAGGGAAAGAGGTGAATGAAGAGTGAAGCCAAGGGAATGATAGATTTAAAGAGATAATATTTACCATTTTAAAGGTAATAAATCTCATGAAATAATAAAATCATGCATGAATCATTGAATCACCACTGAACTAATTAGCCATTATTAAGGAAGTGTATTTTGACACAAGGTAAAGTGTGAGACAATTAGGTTATCCTTTACATCATTTGGTATCAGATATTAGGATCTATTGGGAAGTTATAAATACATCATGGTAGGTAGAGGATAAGTATAAGTAACAACATCCCAAAGGAGGTTGCAAGTAGTGGATGCTTTGGTGGTTGAAATGAGGAACCTATAGGCAAGATTGCAAGCCATGGAGTTAGCACAAGGAAGACAGGTAAAAAAAGGAGATGTTAATGATGGTGAGGATGAGATTTCTCATGAATAATTATTATATTAAGGAGATTAAATATGATTTTAAGATATATTAATAATAGAATTTCTTGGGGTGACCTCAAAGCCCAAGATGGAGGTGCCCATGTATGAGGGCGGTCTCAATGTAGAGGAATTGGTTGATTGGATCATAGCCATGGCAAAGTACTTTTATTATGAAGAGGTGAATGAGAATAAGAAGGTAAAAATTTTAGTAACAAGGCTTAATTTTCATGCATCCTTGTGGTGGAATGGTATATAGGAAGAGAGAAGAAGAAGAGGAAAATATAAGATAAGGTCATGGGATAGAATGGTGGCCAAGATGAAGGACAAGTTCATGCCTAAGTATTATCATACCCACTTGTTTAGGAGGATGAAAAAATTGAGGAAGAAATATATGATAATGAAATATTACATATATGAGTTCTACAAGTTGACCATTCAAGTGGGACACATAGAAGATGATGTTGAGAAGGTTGTTAGATACATAAATGGCTTGAGGTTTGTCATTCAATATGAGTTGAGTATTTTGGCACCTAAGAAAGTTGAGGAGGCCAATAAATATACCTTGAGAGTATAATGAAATTTTACATGAATTCAAAGTTAGTTGAATAGAGTTAGAGGTGGTATAAGATATAGAGGTAGAGTCAAACAAGAAGGAAGATGAAAGCCAAGTAATAGAGGTCAATGGAAAGGTCAAAGCAAAGAAGTGGTCAGCAGTTATAAGGGTTCAAGTTCATCAAACAGATGTGGTTTTAGTAATAAAGGAGGTATATCATATGGTATATGAATAAGAAATGGTTGGTTTGCAAAAAAGTGCTTCAAGTGCAACAAATTTATAGGACATAGGTTATATGAGTGTCTAAAAGATGTTCAAAGTGGAATCTCTTAGAGTGAGAGTAGAAACTAGGTGGTGTAAAAAGAATATGAGAGTGTAGATGCATTTCATAACTACGTAAAGGAGCTTGAAATATTTGAAATATTTTTGATGAAGAGAGTTCTCTTGAAGACCATCCAAGAAGAGAGAGAACCACCACAAAGAAAAATGATGTTTAGAACCATGTGCAAGAGTAAAGGTAAGTGTTTCAAAGTTATAGTCAATAATGGTAGTACGGATAACTTAGTGTCTTCATTGATGGTGTATAAACTAGGCTTAGAAATAATAAATCATCCAAGTCCATACAAGGTCTCTTGGATCAAAAACAATCACCAAGTCCTAGTGAGTGAATAGTATTATGTATATTTGCAAATAGGTGGATATAAGGATAGAATATTGTGTGATGTCATTTCCATTGATGTTTGCCACATCATTCTTGGGAGACCATGAAAGTATGATAGGAGATATTTTCATTATGGGAGAGCTAAAGACTATACCATTTAGATGATGGATGCAAGAACACACTAAAACCATTGAATGACAATGCATAGAGAGAGACACTAGGTAGTGTCATGATGTTTGGATAGAAGGAATACCTACCTAGGGAAATTAGCTATATCAGTAAGGACACAAGCCTGATAGTTGAAATAAATTTATAGTAAGGAGAAAAAGTGGCACAAGTTTCCAAGACAATGAAGGAAGAGGAGGAAGTAGTTGAGTATCATTTTAAGGAATTGGTAGCAAGTAACACAGAGTTGTTACTGTCAGATTAGCAGGTTGAGTTATTCTCAAATGAACACATGTAGGAGTTTCTTACAAACTTGACCTATCATTTGTATTTCATACAAAACAAGGAGTATATGGAATATTTTGTTGATAAGGTGAGAATGTTGAGGGAGTTGGCCATGGAAAGAGGATTCAATGATCAATTGAAGAATGAATAGTATCAAGAGGAGGATCATGAGGTTGAAGGCATTGTAAGATAAAAACACCAACAATAGTAGCAGCACTTCCACAAGCAATAGACCTAAGCATGGATCAGAGAAATAAACATGAGAAAGAATGTGATTTCCAAGAAAATAAATAGGAAATTATTTTCATTGACTTATGTGTTCTATGTGCAGGATGGTTACAGGAAAAGAACTAGGTGTTGAAGATGATCAGATGGGAGAACACTATGCAAGAAGTCAACCTCAAAGGTGTAAGAAAGGTGGAGTTGGTCAAATCACAAGGAGGTCTATATGTCACTCATAGACCTTTAGATCTAGGAGAGTGCACCATTGCATAGATGGAGATAACCTGATAGAATAATGTTGAAAATATCAAGGCAAGTTGACAAACTTTCATGGAAAGTTTCTTTCACATCCTAGGAGTATGATGCAGGAGCATCTTATATAGATGACACATTTTGATGTTTATTTAATAAATTTTGGAATGGTCAATGTTTTGTAGTAAATAATCATGTTTATGATTATTATAAAGGTCTTAAGAGTCTTAAAATGCACCATGGAATGCTTTATAAGTGCTTAGGAGTGTTAGGATAGGTCAAGAATTCAAATTGGTACTTTTCACCAATTTTCACAATTCAAATTTTTAAATTTGCTAAGCATGTTTAAGGAATTATGTGAAAATTTTAGGGGTCATAAAAGTTTCAATGGTTTTGAAACATTCATAATGACACCATGGATCTTTACCATGGACCATAGGTCACTATTGTACAAAAAATCAACCTTGGTCTTTGTGCAAGGTATTATCTTACTTGTTAGTGACTATTGGAAGGTAGTTAGGGAAGTTAGTTTTGATATAAATCATGTAAATTTTGGTTTGGATTAATTTTTTCATATTTATTCAAAGGAGGATGTCTCTAGTCCTAAGAAATAATGAATGAAGATTCTCAAATTTGATAAAAGTAGGTTTGTACCCTATTTTCCTATATAAAGCAATGGAGAATGACTGAGTTTTTATGTGTCCAAAGAGAGAGTATTGATAAAGTTATGATTGTGATGATTATTCCAAATTGGTGATTTCATAGTATTATTTTTAAGTGTATTTTTTATTTTCATTTTTTTGTTTCACAGCATTTTGCATATAACTCCATATAGTCATGTTGAGCATATGCTAACATAAGCAGTCAACACAGAACATCATGAAGTCGCATAGTAGAGGTCTCACAAGGACTTGTAAAAGACTCTAAAATGTGTAAGAGGATATCATAGATCCTAAAACATATTATATAACATTTTTAAATTCTAGTTTGAAAGTTTAGACCTAAAACTTGCTCTCAAAACATTACAGACCTTAACTTTGTATACAAGAGTCCAAAAACGTGGAGGTAAAGTGGTAAAAAAGACTTAGAAATGGAGTTAAAATTTTATAAATGTGTGAGGAGTTTAATAAAAGGCTTATAAAAAAAATTAGATTTTATAAACCATTTTTGGAAGGTCAAAACCTCAAGACAGAGCCTAAAAACCCTGCAGACTGAGTCTAAGTGTGCAGTTAGACAAAGATCTTGGTAGAAATGTGGAATAGAGGCTTTGAGAAGGAAACTTAATACATGTAAAGGTTATGGTAGAGTAAAAAAATCCCTCACAAAACATCACAGTTGAGGGAAACCCTTCGTGGAAATTAAAAATTTTAAATGAGAGCTCTCAGGTCCTGCAAATCACTATTAACACCAAACCAGTTTCAAAATTGAAAAGTGTTTTCCAAGAGATTGAACCAATGGAATTAAATAAAATTTTGTATTTTGATAGATTTTCATGTGTTTGAAATTATTTTTAATTATTTTTCTTTACTCTATATGGGAAATTATGGTTATTATTACCTGCGAGTGATTAAGGACCAAATAGGCCTAATTAGGCCTAAACAGTAAGCTAAAAAGGGTTAGTAAAGTGGTTTATAAGAAGATTTGTAGGTTGAAAATTCATACAGAGTTTATTTTTGATTGAGGGTACTATAGTTTAGGATTATATTCCTCAAATTCCTTCTTACACATTTGTACTAGTAGGAATACTCCAAAAAAAGGCTGCTAGACTATGTTTTATGAATGAAAATTTGTATAAAAAAGGAAAGAGGTGAGTGAAGAGTGAAGCCAATGGAATGAGAGATTTAAAGAGATCATGTTGACCATGGTAAAGGTACTAAATCTAATTAAATAATCAGATCATGCATGAAACATTGAATGACCATTGAACTAATCACCCATTGTTAAGGAAGTGTATTTTGACACAAGGTAAAGTGTGAGATAATTAGGTTATCCTCTGCATCAAAAAATAATATCCTTTTCCTTTGTACCTAGTCAATCTCTCATGAACTTTACTGACTACTTTTGAGTCCCACAATGGTTCTACTTTATAGTTATAAATAATTGACATCATGGCTAAACAAACCATCATCATTTCCACCCAAAATGCAATTAAAAATAGAACTAGTAATTGTAGACAAGTCCCACTAGTTCTTTAATGACCTTCACTAAAACATTTGGTAGAGTTCTACTAGGGTTTGGCTAATTGAGCTTGTCGAATAACTAAATGACCCAACAAAAATCCTCAAATCTACTTGATAAATTGACCTTGGGGTTTGGGTCATCATGACTTAATTCTCAATGGAATCAAATACTAAAGTTAAAAATACCAAGATTTAATCAAAATAAAACTAATTAAGACACTATGACCTAGTCATGGTTCCCCTCCTCAAGATTACACATTCAAGTCATTGAATGGTTCAAACACCATGTCAAAGCCATGAAATAATCATAATAACAAAAATAACTTGAAGCATATAATAAATTTTAATGCACATGTTCCCAACATATACTAAATTTTAAACTTCATGAAATCTCTTGACTTTCCAACAAGCCATATAAAGTAAAGCCAAGTTTATGAGTGTTCCAATAAACATCAGAGTAAAAGAATAACATGAAATCAATTACGACAACCATCATGATGAAATTTATATCAAGAAACAAGAATGAAATCAAAGATTAATATAAAAATAACTTTACTCATCAACCAAATGAATAAATAAACATAATAGTCAAGGAGGACCAGTCAAGACAAGGCTCATAATCTTGTTGCTCAAAGATCATTAACTCATTTTTTACCCTTTTGTACCCTTTACTACTGAGAACCAAATCCAACCTATCTCATTTTCATTTTTTTTATTACAATAATCAGAATGATACATCAATAGTATCCAAATAGAAAATAATATATAAAATATGATAAAGGATTTCAAATTGAATAACATCAATCAATTATTTAATGAATTGAATCAAATCATCCATGGCAATATAAACATATCTAGTATGTAACATATCATAATAACACCTCAAAATAAATTTTTGATATCATCTAATAATAGTTCAATGGCTACTAACACTGCTAAGAAATATGTCAAGTAGTAAACAAAAGTGCAACCAAAAGTGTCATAGACATGAAATAGAGTATGTAAACTAAGGTCATGCATCCTCCCCCACTTGAAAATAAGTAATCTAAATGACTAAAATAGCTAAGGATAATGCTCCCTAAAAATATGCTCATCTTCCTAAGTAGCATTATGCTCGGATAATAGATCTCAATGGACTAAATTTTGATAAATATCTCTATTTCACAATCTAATGTTGTGATGGTCTAGGATCTTCACTGGACGGCCCAAAGGCAAATTCTCTTGCTCCCCGGATCCGAATTCTCTTGCTCCTCGACTCTTTGCATATCAAAGGCAGGCTTTGGGACGAGGCATCAGCATTCTATCATCACTCTCCAAGCTAAGAAACTCTACAAAATTCACTCCAGACATTGGATTAGAAGGTTGTATGAAGTCTCCTACATCAGCCGTAACGGGAACAAGTCTTCTACACTTCTGGTTCTCCACCAAGAGCTAAGTATTCTTCTGATTTATATTTTAGTATTTTTAGAGTGCATTGGTAATTAGTCCATTGGATATTTCTAAGTATTGTTGAGACCAAATCCGTCTTTCTTCCTAGAGAGGCTGAAAAGCCTTTCTTTTATCCTGACCCATTTTGACAACCTGTCCCCTACCTTTGTCCTTCTGAAGACTGTCCATTGTCCTGCATCCCTGCACAACCCTTTTGAATCTCCAAAGAGGAGCTCCTTCAATCATCTAGATACGGTGAACAACTTAATCTGGGTACCATCTAACCCCTGACCTTTATCTTTAATTTCTTATTTCTTCTGAATGTAAAAGCACGAAAACGAGTTAGAAACATTCTCGGCCGAGGTTAGAATGTTTCTAAGTTCTTCGAATGAAGAAATCCTAAGTTTTTAGCCAGTCGAGAGAATGGTTTAGAAGTTGTTGTGCTAGGCTTTATAATTGGTTTTTCAAAAGATTTGGGTGGTTGTGAGAGTGGGAATGTGTTAGATGCGGCAATCTCAAGCCAAAGGTGAGAGAGAGCCATTACTAGATCCTCTTCGGTTGAAGTAGGTGAAGAGACAAGTTTTTATCTCGATGGAGAAGGAATTGGAGAATGTGACTCCTCAAGAGGATAGAGGGCAAGGATGATTGTACCTTTTACTTGCGATTGAAGAGTAAGAAAGGTATGGTCCTCCATTGGTAGTAGGAAAGATGAAGGTGGGGCTAGTGGCATTAGTATGGTTAAAGCGTCCTTCAATATAAGAGGGGTAGATGGAGGACTATTAGGAGAAGAAGGCTCTTCTTCCTATGGTGGAGGGATAGGTTGACTAACCTCTTTAGTTTGTGGAAGAGGTTGGTTAGGGATGAAAGGCGAAACCATATCACTCGTGCGTATATTACGCTCTTGGGGGTCTTCAACTGTGGTCTGAATAAAATTTTGACTAGGGGGATGGTTAGGGAAAGGTTGTCTCAAGATGTCTATGTTTTGGTTAGGTGACATGTTTGGGTTATCCAAGACAAGATCTCCCTTGTCTAACATATCCTGAATAACGTTCTTGAGGGTTTTGCAATTTTCTGTGTCATAACCTTTGACACAATGATAATTACAGAAGTCATTCTCCCTATGCCATGCTGGGATGGCTCGCGAGGGATCAAATTGAGGTGGTGGTCAAATTTAGGGGAGGTTGAGGACTCCCTGCTTTACTATTTTATCCAACATGGATGCGTATGATTCTCCTATTGGAGTATATTGACGCTGTACGTATCGTTGTTGGAATTATCGTGTGATGTATTTTGATGTTGAAGGTTGAGGTTGATTGGTTGTTGTTGAAGATGATGGTCTAATGACCACAGCATTTGTCACTCCTTTGGACTTGGAGTGGGAAGAAAAAGATGGTTTGGAAGAAGAAGGATCATTGGATTTTGCATTGTTATTTTTACTACGCAGTTTTGACTTTATCTTCTTTGACAGCACGGAGTTCAAGCTTCCTAGCCATCGTGAAAGCTTCGTCAAATGTGCGAAATGTTTGGACCAGCAAAGTAGATGAGATATATTTGGCACATGTTTGTGAAAAGAGCTCAATGAGCTCAAGTTGAGGTAAAGAAAAGGAGAGTTAGTTGATTAAACTTCTCCATCGAGCAACAAAATCAGCTATTGATTCATCGTCAAATTATCTAATAGAATATAGGTCTGTGATGGAGACCTTTTTAGTGATGTTGATTGAAAAATGGTCAAGAAATAGTTGAGCTAGTTGAGTGAAGATAAATAGAGAGTGACTGGTAATAGAACTATATCAATCGAGGATAGCACCAGAAAGCGACATGGAAAGTGTGTGTAGTAATAACACATCATCATGTGCTATAAGGTAACAAGCGTGTCTGAATGCTCGTAGATGTTGATGTGGGTCCTTTTTACTCTGAAAGCGAGTAAACTTGGGAAGTTCCCACTGACTAGGATATGGTCAGATTGAGACTGAAGGATGAATAGGTTCATTACAGATTTGTTCATATGAGAGAACATTTCTTGAACCCAAAATGGATGTCTCAAGATTAGATATCTTATCCATCAACATCTTGATCAGATCGATTGATGGATTTATAGGTGGGGTGCCCCCTAGGTTGTAAGGCATTTGGAAGGTGTTAGGTGGAGCGTATGACATAGTTAGTTGCACTTGTATAGATGCAACATATTGGTAACTAGTCATAAGGACTGATGCTGAAGTCAAGGGTGGTTGTGTCATAAAGCTAGAAGGCACAACTTGACTTGATGTCGCCAAAGGTGGTTGGATGGTGGCAACACTAGCCCAAGGATAAGTAGTCACCCTTGTATTTATGGGTGCAAGAGTAGGTGGGATGGAGACAATTAAATTTTGGAATGGTGTAGAACTTTATTGAATGGTTTGTGGTTGAGGGGGTACAGAAACCCCAATAGAGGTAGGTCCAGAAACAAAAGGAGAGGCCACACTTTGAAGATTGGTCATGGTCAGGTTGTTAGTCGAGGCAATGGCTTGGGTGACCATGGGTTAGGTTACGGAGGCTGTTGATATGATTGCCATTTCAACTAAGGAAGTTGGCATCCCATAAACTGAGTTGCCTGAAGGATCTCATGTTTGACTTCTCGCAAGATAGTGCTGAAGAGCCTTGACATTGAGTTCAAGGAACCTTTCAAAGTCTTGGTCCCCTTCGAGAACAATAGGGGTTGAGTTGGGGTTGGTTGGACAAGAGTACATTCAATTTTTGAATTATACTCCATTTGGAGACTTGATATAGAAGGCAAAGGTGGGAGTGGTTGTTGCCTTGTGTGGTCAACAAGAGTTTTGGTTTGACTACGTGTTAAAACTATCCAAGGAAAAATAGATTCAGGTTCTAAAAAATGTATGTTTCAGCCTCAGAAACTAGAATTTGTTTTTAACAGCAAAAAAGTCAAGTTTTTAGCTTGCTGCTTTGAGAAAAAAAAATTGACAGTGATCGACATCGGTAGAAAAATTGATGTCGGTGAAGAAAGTTGCCGATGTCAGTTAGATAACCAATGTCGGTGAAGATCAGTTGCCGACGTCGGTGGAAAAATCGATGTCGATTACTTTGTATTTCTAGAAACTCAGAAAACTAAAAGTTTTTGGAAGAAAGAAGAAAGTTCTGAGTTGTTTTTGGAGCTCAGAATAATGCGTCCTTACCAGCTCAAAAAACTAGATAAAAATAGAAAAATAGATGATGGTAAGCAATCTCTAAACGTTAAATTCTTAAGAATAAATTTTAGAGTCATGTTGGCTTATGCCTTAGAAGAGTGTGTTTGGGATGTTGGGCTTTTAGAATGGGTCCTAAAAGAGGCAGTCTAAGGTTGGTTTTGGGTTATGTTTTGGTGCTCAAAAGTCTGTCTTAGGTTCCATACGTGGCTTGGTGCTAGGGGCTTGCTCCCCTCACTTCACGAGCCCAGAGTCAAGCTGGGTTGCTTAGCCAATATATACTTCCCCTAGAATTTATACTATGTCAGAGAACAGAGTAGGTCCTCCTCTTGGTGGTGAAATCTAAGTAAGATCGCTGGGAGGGGTAAGGTATCCGCTAAGTGATGAAATCCTAAACGGGCCTTGTCTCAGGTATGTTTGGATATTTGATTGTGAATGTGGTCTAGTTGTGTAACATATGTGCACTACGATTTATTCATAATGCATTTTTAATTACTAGATGAGCTAAAAATGCATTCAAACAGGAATGAGATGCAATATATTTTTAACCCAAATTGAAATGTTTTATTCAGATGCAAATAAGTGGGGAAAAGGTTAAGAGTATGAACTTCACTACTCTAAGATGCAGGAAAAAGGTGACAAGAAGAAAAAGAAAGAGGTTCTTTTTAACTTATGCTAATGGTGTCTTTTCAAAAGAAAAAGAAAGAAGAGGAAGGATGCAAGAAGAGAATCTAATGCATCTATATGAAGAGTTTGTCTTTTCAAAGAAATGAACCCAAGAAAAACTCTAGGGTCCCACTGGGCGTGCCAGAATGTTTCTAACTCGTTTTCATGCTTATACATTCAGAAAAAATAAGAAACTAAATATAAAGGTCAGGGGTTAGATGATACCCAAATTAAGTTGTGCATCGTATCCAGATGATTGAAGGAGCTCCTCTTTGGCTATGGAGGACGACACCTGTAGATAAGAAAGACTTAAACAAAGAAAATGTTAGATAGATATATGGTGGACTGCCAATCAAAGCTCGGCCACAAAAGTGCAAAGACTTCCTTGAGGGATGACAGTCCACTTATTTGACAAAAGAGTGTTGCTAAAAAAAGAGATAATGAAAGGCTAAAGAAGAGAAATAGATAATGCATACCTGATTCCTACAATCTGCCTCTCACAATCGCCGACGCCAGTTAATTTGTCGTCATCAATTGGTCAATGTTGCCAATGTCGATTAGGCTACCGACGTCGGTAGGGGCAATGGGCCTTGAACGGGTTTTAGGATATGTCTGTGGTCAATAGAATGGTCTGGGAGATTCAAAAGGGTTGTGTAGGGATGTAGGACAATGGATAGAATCTTAAGAAAGACAAAGGTAGGGGACAGGTTGTCAAAATGGGTCGAGATAAAAGAAAGGCTTTTCAGCCTCTCCAGGAAGAAAGCCGGATTTGGTCTCAACAGTACTCAGAAATAGCCAATGGACTAATTACCAATGCACTCTAGAAATACTGAAATATAAACTAGAATAATACTTAGCTCTTGGTGGAGAACCAATAGTGTAGAAAACTTGTACCCGTTACGACTGATGTAGGAGACTTCGTACAACTTTCTAATCCAATGTCTGGAGTGAATTTTACAGAGTTTCTTAGGCTGGAGAGTGATGATAAAATACTGATGCCTCATCCCAAAGCATGCCTTTGATATGCAAAGAGTCGAAGAGTAAGAGAATTCAGATTCGATCAACCAGAGAATTCACCTTCGGGGAGCCAGAGAATTCGCCTTTCGGCAGCAAGAGAATTCGGATTCGAGCCACCAGTCGAGGTTAGAATTTAGTTTTAAGCAATCGACGTCGGCAATTCCGTTGGCATCGGCCAATGGTTGACTGATGTCAGCGGCTAGAGAATAGGTAAAAAAGCTATTTTTAGCCTTTTGCCCATTCCTCCATCTGCCAAGTTCAGTTGTCATTGGTGAACGGTCCAAAGACAGATTTATTAGGCACGGGGGTTAGTGGGAGAGTTAAAATAGGTCTTAAGTAATTATGATTAGTCATAGGATGATAAATGGTCTAAAGGCGAGGAATCCAAGGTGAGGTGTCTAAAGGAGATGATTAATTTAAAATAAGTATTTTAAATTAATAAAGTATAGGTTAGGCATGTTAAAGTTAGAAAGGGACCAAGGGGTGGTTGAGACTATTTTGGTGTCTACATTTGCCCCTTTTTGTCTTGTTGGTTGTTTTGATGAACTGCAAGACAAAAATAAGAGTAAGTTGCCTCGGGTATGGGATGAGGTGTAGGTTGCTCTAAGTAAGGGATGAGGTATTCCCCCTCAAAGCAAGAGTCGAGAAAAGGTAACTTAATATCGGGTGCCGATTTGATAGGTAGTGGATGGGTATGGTGAAGTTGGAGTGTGAACACTGCAATAGTTGAGATTGCACGTATACCACTTCACATGATAGGTAGGTCAAATTGTTGCAAGCAAG
The DNA here is from genome assembly GCA_037957365.1 of Torreya grandis. Taxonomy (NCBI): domain Eukaryota; kingdom Viridiplantae; phylum Streptophyta; class Pinopsida; order Cupressales; family Taxaceae; genus Torreya; species Torreya grandis. Next base: position 805,979 of record JARHVA010001202.1, read on the forward strand.
GTCGAAGAGTGCTAAAATCAAAGTAACCAAGCTCGAAGGCAAATTCTAATTGGGCCCGATATCAGGTTACATTCCCTCAACTCTCGCTTTGAGGGGGAATACATCATCCCTTACCTGAGGCAACCTACACCTCATCCCATACCTGGGGCAACTTACTCCTATTTTTGTCTTGCAGTTTGTCAGAACAACCAACAAGACAAAAAGGGGCAAATGTAGACACCAAAATAGTGTCAACCCCCCCTTGGTCCCTTTCTAACTTTAACATGCCTAACCTATACTTTATTAATTTAAAATATTTATTTTAAATTAATCATCCCTTTTAGACACCTCACCTTGGATTCCTCACCCTTAGACCATTTATCACCCTATAACTAATCATAATTACTTAAGACCTATTTCAACTCTCCCACTAACCCCCACGCCTAATAAATCTACCTTTAGACCATTCATCAATGACAACTGAACTTGGCAGATGGAGGAATGGGCAAAAGGCTAAAAATAGCCTTTTTACCCATTCTCTAGCCGCTGACGTCGGTCAACAATCGACCGACGCCGATGGAATCGCCAACGTCGATTGCTTAAAACTAAATTCTAACCTCGGCTGGTTGCCTGAAGGTGAATTCTCTTGCTCCCCGAATCTGAATTCTCTTGCTGCTGGAAGGCAAATTCTCTGGCTCCCCGAAGGCAAATTCTCTTGCTGCTCGGATCAAAATTCTCTTGCTCCTTGACTCTTTGCATATCAAAGGCAGGCTTTGGGATGAGGCATCAGCATTCTATAATCACTCTCCAAGCTAAGGAACTCTGCAAAATTCACTCCAGACTTTGGATTAGAAGGTTGTACGAAGTCTCCTACATCAGCCGTAACGGGAACAAGTCTTCTACACTTTTGGTTCTCCACCAAGAGCTAAGTATTCTTCTGGTTTATATTTTAGTATTTTTAGAGTGCATTGGTAATTAGTCCATTGGCTATTTTTGAGTACTATTGAGACCAAATCCGGCTTTCTTCTTGGAGAGGCTGAAAAGCCTTTCTTTTATCTCGACCCATTTTGACAACCTATCCCCTACCTTTGTCCTTCCTAAGACTCTGTCCATTGTCCTGCATCCTTGCACAACCCTTTTGAATCTCCCAGACCATTCTGTTGACCACAGACATACCCTGAAACCCGTCCAAGGCCCATTGCCCCTACCGACATACCCTGAAACCCTGTTGAATAGTGTAGGTTTTTATTTTTCCCTATTTATTAATTAGGGAATATTATATATTTGTGCATACATGGAGTTTTCCTACATTCGTGGGATAGGCTAGCTTATGTGGAGATTGTGTGTCATATTTGTGTCATAAGGTGTCATAAGAATGTCTTAAGATACTCATATTTCGGGTATGGGAGATACTTCTCTATTCTTGGCACCTTGTCACCACCTTTTTTGGAGGAGTCTATTCTTGGGGTGCTTTGACCACCTTTTGTGGAGGAGTCTATTCTTGGGGTGCTTTGACCACCATTTGTAGAGGAGTTACTTACTATCTCTCCTATATGTATTCTTCATTTTGGCCATTTCATGTTAATAATCAGATTTTGGTTTTCTCCATTTTGTCTTGTGCAATTTTTTTAATTGTGTTAATTTCAAATTGCTTTAGCATCTTGTGGTGTGCACTTGCTTCAACTTGTGTGATCACGTCTCCATTGCACTCGTGTTATCCGGATTATGGCAACAACTTCGATATGGTATCAGAGCAAACCCGGTAATCTTGTGTCTGGTTATGCTAGTAGTTCATTTTGAAATTCTTACTTTGCTTTCTTAGTTTTTTTTTTTTAAAAAATTCGTTGCATTTGAGAGCTTTGGTAGAGTTTTTTTAAAAAACTCATACAAATCCATACGGATCTTGTTTAAAAATTTACTTCTGAGTTAGCATTTGCCAAGACATTTTGTCTAGATCTGTGGTTTTCTTCAGCAAGGCGGAGGAATTTTGGTTTTGTAATTTTGCAAAAAAAAAAGAAAAAAAAGAGGGATCTCTACAATCTTTTTTTTGTTCTTGGACGCCATTGTTTCCAGCCTATTGCTCCAGCTGCTCCATGCCAACTTCAGCGCCAGCATGAGGAAAGAGACCAGGAGCCTACCACATTTGCTACTGCAAAGTCCTTTCCAACAGCCAACCAGGCCGTACAGCGTCCAGGTCTGCTATTTTTTTTGTTAAAAAAATCAGAACAGCGCCCTGTTTTGGATGCCACTTGCTTTGTTTGTTGTCTAGCTCCAGCATTGCGCCTTGTTTTTGGAGAATTTTTTTACCACAGTCCTCCCTTGCCAAGCTTTCAACCGTACAGTGCCAAGCAACAGGTTGCATTTAGTTTTCTTTTCTTTTCTAAGTCAAAATTTTGGACTGTGCATTTTTGGACACCCCTCCCTACTTGGCATCCTATTTGGCACCCTTTAGACATGTGGCATCTATGCAAACTGTCTTTGATTTTTTTTTAGTGTAAAATTGACTTGATAAAACAAAAATTAGTCAATTTGACTGAATATTAAGGATTTTAGACAGTTTTGTAATTTGGGGTTTTTCAATTAAAACTTGTATCTTCGCCTGTCAAAGACGAAGGGTGAGCTTCGGGTTGGTAGGAGACCAATTTCTCCTCACATAAACCTCATTTGAATTCTTCATTCCATGCCAAATCCAATGAGTGGTTGGAAGGCCACTCTCTCCCCATAATAGGCATTTTTTTAATATTTTAGTGCTTTTTTTTGCAAAAACACTGGGTTACGAGAAAATTGTAACTTTAAAATCTTGCAAACGGTAGCTCAGTTTTGGGTGCCATTTTTTGAAAAAGTGCTTGTAATTTAATTTTCCATAGCATAGACTTATTATTTGTTAAAAATGCACTAGTTTATAAAGTGTCAAAAATTTGGGTCTCCCGAGACACATTTTCGGCTGAGTCCGACGTCTTTTGAGCATGCACTTGCATATTTTGGGGGGGCTCAACATTTTGGGGGGGTGTGATTGCTTTTCACAACTTGCTTTCATTCTCCTTTCTGCATAAATTCACAACTTGCAATCAACTCAACTTCACCTAAATTCAGCTAAAAATGGATTCGTTTCAACTTAAATCCCTAACACCCTTCAACTATCATGAATGAAAAGTCAAATTTTCAATCATTCTTAGAATCAAAGGGTTGTATAGGATCACCATGGGTACAGAAGTAGAACCCAAAACAGATGCTGAAAAAGTTAAGTGGTACAACCGTAGTGATGAAGCCTTTGGGTTACTAAGTTTGTCCGTGTCTCTAGAACTTCTCTTCCACTTAGAATCCTCCCAAACTCCCAATGACATATGGGACACCTTAGAAAAGTTGTTTGGGAAGCTTGATAAGATGAGAGGTCATGAGCTTGAAAATGAACTCATAAGTCTAAGTCTTAGTGACTTTGACACCCTACAGGACTTCTTCACTAAGTTTAAGGCCCTTAGATTGCAATTGAAAGAATGTGGAATAGAGAAGAAAGATGATCAACTCATACTTTCTATTCTCGCAAAGTTAGGTCCAAGCTATTCAGTCTTTGTCTCCACTTTCCATGCCACTAAAAGTGCCCTTGGCACTGCATGAAAAATGCCTTCTTTGGATTCATTCATTGCCGACTTGACTAGGGAGCAAGATAAGCTAATTCAAATGGGCACAATGAAGTCTACTCAACCCCAAGCTTTGATAGCTGGAAATGGTAAAGATAAGACTTCAACAAAAGAAAAGAAGAAAAAGAATAAGGACCAGGAGAAGAAGAAAGAAAACACCAATCCTGCCAAAAACAACACTGAGTCTTCATCCTCCAATGTTAAACCTAAGAAGGAGAAGGTTAAGTGTGCATATTTTAAAAAGACAGGGCATAATGAACACAAGTGCATGAAGAAACAAATAGACCACCTAACTCATCTTCTAGAGAAGAACAACATAGGTGTTCCTGAGTCCATCAAGCATAATTCATCAACCCAAGATTCTACTAAAGAAAAAGGCAAGGGTAAAGAGAAAGAAAAGGGCAAGGCCCTTGTAGCAACTGTAGCTTCTACATCATCATAGGTCATTGATTCGGGTGCTTCTCACCACATGGGCTCTTCACTAGTTGAGTTTTCATCTTTAGAGCCTTGTAGCATGACTTCAATTAGTTTAGGTGATGACACATCAGTTTCTGTTTCAGGGAGAGGGTCAGTTGAAATTGAAGGAGGAACATTCAATAATGTTTTAAGTGTTCTTTCTCTTTCAACCAATCTCCTATCAATGTACCAAATCACTCACATTGGCTGGGGCATGAGAGTTGAGTTTTTACCAGTTTCAGTATCTATCAGGGAGTTGCATAGTGATACTACAGTGGCAGTGGGTAGGGAAAATCACCAAGCTAGGTTATACACCTTCTCACATTTTGCATCAGATTCTTCTCTGACAGCATTGCTGACTCATTCAGATGAAGTTAGAAAATTGTGGCATGAGCGGTTTGGCCACCTTAACTACCGCTATCTTAAGCAACTTTGCAAAAATGACATGGTCATTGGCTTACCTCGAGTCCAATTCTCAAAAGGACTTTGTGAGGGGTGCTCCCTTGGGAAGCATCTCGAAGCAAAATTTGACAAAGGCAAAGCTTAGAGGGCTTCACAACCTTTGGAGTTAATCCATAGTGATGTATCGGGACCCTTTCCCAAACCATCTTTCACAAGGGCCAAGTACATCCTCACTTTCATTGATGATTTCTCTAGGTACACTTGGATATATTTTCTCAAATAAAAGTCTAAAGTGTTTGAAAATTTTCTAGACTTCAAGGCTCTTGTTGAGAAACAGAGTGAGAAATCCATCAAGGTTCTTCAAACTGATAATGGAGGGGAGTATGTCAGCATCAGGTTTGAGCAGTTTTGCACCACAGAGGGGATTGATTTGCAATGCACAGTCACCTACATTCCTTCACAGAATGGGGTTGCAGAACGTAAGAATATGTTCTTAAAAGAGATGGCTAGTTGTATGATTCACTCCAAATCCCTAGCACCACAGTACTGGGCCGAAGCTATCAATTGTGCTTGCTTCATTCAGAACAGGGTTCCTCACAAAGCTTTGAAAGAGATAACACCCTTTGAATCTTGGCATAAAAGGAAACCTAATGTTGAGCACCTTAGAGTTTTTGGATCCCCAGCCATGGCCCACATTTCGAAAAAGAAACACAAATCTATGGAACATCAGCCCAAGCCTTGTATCTTTGTAGGATATTCGGATGGTATTAAAGGATATCGCCTTCTAGATCCAGTCACACATGAGTTGTTCATTAAGAGAAGTGTCCATTTTTAGGAGAGTCCTAGAGACTCAACACTTGACACTTCTTCTCCCTCATCAAATCTACTTCTTCATGATGATTCCTCATCAGATTCAGATCTGCCACAGTAGGTTCTTGAGCCAGAGTCATCTTTTTCTTTGAGTTTAGACAGCGAGGACAGTGATGCAAAGTCATCCACCTCTAGTCAGTCAAAGCATGAGGAGTTAGCACCTGACTCGCCCACTTCTAGGCCACTTTGGGCCAGACAGACACTTGAGAGTGCTGGCACTTGGGCAGGAGATCCCGCAGATGACAGACATACTAGGGGGGATTTTCAGAGAGATCCACATGCCTTCTTTGCTACAGTTTCAAATCCATAGACTTTTTGAGAGGCATCGGGGGTACCTAAGTGGGATAGTGCTATGGAGGAAGAATATTCTTCCTTAATCAAAAATCACACTTGGGATTTAACTTCACTTCCTAAGGGAAGAAAGATGGTTCGATGTAGGTGGATATATCGGACCAAGTTTGCAGCAGATGGGTCGGTTGATAAGTATAAGGTGCGATTGGTCACCAAAAGTTTTTCACAAGTGGCAAGCATTGACTACTCAGAGACCTTTGTACCCGTTGCAAAGATGACTTCTATCTGACTCACCTTGGCTATTGTCGTAGCACATGGTTGGAATGTGCATCAAATGGATGTGAAGAGTGTCTTTCTTCATGGAGACCTAGAGGAGGAGATCTACATGGAGCAACTGCCAGGATTTTTTTAGGATTCTTCCTTAGTATGCAGACTTAAGAAATCTATCTATGGCCTCAAACAGGCCCCTCAGGCTTGGTATGCCAAGATGGATTCCTTCTTTCTCACAGCAGATTTCACTAGGTGCCATTCTGATCCTAATGTCTACTTCTTGTGGCAAGATGATTTGCTTCTAATTTTGGTTTTATATGTTGATGACCTTTTGATCACCGAGAGTTCTTCATCCGCTATTGTAGCGGTGAAGGCATCTCTCCAGGATAGATTTGACATGACAGACTTAGGTTTGTTGCACTACTTCCTTGGCATCGAGATTTCACAGTCAGATTCAGGGATTTCTTTTGCACAGCCTAAGTATGCTCTTGACTTATTGGCTTAGTTTCACATGGTTGATTTTAAGCCATCTCTGACTCCCTTTCTATCAGGAGTCAAGCTTGAGGTTGATTGTTCTTCACCATTGGTTGATGCCACTCGATATCGACAACTTGTTGGTAGTCTCATCTACTTGACTCACACCAAGCCTAACATATCATATGCTGTGGGACTTGTCTCCAGATTCATGTAGGAACCCCATAAGTTGCATTGGAAAGTAGCTAAGAGGATTTTGCATTACATACAGGGTTCACATAGATATGGGATTCATTACAGATTTGGCACAGAGGTTGACTTGGTTGGATATACAGATTCAGACTGGGCTGGCGATTCACAAACTCACAAGTCCACTTATGGTTACAATTTCTCTCTAGGTTCAGGTCCTGTCAGTTGGTCTAGTAAGAAGCAGAATGCTATTGCTATATCATCCATAGAGGTAGAGTATAGGGGAGCTGTTAATGCAGCTACTGAGGCTATTTGGCTTCAGGGGATTCTTTTTGAGTTTGGCATTCCCATCAGGTAGCCCACCATCATTTATTGTGACAACCAGAGTACCATTCAGATTTGCAAGAATCTAGTTCAGCACCAATGGACCAAGCACATAGAGATTCACATGCATTTCATTTGGGAGCTTATTCATAGTCAAGTCATTGACTTGATATTTTGCTAGTCTTCAGAGCAGGTTGCAGATATCTTCACCAAACCTTTCACTGAGAGCAAGTTCATTCACCTACGAGCTCTTCTTGGGGTGCGTTCTACATCTGCAGCAGCATCATCTTCAGGGAGGGCCTTCTAGCCTCTTCTTTTCTTTTATGTCTCTCCTTTGGGGGGGAGTTTTTTTCCTACGGGTTTTCTCCTTTTCTCTATCTTATGGGAGATTGTATTTGTACATGGGTACCTCATCAGGCCTAATTGTCGGGACCCATTTTATATTTCCACACTTCCCACCTAAGCTGCGCTTATGGGGGGTATTAGTGTAGGTTTTTATTTTTCCCTATTTATTAATTAGGGAATATTATATATTTGTGCATACATGGAGTTTTCCTACATTCGTGGGATAGGCTAGCTTATGTGGAGATTGTGTGTCATATTTGTGTCATAAGGTGTCATAAGATACTCCTATTCCAGGTATGGGAGTTACTTCTCTATTCTTGGCACCTTGTCACCACTTTTTTTGGAGGAGTCTATTCTTGGGGTGCTTTGACCACCATTTGTGGAGGAGTTACTTACTAGCTCTCCTATATGTATTCTTCATTTTAGCCATTTCATGTTAATAATCAGATTTTAGTTTTCTTCATTTTGTCTTGTGCAATTTTTTTAATTGTGTTAATTTCAAATTGCTTTAGCATCTTGTGGTGTGCACTTGCTTCAACTTGTGTGATCACGTCTCCATTGCACTCGCATTATCTGGATTCTGGCAATAACTTCGATAGTTCTAACTGCATATTTTTTTTAAATATAAATATTTTTACAATCCAAATTATGAGAAAGATCAAATACATACTTTATTAATAAAGCGATATGAAAAACATCATGAATCCTGAACAGAGATAAAGTATGATATAATTGGTAGGCAATAGGGCTAACTCTTTCTAGAATGTCAAAGAGTCCAATAAATAAAATATTTTTTCACCAAAATTATATTCATGATGAGTTCTTTTTACATATACATATCTCTTTTATCTATTTGAATAAGCCTTTAAATTTTAGTGAATCAAATCAATTTTCACATCATATTCTTGTAGAATATCAAGGCCAACAATGGCTCTATTTTTCAAGTTATTCTAAACAAGAGGAGTTCTACATTAGCACCCATATAGAGTTTCAAATGTACTCATTTTAATCATAGAGTGATAAGAAATATTATAGGCATATTAAACTAAATATAATAAATCTTCCTATTTTCTTTGTTGATTCATAACATACATTCTTAATTTGTCCTCAACCCCTTGGTTAAGTCTCTCTATTTGACCATATATTTTTGGGTGATACAAAGAGCTGAAATTTAAATGTATTCTAAATGTTGTAGTCAAAATTTTCCACAATATTGAATTCAATAACTTATCTCTATCAGAGATAATCAATTTTGCAATGTCATGCAACTGAACTACTTATTTCACAAAGTATTTTGTAAACATGAAAAGATCATTATTCATATTTCTAGCATTAAAATCACTAATTTTGTAAATTTATCAATCAAAACCAAAATAGTGTCATGCTTACTGCATGACTTTTGTAAACCAACAATAAAATCAAGTGAAATAATAATCCACTTACCTTGTGTAATTTCATAAGGATAAAACAAACCTTTGGGATGGCAATGTTTAACTTTTACCTGCTAACATTCCAAACATTTTGCCACAAAATCAACATCATACTTTAAACCAAGTCAATAATAATACCTTTTTAGCTCATGTATCATTTTTTTGACACCTAGATGAGTAAAATGAGGTGTTGTATGCACTTATTTTAGAAAAATATTTTGTAAGTCACATTACTTGGCCATAAAAAAATTGTTTTTATGCCTTAACAAGACATCAATTTAAATAGAAAAATCAACAAAATTTTCTGCTATAGTCTTGTCATCCAAACCTACACTTACTTCATGATAGAATTTATTAGTAAGCTACTATTCTAAAATAATAGTTCTAAAATTTACTTGAAAAATATTCAATGTAGCAAGATATGTGTGTCAGCTGAGAGTATCAACAACATGATTATATTTAATTTTGACTTATTTAATGTTCATATCAAAATTAATCATAAATTTCATCCATCTACTCTAATGAGCATTAATATCATCTTAGGTGAATAAATATTCTAGGTTGTGATGATCATATTTAAATTTGAAATGCTTACTAGTAGAGATGTTTCCACTACTTTAAATGATGCACAATAATATCAAGCTCTAAATCATATGTGGGATAATTATTTTCATGTTTATTAAACTTAAATGACTCATATGCCACAAATTTTTCATCTTGCATAAGAATACCACCAAAAACCCTCCTTAAAGGCATCAAACCAGATTTCAAAATTGCCATTAAAACCTGGAATAATAAGTACATGTGTTATAGTTAAAAACTTTTTAAGCCTCTTAAAATTTTATTCACACATGACAAATTCCAAATTAATTTTTTACCTTTGCATTACAAATAATTTATGGGGTTAGCCAACCTAAAAAACAATCACAAACTTTCTATAGTAACTAACTAAACCCATACAGCTACATAATTCATGTACATTTGTAGGGGCAGGGCACTCTTGAATATCTTTTACCTTTAATAGATCCACATCAATGCAATCCTCAGAAATAACATATCCCAAATAAAATATTTTAGTCTGAAAAAATGCATACTTAGAAATCTTACCATAAAGCTTATGTTGCCTTAGTCTTTGTAACAGTACACACAAATGTTACTCATGTTTAGTTGAATTCTTAGAATTGATTAGTATAGAATCAAAGAAAATAAGAACAAATTTATCTAAATAATCCCTAAATAAACTATTCATAAGATTCATAAAGTCAATAGTTGCATTTTTCAAACCAAATTATATTACTGTGAACTCGTAATGTCTATACTGAGTATGAAAAGTTATCTTATGGATGTCTTCTTCTTTAATTCTCAATTGATGATAACCTAATCTCATATCAATATTAGAAAATATTATTGCATCTTTCATTTAGTTAAACAAACCATCTATCATTGGTAATGGATAATGATTCTTGATGGTGACCTTGGTAAGCATACGATAGTCCACACATAATCTAAGTGTACCATCTTTATTTTTTAGAAACACAACAAGATCAATCTAAGGAAATACACTTGGTTTAATATTTCTATTCTCCAACATTTATTGAAGTTAAACCTTAAGTTATTATAAATCAATCACATTCATATGATATGAAGCTTTAGATGTAAGGGTAGCCCCTCGCATAACATCAATGTCAAAATTGAATTCACGCCTAAGAGAAAGTCTAGGCAAATTTTTTTAAAAATATCATAAAAAATTATTTAGAAAATAAAATTTTTGTAAGTGGTTTATTTATCCAAGGTTGTTTATTACATTTGAACAAAATAAAGCTTGCAACCTTTTTCAGCTACATGGTTAGAAGTAAATTTCACACTTTAAACTTGTTAACACCTTGGATTTTAACAGTTCTACCCAAGTCATCAAAACATTGAACCACTTTATTACCATAGTCCAATGTGAATTTATATTTTTGTATCCAATCTATTCTTAGAATAATATCATAAGACCCCAAAGGTGCTAAAAATAGGGTTACTCTAGTTTTAAAAAACTCTTAAATTAAACTTTATTTGCTCTAAGCATTTAAAAATGGGTATGTTTTTAACTGTATCAAATTAAACCTCCAATATTTTTCTTAAATTAATAGGATTTTCATTACATTTATAACTAAAATTAGGAGAGATAAAATTATTAGTTGCATCAAAACTAATTAGAACTGAAATTGAAAAATCAGCTAGATTACCTCTGATTTCAATAAAAATGGCCTAAAATTTAGTATTCTAATTATCCACAACTACATACACCCTATGATTATCTAATTTCCCTCATTTTAATTTAAGATAATGTTTATGGTAGTTATTATCACCACATTCTCAACATACTATAGTCCACTGAGGTGAAATAGACATAGTGTTTGCCCATATGGCAGGTAAATTATGATTCTTGAGTCTGATTTTTCTTGAATGATCTAGTTTTAGAAGAATTATGAAACTTAAAAATTTTATTTTGGCCTTATAACTTATTAAAAACACTATTTCCTCTTTCAATTATGTGGTTTTGATCGAATTTCTTGAAATTCTTGAGTGAAAGAGAAAGATTTTTAACTTTAGACTGTTGTCTATTAAGTTTGAAATTTTACCTCACTTTCTACCAATACCTTTCTTTATCTTCTACCTTATGAATAAATTCAATGACAATATTCAAAGTTTTTGGATTGGTCATTTTAACGTCATACATCAAAATTTATCTCAATCTAAATTTAAACTTTGCTACCTTGGTTTCCTCATCATACATATAGTTCACATGTCATAGAATATTTATAAATTTATTCTCATATTCTATTATAGACATATTTTCTTACTTTAACAACTAAAAATATGTTATCTCTTGCTCCTTGAAATTATCATTAAGATACCTCTTTCTAAATTGCCTTTCAAAAATAGGCTAGGTAAGTATAAAAAGGTTGATAACTTTCTAAATCACATAGATGGTTCCACCAAAGAGCTACAGCTCTAACCAATTGATAAGAAACCACCCTTGCCTTCACATTTAAGGGCATGTTATACATATTGAAATATTTTTACAAGTTAACTAGCCATGCATCATCTATATCACATGATTCTTCATCTAAAAATGTAGGAGGTGGAAGCTTTTTAAGTTCCTTAATGATGGAATCAACCACAGTTAAAGGTATTTCTTAGATTACTTGATCTTCCACTTGAATTTCATCTAATTGGGGTCTTCTTATGGAACACCCTCAATATTGTTCAATCTATGTTCTTAGGATTCCAACTTACTTTGCAAGGCATTCAAAATAGTTAATATACCATTGAGAACTTCTTCTTAAGTAGAAGTAGGATTCATTCTAGAAACATTTATATTGGGTTCCCTACATTACTACCATCATTATTAATAAGAGGTTATTCTCTACTTGGGTTAAGGTATTGGGTTCCACAACCTCAGTCTCTTCCCTTATTTCTTCTTCTACCTCTTCTTTTACCAGGATTGTTAACTTTTGGGTTGTTCTCATCGTCTAACCCACTTGATCTAGGTCTCACAAGTGAAATAAAATAACATAGGTAGATAAAAGTAGTAAACTTCTTTCCAAAAGTTTCATAGAACACATAACTTAGGTTTTTATACCAAAATTTAACAACCCATTTTTTTAAAAAAATCAACTTTGAGTTACTAAAGACTATTTCAACCTAATAGAACAAAACTATTTCATAGAAAGCATGATCAAGTCCATAATTTTGTTATACCAAACATAGGTGTTTGACTAAAGTTAAAAATTCCCACTTATGTTATCGATAAGTTACTTTAATAAATCAATAAGTATATTTGGGTGTACTAGTATACTAAGCTTACATTTTTACACTCAAATTAGATTACTAAAACTATGTCATTCCTAAAAGTATCAATAACAACATTTAACCTTGACTGAAATCCTGTACTTGACATAAAATAATCTACACTATGACCATGTAGGTGAGCTAAAATATAACCTTAATTACAATTAAAGCCTCAATAAAATTCATAATATAAGGTATAAATATTTAAAATCATAATATAAAAATCATCATACTAAGATTTCGCATTCAATGATTTACATAATTATGTGAGCAACAAGACTTTAGCTTCTAGTTTATTTCTAAAAGCAATACAATGCAATTTGTTCAAAACTATGTCATAAATACTGCCATGTGATGTCTATTGTCATAAACTAGGGATAATTGATTATGTCATCATGACTTGAGCTAGGATCATTGTTCTCGTGTCTTTAAAATGATAATATTAAATTCATTTATCAAAATGATCTAAATTAAGAAAAACTACCTAATTGATTCTTATTATTGATGAACATTACTACACACATTAATATTATGTCAATTTGAATCACCTCCAATTTTTACTACATTCAATTATTAAACCACATAATTTTACTTAAGTAAATACATTTGACCATCCTACATTATCATATAGTAATAACTTTGTAATCACATAAAAGTGGTAATTAGATGCTACAAGTGTTTCTTGAGATACCCTACACCTATCTTAGAGCCTTAGACATGATTTTTCAATCATTAAATAGACCACATTCACCTAAAATTATTCAAAACATATTATTATAACTATCTTCTCATATCCCAATCCAACTTGCTCAATAGTTTACCAATAGGGCATTAGTGCCACATTTGGGACACTACAACCACATGGTGGTAGTGTCCCCAAATGGGTGCTACTATTTTAAGCCCTAACTCTTCTCAATATATATTTTTTCAAATGTGTACCCCTCCTAATATTGGCATAAGCACATTTTATTATCTACACAATTAATAGAACCATATAAATATAAGTCTAATTTACCTCTATTCACTAGATGGAAAATAGATGTAAAAGTTATTGAAACCAAAGACAAAGTTGAGTAAAATAAATATATTTCATCCATATTCTTACCTAATTATGCATACTACCATCGACATCAGCCCTAATCCCAATTTTTAAACATTTTAAATCATAATCATAATTAAAGCATCCAATCCCACTCTCATTCTAGTATTCGCTTTCACTTACATCAAGCACTAGGTGGGAGAACTACATCAAGCTTGATCCCTCCTTGGAGTAATGGTATGTCATCAAATCTATTCAAAGTAGGGTGTTGAGGATGTCCAGTAAATCCTACTAATAAACACAATTATTTCCCATACCATACTTGTAAGGATGACTATGGTTTGCACACTAAATCAAGGTTTCTAGGCACAATATAAAGCTTTAATTTTTGTGTATGCAAGAATAAGACCTAAAAATATAGGTGCATGTGCTCCTAAAAAATATAAAATTTCTTGAAAAGGAGATACTAATTCTACTTGAAGGACACTACATGAAAATTGCAATACTATCTATACTGGCTACTACTATCCAGTGAATAGACAGATACCAAAATCTTGTTGACAACACTTAGAACTGCCCAGAACTCAACTTTCAAAACCTAGATCATCTATGATAATCAGTTTTTATATAAGTCTTTATTTATGCCTATTTATTACTATTTTTAAAATTTTAAATGTTATAAAAAATTAGTACTTAATTATTACATATTTATTTGATTGATTTAGATATCTCATCTTTTTAATCCAGACATAGAATTTTCATAGTAAAACTCTAAAATGTTAAATCATTTGATGAACCTGACTTACTTTGAATATTGCTTCAAACCCTAGTTTACATTAATTCTAAATTTTGTGTAATAATTTAGTGTTGCAAGTTTTTTATTTTTTTAAGACAAACTAGCTAAATTAAATCAATTTCACATTAGAATTTCAATTTATTTGAATATAATTTAAATTATTGCTAAAAAACCCTAACCATAGACACATTTAGGGATTATATCCTTTACTATTTATACTCAAATTTTATTTCCAAAACTTAGATTTCATATTTAGATATCTTCTAATTCATACAATCATGATCATAATGATAGGAAAAATGAATCACTTTTTGTTGTAAAGTATAATACTTTCATGTATATGTTTGTTTTCTTTAGTTCAAAATGAACTCAGAAAAGACATAAACACATGTATAGATGATGTTTTATATAAATTTAAATATATGTCATATCTCATAGAATATTATCTTTCTCTAATATGGAATTACATTAAATATCAAACCTACACACACATAAAGGATTTAACACATAAGCTAACAACTATGTTTCAAGCTTCAATGTCATATCTTATGCACACAAAAAAATCTCCTTCTCCTCCTCATCTCCATGAGGGTAATATCTAATTTCCCTCTAATGAGGTTCATACTATCATTCCTCCACAAGATGATTCAGCCTATAACAATGTCACTAATCCCCCTACATAGCCTATTCACACCTCTTCCCTACAGGGTGTGTGTCTACATGTTCAAATAGAAACATATAAGGTTTGAACTTGTGAAACTCTATGTGATCAACTAATCAATATGATCAAGATAATTATAGATTTACAAAATCAAAATCAACTACTACATAAAAAAATTACAACATTGGAAAAATAGTTTACAATACAAAGGCCACTAGAGCACAATAGTGTAAATCATGTTTATACATTTCTAACAAGTCAATTTGTGGCAAACAATGTTACACATTATAATATGAAATTGAAAAAAAGTACATCTATAATTAGTGATTCAAAAATAATTCAAAGGTTAAATAAGAGTTCAATTGAGACTAAGGTAAGTGATTAAAGCTAAGTTGATCAACCTACCTCATCTAGATATTTTTGTGCATATCATAGAATGCATGGGCAATACACCAATTCATGTTTAGCATTGAAAATTAAAATATAAAATATCATGGATACATATGACTCACACAATTACATCATCCACACAACATACAATGGCACATATACCAATTCAAAAAAGGGTCACATTCAGAAATAATATAAAAATAGTTACCAAAGCATAACTCAGAACAATAAAAGGTTCAAAAAACACAACCAAACCAAGAAATAATACAACAAGCATAGATAAATTAAACAAATATAACTCTTTTAAAGGAGGTTCAATTTTCAATATGGTCTAATTTTGGTCACAAATATCTACAAAAATATGATTATCGTGGTCAAGGTTTAGGCAAATAGGCCCAAAGCATCACTTATCTTATTCTAGAAGTTGATAGTATTGGTCAATAATGTTTGGGGTTTATTGAGCATCCTAAGGCACATTAGTCATAGATATAGTTTATCAAGGAAAAACATCCACATACATAGGAAATATTAAAAATAATATAATAGCTTCAGTTGCAAATTCAAAATCATGATCATCCAACAAGCATTCTCAAACAAGGTTTTCTAGTAATAGAACCTCTACAACATTATATGTCTATAATCAACATAGTTTAAAAGGGAAAAATCATAATAAATATGCCAAAACACTATATAAAAAGGTTAATTCCATAGTATTAGGTAGTTCCTTCTAGCACACCAAGTTAATATAATTCCAATGATGAACACTACTCAAATTCCTACTACAACAACATTCAACTACAACATAGCAATCACACTGCATGAGAGATTATAGTTCCCTTGTTCGACACAGGGCATAGTGATAGCGAGTCTCCCATGAAACTCATTGATTAGTATGATTCTTTTTATTTTACATACTTCCTTCTCTCTCTCACTCCTTGTATATATTTTATTTTCATTTGTTTGTACATAGTGTTGACTATTAAAATTGTTACATCAATGAATCATCCCTTTCACCCATCATGAAGGTTAAAGTGGAATTATATAAATTTAATATTTTTTGGTCTATAAAATCATAAGGGATCTAAAATATTTGTAAAAGGATTTTTAAATGATCTGAGATAATAACAAGTATGCCAAATACTCAACAATACTCCATTATTAATTTAGAAATGAAATGTTCTCTTTTAAAGAAGGAAACAAATGTGATTATGTAATTAATACTATCTGACAGAGAAGACCTATGAAATATATAAAATCTTAAAGGAAATATTTATGTTCATTATGAATATTTATGATTTAATAACTGGTATTATATATTTATGCTTTACTCAAAAAAGATCCAATGAAAAAAAACAAAAATATCAGATAAACAAGAACAAAAGATTACAATGAAAATGAAAGAAAGAGATAGATAAATTAACAAACATTATTAAAGAGATATCTAATAGACTAAAACTAAGAAAGGAAAGAAAAAAACAATAAAATAGGAAAATTGCATTAATTTAATGAATAAAATAAATCTATCATTAAAAGCTAGTCATAAACTTGAAGAAAGAAAACTAATAAAATTAAGTTAAACTAAAGACGAAATATAAGAAGGAAACAACTAAGGTCTACTCCAAAGACTCAAGGTTAATTAAGAAAACAAAGATATTAATTGAATAAATTAAGTTAATTGAAGTCAGATAATTAACACTAGCAACTAAAATTTAAGGAAAATAAAATAATCTAAGGTTAAATTTTGTCAAAGAAACTAAAATTCAAACTATTCTTAATTAAAAAAACTAATTAAACTAAAACCTAAATTAAAAATAAATAAAAAATTTAAAAATTAAACAAAGATTTTACAATTCTTTGAAAAAATAATCATCTTAATAAGTAAATCAAATTTTATTGGGAAACATCATTTTTGATACAAAAGTCTTTAACACAACAACCAATACAATATGAATTGATCAAAAAACATATCGTACACAATGAAATGTTCATCAATATTCAGGCTAAGTAGTCAGATTTTTCTCATATGACTATAAATCTACAATTATCATAAGATATTAAACCTAATATTCTTTAGATAATCAATTTATAAATTGAACAAAAAAACTAGATATACCTGTACTTATTAAGCAAGTTAATTAATCGTTAGATAAAATGTCCTTGATCTATCTATAAGAGTTGTTTATCTTAGAGATATTATTGCACATAAATAAGTATGCATATGAACTTGAAGAATATCAAAATCTTCAAAAATATTTGTATAATTTTCATCTTTTTTATGTCCTTTTAATCTTCTTTTATAATCAATTCCTTCAAAAAAGATTGAGGAATAAGTTATAACTGATTTTAGTCAGTTATTAGTTATGACTTAATTGACTTTAATTAATTCAATTAGATTTTAGTTATTACTTAACTCATTTAAAATTTAGAATGAGTCTTAAGATTAAAATTAAAAATAATAAAGCAAGGAGACTCTAATTGGGTGGGGGCCTTCAGACATTATAATCACCTAAATAAAACAATTTATGTAAAATATCTAAAACAACATAAGTTATTAAATGAAAAATATCAGATTTAACATTTTATCCATATACATTATATATGTTTAAATATCCATATCAAAATATACTATTTGAAAATGTATTAAACCATAAAATCCCTATCAAACAAAAATTAAAACAAAGTATTTGAAAAGTATCAAATATTAGCAAAATATCCCTGAACACTTCTACTCATCATCTGAATTTGTTAGCATTTCAATAAGTGGATAACACTTACATTTATGTATTTAGTGTAACTCATAAAGGTTGTTGATAACTTGATCAACTTAACTCTATTTTCATCTTTTTGGTCATCTACCTCCAACTTAATTTTTTTAACCATCCTGATGACTATTGGTGATAATAAAGGCTTGATTTATTTTCTTTTCTAGTTCAGTGGTACTATTCTCTCTTCCTCCAACAGATGATGAGGAAAATCTGTAAGGTTAAGCCTAGAGCGAGTTACATATGGACTAGCCAATTCAAGAGATGAAAGCTTTCAATTCAAAGGCACTAAAGTATGAGAGTGTAACTTAGCAAATTATTATAAATCATTTTTAGACAATTGATCATTCTGATGAGGAGAATGATAGGAAAATAAATTATCTTCTAATTGTAAAGAAATTTGAATTATTTGAAAATCACTTGAATTTCCATGTCCATATGGATGATTTATCTAATATCCCTTCTCCAACCTCGATTTCCTCTAACATTTATAGGGTTAAATGATAAGGCTTCTAGAATGTTTCAAAAATTGGGATCAGCTACATCAAAATGGATTGACGTATAAGTTCTCTTATTGAAAAGTCTTGATAAATTCCTACTTGACCTCCTACTAGTATAGAAATGACCTCTAGACACAAAACTATGAGAAAATGAATTTTTCTTATTCTTAGGTTGATTTATTTTCCATGCATTTCCTTGGTCATTATTTGAATTTAGGATTTTCAATCCTGATATTATGAAAGATTAAACAAATCAACTAAATCTATTTAGAGTGGTCATACCAAAATCTACAACCCCATATATTCAATCCCTGAAAATATATATACAAATTTCAATAAAGATTGAAATTTTAAAAATAATATGTCATCAAGAAAAGTCACAACCCAATAATAACTAAAATCAACACTCACAAAAATCCATCCACTGTTATCAAAATATCAATTTGATAAAAATATAAACTTAATTTATAAATTTATAGAACTCTTTATCCTTCAAAATTGTCAAAACCTTCAAAACATAGTTTTCTTATATTTCAAACATAAAAATTTCACTTTCATGTATTGCAGTCTAAATTTTCTTAACATAACTTACATATCAGTGATAGAGAAAACAAGAAATTTCTTGAGATGACAATGATATTACCAAATATCATTTTTAAAACCATGTGGTGAAGATAAAATATTTTTGGAACCTAATACCAAATCTTTTGTATACTTCATATATTTAAATTTCTAGAAAAGATTGTCCTTGATGAAAAATCAAAGATCTGTATCTTACTTCAAAACCCAAGAAAATAAAATGGCAAATCAACACTTTGTACAAAATTCACATTCAAATTCTAATTAAATCAAACATTTTTATCAATAATTTATGACAAAGTCACATATTTTGAAGGCATTCTCTTCTTATTTTGTCATGTAGAATTATATTGCTTCAACAAAGCTCAAATGCAAAATATACCAAGAAATTTTGTATTAATCATATCCTATGATTTCAAAACAACTTGTGCTTAGATCATAATTATTATATGATGAATTGCATGTAAAATTTTCAAATATTTTTCACAAGCACTAAAATGCTCTAACATAATTCTTAAATTTTCTGTTCAGACCCACATCAATCAATTTGGATTTTTTAGAATCACCTCATAATCAATTATTTCAAACAATTTATCAAGAATCAATGACATGCAAACACAAATTCATCAATTTCATTACAGGGAATAAAACCTCTAAAAACTACATGCTTCAAATATCATTCTTCAATGAATAGATTTAAAATAATGTGCACTAAGATCTATATTATTATTTATTTAATTAAAAAAAACACATGCATACAAAACTGATTGAGTAAACTATCAAATAGCATCTTTCAAATGCATAAATTTCATAATCAATTCTAGTTGAGCTTCCATAATACCTTATACTTTTTTCTACTCATGAAAATGAAATGAAATCCATATCTCACCTGTAGATTGTTTGACAAACTTCCAACTTTTCTCCTCAGATCCAAAGCTTCACTTCTGTGGTGAGCTTGTTAATGAATGACAACTAACATAATAAAATGACTTTTGTATTCCTTCAAGATTGAAGTACTAAAATAGCTACGTTTAGATCAATATTGAATGACAACTTATCAGTACTTATCTTTGGCTCTGCCAAAAGCTTTTAGAAATTTTGACAAAATTAGTCATGACCAAAGTTACTACTAATCTATCACCTAAAAATGTTGATTCGATGCACAATACACCAAATTTAAATGCCAAATATTACATGTGCATAAAATAGATCCCAAAATATATGCCAAATTTTGAGTGCATTAAAACACATAACCTACCACTTAAAGACCACTTAACCATACTTCAAACTCATGATCAAACCAACTCAAGTAAACATTCCACCACCTTCACATTTATCAAAATAACCATGTAAGTTAATCCAAAATAACCACGTAAGTCCATCAACTCAACATAATCACCATTGATGTAATGAACATCAGACCTTATAAGAATTAAAGACCTTTTTATTCATAGATTTATGACCTTCGATCCCTATGACATAATGCAAAATAATTATATAAAAGTATTTAGAGTTTTACTTCAAGACCCTTAGAAATATTTAGGGTTCAAAAATTAATAACAGTTATATATATATATATATATATATATATATATATATATATATATATATATATATATATATATATATTACTTTGAATAAACAATTAGATTTAACAATAACTATTTTAATTCATGATCCAAAAATATCATCGATTCAACAATGATCAAGTGAAACCAACCAAGCACATTTATGTTTAACCTTAAATCACAAATTTTACCTACTTGATGAACTTATGTATCACACAAGATTTTGAATTTGATCATTAACAAATACTCATAAAGAATGAATTCTGCTAATATGGATATACTAAATATTTTCATTGAATCCATTAAATAATTTTGAAACCAATTTATAATGTAGAGTAATAATTTCACCAACTACAAAGTCATAATAAATATTTAACATAAAATATATATTAAAATGACATAATGAACTATGACCCTTAACTGGCAGTTTTAGATGTTACGATAAAGTTGTCAATATGATAGAATTATTTTAAAGCACCTATTTTAGGAAAGAAAAGGAGGAGTATCAAAAAATAGGATCAACATTGGCAACCTTGCTAGCTAATTTTAGTAATAGAATAAGGTAGAAAAATATAAAATTTGCTTATTAAAGACAAAATACCTGAGAGTGCAATCTAGGTTAATTATTTCTTAGGCAGCTAGATGTGAACGTATTTATCTATAAAATTTGAAGGGATGAAGTGTTCAATTAGCGTGGCACGAAGAATAAGAAGAATTGGATAGGAAATTTTAGGTTGAATAATGAATAAATTGTAAAAAATTTAAACACAATATCTAAAAATAAGTAATACTTTAAAACACATTATTAACAATTTTCAAGTTCATTTATAAAACAAAATTGAATCATGTCATGTAAATCATCTTACCATTATTGAATACTTAAAGACATTACAATTTTCATCTAATTTCCTTCTTCTTGATGAACTTTGTTGAGGTAACCAAAAATGATCTATTCAAAGAAAAACAAAAAAAGAAAGAAACATAAACCAAAAGCAAATAAAGGAAAACAAAACCAAAGACAACAAGAAAATAAAGAGCTATTGATAAAATAATTTTAAATGCTAGCCATTAACTGAATAATGTATCCAATTTCCATCCAAATCTTGTAAATGAAAAGTATGTTTACCAAGTACAACAACAATTTTATATGTTCTTAACCAAAGTGAATCAAATTTATGATGCTTACCTAGATCTTCATGACCTTTATCCTAATAAATAATGAGATCTCTAACCTTAACTATTTTATTTAAAACCTTTTTATCAAAAAATTTCTTTAACTTCTTTTTAACTTCTCCCAACTTGTGCAAATTAATAAGTTTACTTTCATCCAATGTTATTAAATCATCTAATATTTATTCAATTAAATTTGTATCTTCTGATAAGTATTGTAAAATTATGATTTAAAACCATAAGTCAACATAAAAAGAGAGTATCATGTAGCTTCTTTGACAATAGTTCTATCAGTCCATAATACCTCAAATATTTTAAGATGTCAATTTTATTTATTTTCGTAGATTGTTTTCTTTATGATATAAATCATATTTTTATTTATGGAATTAGCTTGTCCATTCCCTTGAAGGTAATACTTAGAGAAATGATTAGAAATAACATAATAACTTCTTATAAATTTTAATTATTTATTATAAGTAAATTGAGGACCATTATCTGAGACAATATCATAAAGTACATAAATCTAAAAAAGACTTGATCTTCAAAAAATATAATTACTTTAGATGTCACTAAACTTTTTAAAACCTTTGCTTCAGGCCACTTTGTAAAATAATCAGTCACTATTAAAATATATCTATGACCAACAGGAGGAAGAATATTAAATATAAAATCAATTACCCATTTTAAAAATGGTTTTTCTAGAATAATAGAATTTAGAGGCATTACTAGTAATCTATCCCTACTAACAAATAATTGACAAGACATACAAAAACGTACTAACTTATAAACATTTTGAAATAATGTAGGTCAATAATAACCTGCACATAAAATCTTATAAGCTATAGTTTTTACAACATAATGACCACTGTAACTACCTTTGTGGCATCCTCTAAGAACCTTCTGAGTTTGAGCATGAGTTAGACAATTAGCAATATACCATCTCAATTTTAATAAAATAAAATATTTTCAAGTACACAAAATTTCAAATCTTGCACTCTTAATGACCTTCTTTGTTTCTTATCTAAATTTTCAATACAAACTTGGTTTTGATAATAATATACAAGGTCATGATATCAATCATCTTCTGCTATTAAATAGTCTCAATCTTTCATTTCAAGTCCAAACTTAAAAGTTTTTGAAAAATTAGTAACTCTCGTAAACTAAAAATGATGTTTAACATTTAAAGAGTCATCAATAGATAAAAATAAGACATTAATATTAGAAGTATTTTCATTCAAATGCTTTGCTAATTCATTTCCTTTGATACTTTTAAATGTTTCAAATTCAAAGTCAAATTATTGGATTCTTAAAATCCACTTTGTTAATCTTCCTTGATTATTAGGTTGTTTTAAAAGATAGGATAAAATGGGCACATTGGATGTCATGAAAACTTTATTTCCCATTAACAAATGATAGAATTTAATTAAACAAGAAACTAAAGATTAAAAAAATCCTAATAAGAGAATACCTAGTTTTTGTATCTTTCAAGACCTGACTTATATACCCAATAGGTCTTTCATCATTACTTTTATCATCTTATGTAATCACAACACCTATTGTTTTATCTATAGCATTAATGTAAATAATGAAAGGCCTGGACAAATCAAGTTTAGCAAGCACATGTGCACTTGCAATGTCATTATTCACATCATTAAAAGCAGAATTAACTCCTACATCCCATAAATATGACTGATTTTTCTTAAGCAACATTTGTAAAAGAATTGATTTATCAGCAAAGTGTGATATAAACTTATGTATTAAATTTATTCTTCCAAAGAATCACCTAAGACCTGATAGATCTTTAGGTGGTAGTAGCTCTTTGATTACTTTAACATGTTCAAGATCAATTAAAATTTTATCCTTAGAAATAATATGGCCTAATAACTTACCTTCAGAAACACCAAATATCGATTTCTTAAGATTAAAAAAAATACCATATCTTCTACATCTTTCAAATACTTCACATAAATGATCCAAGTCCTTTATTTTTTTAGAATAGACTGTAAGATCATCTAAGTAGAAATGCATAACAATACTAATTAAATCATCAAAAGCTACATGCATAGCTCGTTAAAAGGTTTCACTTGCATTCATAAGACCAAAGGGCATCTTATTAAAGAAAAAAATTCTTTTTTGAGTTGTGAATGTTATCTTATGTCTATCATCTAGGTTTCAAAAATATTTGATTATAACCTAAAAATTCATTAAGAAAAAATATCATTTAAAATCTTACAATCTATTATAGAATTTGATCAATACTTGGAAGATGAAAATTATCTTTTATACTAGCCTTATTTATATCTCTAAAATCTATGCAAAGTTTAATATCTCAATTTTTTATGTATGGGTACTAGATTAACTACCCATTCAGAGTATGTTATAGTAAAAATGACACTACCATCAATCATTTTATCAAGCTTTTTGTTGATGGTATCTTTCAGTAAAGGGCTTATCCTATGTATTTTCTACCTAATAGATTTAATAAGAATATCATGTCTTACATAATTCTTATCTTATACTTTTAAATATATATAAGACCCAAAAAATATCAATAATCTCCTCAAAAAGTTTAATAAACTTAACTTTCTCATTAGGAGTAAAATGTATTCCCAAATAAACAAACTTTGGTTTTTCATGAGATCCAAGGTTTATTGGAATAGTCTCTCCAATAATCATTTAGAAGGTTTTTCATTCCATGAGAACTTATGTTGATCATTTAGAGTAAACATGGATTCTAAGCTCACCAAACTAGCAGGTAACTTATTAGTATTTAATTGTAAATAATCTTCATAATTAAGAATAGAATCATCATTATAAAAATAATTATCTTTGATAAAAGCATCAATATGTTCATCATAATAAAAAATAGGTCATTTTTTATTTAAGTCAGAAATTTTAGGTCTGAATATTTCTAAAAATTAAAACTCTATAGTAGGTTCTATTTCATTTATTTCAGGGTTTGAAGCAAAAAACAATAAGTTTATTATCACGTAAATTGAATTCTCTAAGAATGTGTGTGATACTAAAATTTTCCAAATGTTTAAGTAAGGACCAAGCCTTTTGAGTATAGCGATAAAGATGAGTATGGTTTGTCTTATAAATTTTTCTTACTTGTCTGATAACTAATTTAGAATCACCAAAAAAATTTAAGTGTTTAAATTTTAATTCTATAACCTTTTTCAAACCAAGACATAAATATTCAAAGACTATTGTATTGTTAATAGTATCAAAATACAACTTATAAGCATAATGATATATTCTATCTATGGTTGAAATAAGACAAATTAATATGCCACTATCAACTTGTGAACAAGCACCATCAAAATACAAATTTCATAAATCATTCTTGAAAAATAAATTTTGTTATTGTTGTTTAGGTTCATCAAGAGTCATCAACTCATATGTATCAATTCCCATTTCAACATGGGTCACAGTAAGAGGTATTGAGTCAATGGGGTTACTAGACTAATCTTCTCTTTGAATAAAGAGAATTTCATTCCCAATTGGAACCCAGTAGTATATTTTACAACAAATGCATCAGTTACTTTAAACTAGTCTCTATCTGAAAGAATCATATAATTGTTAAAAATATTCAAAATTTGAGCATTATTCATATACCTAATTCTCTCATCTTGTGTAACTTTAATTACAAGATCTCAAAATTTAGCACAACTTTTTGTTTGACATGAGTCAAACCCAATGAACTTTCTATTATATGTTTTAGAATAAATACCTAACTATTCAGATATAAATTTGGACATAATATTATTTGATGCACCTATATCTAAAATATAATTATGTATGACTTTGTTAACAATTTTGATAGATATATAAAAATGTGGTATACAATTTGTAGGAGGGTCATAAATTTGAGAAAAAAATCAAAGTATGCTCATCATTTTTTACTTTCTTCTTAAAATCCTAGAATGTTCTTAGAATTTAGATTTTTAATAGCCTCATTAATTTTATCTAGTTGTCTGTATAAACTATCAGCTTGTAATAATGAAAACCCTGTCTTAATAGATGATAAATCATCAATAATATTATAAGCTCCTGCATCTGGATGATATATATGCATATAATTTTTAGGCTTAAAAGTATGATATTGAGAATTATTAAAACCTGTTGATAAAAGATCATTATGTTTGGGATTCATTACAACATTATTTGATATTGCATTATTCTAGATATTTCTACCTTTAGCTTGGTTTTAAGTAGAATTTTGATTATTATTTGTTGTATTGGAATAATCTCTTTGTCTAATATTAACAACAAAAATATTTATGGTTTTTGTATCATCTAAAAATCCACCAATCCCTCACATATTTATATTGTCAACCAAATCAATTGAGATACTTTATTTATCTTGAATATATCTTTTAAATTTTTGAACTACACACATATTTGGGTCATGGTCTAGTTCACAAATGTTACAGTAAAGAATATTTTCTTCAATTTGATTCTTCTGAGAAAATGATGACTTACCTGATGAAAATGATTTATCATTTAATTGTCTCTTGATGGTGACCAATTTATTGCTAAGAATATGAATGTCTTTTAAAGAAATTGCAATATCTGAATTTACTCATGTCACAGTTCTATCATTAAAACCAACTCTTTTTAATCTCTATTCATACTTTCTGCATAAAGTTATAATTTCACCATATTTTTATCCTCTATAGTCATTTTATATTTTAAAGGTAAAGCATTACAAAAATATAATGTTGATAACTTCTTAGATGGCCTAAAATTAGGTGAAATTTTCTAATGCATTCTAGTAAATATATTTATGAACACATAAATATTTTTGCCTAGACCAATTGAAATAACTAGTTCATTTACTAAATATAAATCCTTTTTAGATTTACCAAAACATAACTCTAACCAATCTTCAATATCTTTTCAAGTGTTAATAACATTTATTGGAAGACTAATAATTGCTTGGTATGCTTTACCTTCCAAAGTCTACAAGAAAAATCTAAGAGAAACATTTTCATTAGCGATACCAAGGCTAGTACAAACTAATTTGAAAGCATCTAAATGACAATCCCATGACTCATCAGAGTTTCTTGAAAACTTAGAAATGTTAAGTCCCTTTAATGAAGGTAACTTAATTGGGCAAGCACCAATATTGATTAGATTTCCACAAATCGAAAGATTTACTAAGGGTTGAGCAATGTCTTCATCTGAATCATTATATTCATCGGTTACTTCAGTTTGATCTCAATTATTTTAAGAAAATGGAATCAAATCCTGAACCTTCTGTTGATGTTCTTGCTCATCATCCATCTAAATTTTCAACTATTTTAATTATTTGATTAGATTGATTATCAAGATCAATAAAAATTTTAGGATGAAAAGAATATGAAATAAAATGAATTATAGGTCGATGATTAACATGAAAGATTGCTTCTCTTTCAATTCTAATTCTACGATTATTTTCTTAAATATGAATTTAACTTTCACATGTAAGACTTACGTGAAAATCAATAATTTCTACTTGTTCTAATTCTTTGTTAAGTACTTCAACAATATGAAATGAATCATAAGGCTTATTATACCAAGAAAAATGAGTCAAACTAGAAGCAATGTCAACATGTTCTTTAGCAATATCAATTAAGAGTCGGATAACTGGGTGTGAAGCTCCAATGGTCATGGGCAACAAGAAAATAATATTTATAAAGAATCATTATCGAAGTCATAAAAAAATTTGATGATTAAAATTGTTACATTAATGAATCATCCCTTTCACCTATCGTTAAGGTTAAAGTGGAATCACATCAATTTAATCATTTTTGGTCTAAAATAGCATAAGGGATCTAGAAGATGTATAAAAAGGTTTTTAAATGATTTGAAATAATAACAAGTATGTGAAATACTCAACAATACTCTATTATTAATTTATAAATCAAATGTTATCTTTGAAAGAAGAAAACAGATGTGATTATATAATCAATCTTATCTGACAGAGAAGACCTATGAACTAGATAAATTCTTGAAGGAAATATTTTTGTTCCTTATGATTATTTATGCTTTAACAATTAATATAATATGTTTATGCTTGACTCAAAAGAGATCCAGTGAAAAAAAACAAAAAGATTGGACAAACAAGAAAAAAATATTATAATGAAAACCAAAGAAAGAGACAGATAAAATAACAAACATTATTAAAGAGATATCTAATAAACTAAAACTAATAAAGAATATAAAAGAATAACAAAATAGAAAAACTACATTAATATAATGAATAAAATAAATCTATCATTAAAAGCTAGTCACAATAAACCTGAAGAAAGAATATAATAAATTTAATTTAAATTAAAGATGAAATAAAAGAAGGAAACAAATAAGGTCTACTCTAAATACTAAAGGTTAACTAAGAAAACAAAGATATTAAGTAAATAACTTAAGTTAATTGAAGTTAGATAATTAACACTAGCAACTAAAATTTAAGGAAAATATAATAATCTAAGGTTAAAATTTATCAAAGAAACTAACTAATATTCAAACTATTCTTAATTAAACAAAATAATTAAACTAAAACATAAATAAAAAATAAACAAAAGAAAAAATAAATTAAAAATTAAACAAATATTTTACGAGTATTTGAAGAAAGAGTCATCTTAATAAGTAAACCAAATTTTATTGAGAAACATCATTTCTGATACAAAAGTCTTTAACATAACAACTAGTACAATATGAATTGATCAAAAAACATATTGCACACAGTGAAGTGTTCATCAATATTTAGGTCAAGTAGTCAAATTCCGCTCATATGACTATAAATCTACAATCATCATAAGATAATAAACTTAATATTCCTCAGATAATCAATTTATAAATTGAATAAAAAAACTTAAATATACATGTGCTTGTTAAGTAAGTTACTTAACCATTAGAAAAAGTGTCCTTGATCTATCTGCAAGAGTTATTTATCTTAGAGATATTGCACATAAAAAACTATGAAGATGAACTTGAAATAGATCAAAATCTTTAAAAATGCCTATGTAATGTTCCTCTTTTCTATGTCACTTTGATCTTCTTTTATAATGAATTCCTCCAAAAATGGTTATAACTAATTTTAGTTAGTTATTGGTTATGACTTAATTGACTTTAATTAAGTCAATTAGATTTTAGTTATTACTTAACTCATTTAGACTTTAGAATGGGTCTTAAGATCAAAATTAAAAATAGTAAAGCAAGGAGACCGACTCTAATCAGGTGGGGACCCTTAGATATTATAATCACCTAAATAAAACAATTTTTGAAAAATGTATAAAACAACATAAGTTATTAAATGAAAAATATCACTTCTAACATTTTATCCATATGCATTATATATATGTTTAAATATCCATATCAAAATATATTTTCTATAAATATCTTAAACCATAAAACCATTGTCAAACAAAAATTAAAATAAAGTATCAAATAGTAGAAGAATATCCCTAAACACTTTTACTCGTCATCTAAATCTGTCATCATTTCAATAAGTGGATAACCCTTATCAGATATGTACTCAGTGTAACTTATAAAGGTTAACGAGAACTTGATCAACTTGACTCCATTTTCATCTTCTTTGTCATCTACCTCCAACTTAAATTTTTTAACCATCCTAGTGAATTTTGGTGACATTGAAGGGTTGATTTCTTGCCTTTTCCAATTTAATCATATTTTTCTCTCTTCCTCTAGTAGATAATGAAGAAAATATGTAAGGTTAAGCCTAGATCAAGTTGCATATGGACTAGCCAATTTAGGAGATGAATGTTTTAGATTCAAATGCACTAAAGCATGAGAGTGTAACTTAGTAACTTATTGTAAACCATTTTTAGGCAATTGATCATTCCAATGAAGAGAATGATAATAAATTAAATTATCTTTTTATTATAAATTAGTTTGCATTCTCTGAGAATCACTTGAATTTCCACATCCATATGGATGATTTATCTAATAATCCCTTCTCCAACTTTGATTTCCTCTATCATTTACAGGATTAAATGACAAAGCTTCTAGAATGTTCCAGAAAGTGGGATCAGTTGCATCAAACTGGATTGATATATGAGTTTCCCTATTGAAAAGATTATACAAATTCTTACTCAACCTCCTACCAATAGAGAAATGACCTCTAGACATGAAAAAATAGAAAAATTAATTTTCCCTATTCTCAGGTTGATCTATTTTCCATGCATTTCCTTGGTCATTATTTGAATTTGGGGGTTTCCACCCTAGCATTTTGAAAGATGAAACAAATCAACTAAATCTCTTTAGAGACCATGTACCAAAATCCACAACCCTATATATTAAATATATATATATATATATATATATATATATTAAAATTTTAAAAACAATGTCATCAAGAAAAGGCACAATCTGATAGGAACTGAAAT
This sequence comes from Torreya grandis, assembly GCA_037957365.1. Lineage (NCBI taxonomy): Eukaryota > Viridiplantae > Streptophyta > Pinopsida > Cupressales > Taxaceae > Torreya > Torreya grandis. Next base: position 836,342 of record JARHVA010001202.1, read on the forward strand.
CAACACTTATAAAAATCCATCCTCTATTATCAAAATATCAATCTAATAAAAATATAAACTTAATTAATAAATTTACAGAACTATTCTTCAAAAATTTTAAAACATCCTAAAGACAGTTTTCTCATATTTTAAATAGACATAAAAATTTCACTTCGATATATTGCAGTCTAATTTTTCTTAACACAACTTGTGTATCAATGATAGAGAAAACAAGGAATTACTTGAGATGAGAATGATATTGCCAAATATCATCTTTTAAACCATGTGGTGAAAATCAAATATTTTTAAACCCTAATACCAAACCTTTTCTATACTTCATATATCTAAACTTTTAGCAAAGATTGTCCTCAATGAAAAATTAGAGATATGTATCTTACTTCAAAACCCAAGAAAAAAATGGCAAACCAACACTTTGTATAGAATTCGTATTCAAATGCCAACTGAATCCAAAATTCTTATCAACAATTTATGACAAAGTCACATATTGCAAAGGCATTCTCTTCTTATTTTTTCATATAGAATTATATTGCTTTAATGAAGCTCAAATACAAAATATACCAAGAAATTTTGTATTAATCATACCCTGTGATTTCAAAACAACTTGTGCTTAGACCAAAACCATTATATGATGAACTGCATTCAAAATTTTCAAATATTCTTCACAAACACTAAAATGCTTTAACATAATTCTTAAATGTTCTACTTAGACCCACATCAATCAATTATTTTGAATAGTTTGTTAAGAATTAATGACATACAAACACAAATTCATTGATTTCATTCCATGGAATAACACCTTTAAAAATTGCATGCTTCAAATATCATTCTTCAATGAATATATTTAAAACAATGCACACTAAGATCTCTATTATTCTTCAATTAATAAAAATAAACACTTTAATACAAAATTGATTGAGTAAACAATTAAAAACCCTCTTTCAAACTCATACTTTTCATAACCGATTCTAACTAAGCTTCCATAATACCTTATACTTTCTTCTGCTCATGAAAATGAAACAAAATCTATACCTCACCTGTAGATTATTTGACAAACTTCCAAATTTTCTTCTCAGATCGAAAGCTTCACTTCTGCAATGAGATTTTTAAAGAATGACAACTAATAGAATAAAATTTGCCTTTTGTATTCCTTCAATCTCAAAGTACTAAAACATATACATGTTAGACCGAGATTGGATGATAACTTATCAATACTTATCTCTATATCCACAAAAAAAAATTAAGAATTTCAAAAAAATTAGTCATGACCAAAGTTGCCATGAATTTATCACCTAAAAATCTTGATTTGATGCATAGTATACCAAATTTAAATGCCAAATATTATGAGTACATAGAACAGATCCTAAAATATATGTCAAATCATGAGTGCATTAAAACACATAACTTATCACTTAAATACCACTTAACCATACTTAAAAATCATAATCAAACCAACTCAAGTAAACATTCCACCACTTTCACATTTATCAAAATAGCCACGTAAGTCAATCCAAAACAACTGTGTAAGTCCATCAACTCAACATAACCACCATAAATGTAATGAACATTGGACCTTATAAGAATTAAAAACCTCCTTATTTTTCATAGATTTATGACCTTCAATCCCTATGTCATAATGCAAAATACTTATGTCAAAGTATTTAAAGTTTTATTTCTAGACCCTTAGAAATATTTAGGTTTCAAAAATCAATAACCATTATAGATATTGCTTTGAATAAACCATTAGATTTAGTAATAATTATTTTAATTCATGATCTAAAATTATCATCCATTCATCAATGATCAATTAAAACCAACTGACCACATTTACGTTTAACCTTAAATCATAAATGTTACCTTCTTGATGAACTTATGTATCACATAAGATTTTGAATTTGATCATGAACTAATACTCATGAAGAATGAATTCTGCTAATATGGATACACTAAATATTTTTATTGAATCCATTAAATGATTTTGAAACCAATTTATAATGGAGAGTAATAATTTCACCAAATACAAAGTCATAATCAACATTTAACATAAAATGCATATTCAAATGACATAATGAACAAAGACCCCCAACTGACCATTTTAGATGTTACAACAATGTCGTCAATATGATAAAATCATTTCAAATCACTTGTTTTGGGAAAGAAAAGGAGGGGTGTAAAAAAATAGGCTCAACACATAGATTATACTCAAAAAACACAAAAACAATATAAAACATTCAAATATTTTGAAAACACAAAATTTATAGATTGTATGCATTGATATGTTTACATTTATACTACATGCCAAATATTACATATTGCTATCTATCTTAGTATATTAAATTTTATCATACACATATACTTTGCTTATTATTTTTGAGTGCTTATAGATTAGTAATAATTTCACCAAATACAGTCATAATAAACATTTAACATAAATCCATATTCAAATGACATAATGAACTAAGACCCCCAACTGATAGTTTTAGATTTCATGACAATGTCATCAATATGACAGGATCATTTCAAAGCACTTGTTTTGAAAAATAAAAGGATGGGTGTCAAAAAATAGGCTCAACACATAGCTTATACACAAAAAAACATAAAAATAATATAAAACATTCAAATATTTCAAAAGCATAAAATTTATAGATTGTATACATTGTTATGTTTACATTTCTACTACATGCTAGATATGACATATTGTTATCTATCTTAGTATAATCAGTCTTATTATACACAAACGCTTCACTTATTATTGTTGAGTGATTATAGATTACATATAGGACTTTGGTCCACTATACTAATACAGACTTTCTATCATCTACCCACTAGGGGCCTATACATCGATCCAAGTTTATACATTTGATACATCTACCCACTTGGGGGCATCTCATACATAGTTTTTATAACCAAGTTTTATCTTTACATATTATACATTTTAGTTACACATTGATTTATCTTGATAATGATCATTGCTACCTCATTGCTCAATTTTTTTTTGACTATCACTAGTTAGACTTAATATATATGCATCCTAGCATCTAAATAGATTTATATTACACATTTATACATGCTTTCATTTCTAGTTATTATATATTAGACTTGATTGTGTTCCTATGCTTATTCCATCTTTAAGGGTATTTGAATATGCCATTACTCTTTAGATTTATGTCACTTCTCTATTTGTACGATTTGGATATGTGTCCATGTCCCTTGTGTGTGATTTCCTTCTTCTACATGTGAACATTTGAACATGTCCTTTTACATGGATTTATGAAAAATTGATTGTTACTTACGTATGTGGACATTTGAGCATGTCTTTTCATGTCTTCATTCTTAAATTTAGTGACATGTACCCATGTATTTTGTATTATGTCCCCTTGGCTTACCTTTGCATACCTCATGTGCTTGTATGTTTACTTATTTGTATGATTCTACACCATGACACTTTTATTTTCTTATTACACACACACATGCCATTTTTTGATGCCATGAGGAACCTCATGCATCTACCCTTCCTACTTGGGAGATGTGATGGACATCATGCCCCATCCCCCTAGGTAGTTACTCAAATTTACTACTATACACATCGATTACATCTATCTTGACACTACAATGCTAGATTAAAACATACATCTTACATTACCTAATTATGATCATATTTATTTACATTTTAATGTTATGTATGGTACATTATATTGGAATATCATGCACATGCTTTGGCTAACACATTTTACATAGCTACTTATTTAGAGGGAAGTTCTTACACACAAAAAATACCCTCAAAAGAGGGGGTATTCAAAGGGGTTTCTCATAGAGATCAAGGTCCTACTTTGATATTCATAGATATATTTTAACACATAGGGTCAATTTCAGACATCAGACTCAAGGAAGACAGAATAGAACAGTGATTTGAAATTTAGTCTAGATCACTCAAAAATTAGACCAATCAGACATTAGCACCCAAATTGGGATACTAACACCATAGGGTTCTACTATCTAATGTAGGGTGTTATTTTCTAATATCCTAGCTTCAAGACAATTGGATCATTCAAACTAGTACACCAAATATAATACACATTTGCATAAATACAGTCATAGTTTTGGCAATTATGTTTAGATTTAGCTCATATACATTCATTGCAACTTAGATTCATACTAGTTATTCAGATTTAGGGGCATCATGTACAACATGATCACTTAAACATTTAGTTTAGTTACACAGATTCAGTTATTACATACTCAATTCAAATTCAATATGCTCAGATACTAGATTGGAGGCATGTGTGTGGCACATTAGTTTCTATATACTCAGCTACAAATAGGTTGATCAGATGGAATGGTAAACTCCATGTCATTCTCTACATTATATACACTTTCTATCATATTCCAGGTTGCCAAAATATTCATGCCTTACTCCATATATAGTGGTTGGCATTCCTGAGTGGTCCAAAGCCACTTAATATACTCAAGTGGACATGAAGTTGAATACATAATTAGATTTTCTTAGATACTTTTAGCACTTTGTGTAGTTCACTTACAAATGCATCTACTTCACATAGGTGGGCAATGATAGAGTCATGTCCTACTTGAGTTCTCAATCCACCTATATGAGAGGGTTAGACACACAGTCTTATCCAAGCTATTCATATATCAAGATCCACCAAGCAGGGGTGGATAATGATGGAGTCAAAATCAGATTGAGTTTCTAAGCCACCCATATGAGGATTGAGCAAGCTATAAACTCAGTCCAAGTTATTTAACGATATGATTACTATGCACACTCACACATGCAAGTTGTCATTAGGTTTATGCATTGGTTCACATATCCAATGAGGTGCATTCATTCATTTTATCTCTCTTTACTTAGTTACTTCATTTTAGCATAGTATTTTACTTTTGTTCATCTCTTAAGGATTGGTTTTTGCATGTTTCATTTTAGGACATTGCTTTGGCTCATGTTCCACATATGTAAACCTAGATTCACATACTCAAAATCAACTATACAGGATTCACTTTTAAGTTAAGTTTAGGTACACTTTTTTTTTCATTATACTATTCATTTCAATTTATTGCATCACTATCATAAAGTGGGGGCAAATGTAGTCACCTAAAAGTATTAGTTGGATGCTAAGAGTGTCGCTTGAGTTACCCTAGTCCTAGCTTAGCCCTAAACCTATCCTAGAACCTTAGATATGCTTTTTTAGTCATTTAGTAGACCACATTCACCTACAATCAATTAAAACACAGTCCCTAAACTATCTTCCTAGATCCCAATCCAACTTTCTCAATAATCTACCAATATGACATTAATACCACATTTGGGACACTACAACCATATGGAGCTAGTGTCCCCAACTGAGTGTTACTATCCTTAGTCCTAGCTCTTCTTAATGGATACTTTTTCAAATGTGTACCCCTCCTCAAGACTTATTTAATACAAGTCTAATTTATCTCTAATCACTAGATGGAAAATAGATGCAAAAGTTATTCAAACCAAAGACAAAGTTGAGCAAAATCAAGGTATTTGATCCCTATTCTACCCTACGTTTGCATACTACCATCTACAACAACCCTAAGCCTAGTTTTCAAACATTTCAAAGCTCAAGTACAATCAAGGCATCCAAACCCACTCTCATTCTAGCATTCACTTGCACTTGCATTAAGTACTAGGTGAAAGAACTATATCGGGCTTGATCCCTCTTTATATTATTGGTATGTAGGCAAATCTCTTCATAGCTGGGTATTGAGGATGTCTAGTCCATCCTACTAATGAACACATAATTATTTCTCATGTCATGATTATAATGAGGATTAGGGTTTGCACACTAAATCAATTTTTTTAGGCATAACATAAAGCTCCAAGTTTTATGCATGCAGTAATAGGACCCAAAAATCTAGGCACATGTGCTCCTAGAAAATAGGAGCAATCCCATAAAGGGGACACTACCACCACCTGAAGGACACTACATGAACATGGTTCTACTATCCATATTGGCCGCTACTATCTAGTGAGTAGACAAACACCATAATACTATTGATGACACTCAAAACTACCCATATCTCAACTTTCAGAACCCAAATCATCCAAAATAGTGAATTTTTAGATAAGTCTTTATATATACCTATTTATTGCTATTTTTAGAAAGTCAAATTTTATAATAAATCAATACTTAATTATTGCATATTTATTTGAGTGATTTATAAATTTCATCCCTTTAATATAAACATAAAATTTTCATATTAAAACCCTAAAAAGCTAAATCAAACTTACTATATGTATAATATGCTAGTCATATGGTCTATTTATATCAGGATAAGAATGAACAATCCTTCAATACTTTAACAAACTATTGATGTTTCAACAACCATGCTTATATTTTACATATTAATGACTTAGATAATTTCATGAAGTCATTTAATGCTTCAGTTATGTCACTTCATACATAAATCATCTTGCTATAACTTACTCAATGAACTTATCCTTTTATTTAATGAAAGGCAAGGCCATACAAACTATTTGTATTTACTAGAACACCTTAATAATTATTTCATCATCATTACTAACTTATTAAAATAATTGAATGTAAATTATACAATAATGTAAGGCATCTCATCTCACATCAAGAATTATATTCAATAATTGTTATAAAGATTGATAAGTATTCATTTACGATAACATTGGTTAATACGACCAAATAACATTAACATGAGTATTATTGAACTTGATACAACTAATATTCACATTATGTTTTAATATTCAACTTGATTTATAATTTTAAATCCAATTATTAAATTAAGTTTCAAATTAATCTACAACTCATGAACCTCCATGCTTAGTTCCAAAAGAGTAAGAACTTATTTTCATCAAACTTAACAAAATTGAATATAGTATCCACACTTTGGCTGTCAAAACATATGACTTAGAATAATCCTTCGTAATTAAGAAACTATAAAATACATAAAACATGACTTCCTTCAATTAAATTATGAATACCAAACCAAAAAGATGAGAACATTATACTTATAATATCTATAAGTTACCTTTTTGAAATGCAACTTTCTAAAATATAATAATCAACCAAATAGTGCCTTATTAACATATTAGAGTAGTCTTTCATTCATTGATTAAAATTAAAAAAGAATGATACTCCTTAGAATTCAACATTAGAGGACTAATTATATTCTTATTAATAACATAAGAACTATTTATTATCTCAAAATCAAACAACAGGGCCTTCTTTCCAATTAAACATGCAAATAGATACTTGAACCAAACTTTTAATGATCAAAATCAAAAGATCACATCACCATTGAATAATAAATCATTTAAATTTATACTTATAGGAAATAATAAATCAACCTATATATCCATATAATAATAATAATATCATAAAATAATGTTCCAGCCACTTCATGACTAAACCACATACAACTTATTGTCTCCAACTTGGAATAACAAATTCAACACACTTAATGAATATGACTATACAACAAATTTTATTTACTATCATAAAATAACACATTTATTTATTTCATGTCTTTACACTTAATAAACACATAATAGGAAAACCAAATACATGAAGAGTCCAAGCACTCAAATCATATTTTGAAGAGTAGTATTCAAATAACCACCCCTCCTGTTTAATGAGCCCCCCATCGGTGGCCCTATACCACCCCATTCATCAATTAGATGTGGAGTTAAATAGTAGGTTTTATAAAGGGGTGAATTAGTTTGAAAATAAAAAACATAAAATAATAACAAGAGTTGACTTAAAGATAATGTATGAAAAAAATACCCATGATTACCATTAGTACTATCATTTAACTTGTGAACAGATCCATTTGACTTTATCAGATTAAATAATGACTTTTTAATCCATTGACTTCAAACAAGATACACATGTGAAGATACCATACAGGTATGTATTAATCCATAGTACTAAATATATTCACAACCACTTCAATTTTCCACCATTATCCTTCAAAAGAATAGAAATCAATAGTACAAATCATAATGACACTAAAAAGAGGCATGACACCAAAAAGAGTTATCAAAGTATACACAAAATGAGAAAGATTTCATCTCATAATTTTCATAATAGCCCTCATAGACTGGAATAATATTTTAACAATATACAAACTCATTTCAAACTTCCATGAGATCTTATGCTCATGTAATGCCATCCAAGACAAACACGGGTTTACCCAAAACTCTATTGTTAATATAAAGCAAGAACCTACAACTATTTCACAACTGCATAAAAATGACAGTAAACAAATATAATCCTAAAAATGTTTGCCATAACCACATTATACAACTAATCCACAAAACAAGTCAAAATAGCAAACGATAAACAAATACTAAAACCCATCCCTTTAAAATCGATCGTAATATCCTATTTGGTACCAATATCCTATGGCTAAATCAAATGAGTTATACAATCCATTCAAACACAGAAACAATAAAAACAAGCTATATAATTGAGTACACAATCATACTTTGAGTCACAAAGAAAACAAACCCACAACATTCACATTTGAATATATCAAATTATACATCAAACATTACATTATGGGTTCATAGTGAAGTCTAGAAAATCCACAATAAACCTATAATGGTTCATGATTTCTTATTATACCCCATTTCAATAGAATACAAAATATCTATGGCATTATACTCCAATTATAATAAAAATGAAACCACTTACTTGTTGAATGTAACCTTTATGTAAAAAGATATTATGGCTTCTTTAGGAAAATAACAATCTTCTTTTTCCTTTGCACCCAACCAAGCCCTCATAAACTCTACTGAGTGTGATTAAATCCCATAATGGTCCTACATTATAGCCACAAATAACTGACATCATGGATAAATAAGCCATCATAATTTCTATCCAAAATGTAATTAAAAAATGAAACTAACAGTCACAAACAAGTCCCGCTAGGTCTTCAATGGCCTTCACCAAAAAAATTGATAGATTTCAATTAGGTTTGGCCGACTGAGCTCACCAAATAATTAAATGACCCAAAAAAATAATTTAAAGCTACTCAATAAGTTAACAATGGGATTTGGGTCATCATGGCCTAATTCCTAATGGAGTTAAAAACTAAAGTTCAAAATTCCAAGATTTAATTAAAATAAAACGAATGAAGTCTCTATTGTAGGCAGAAAGTATGCCCTTTTGGGAGAGTTTTTTAGGCTCTCTCACTCCCAATTCCAATATTGGAGAAACCTCAAGCTATGGGTATCCTATAGTGAGGTTGAACCTCTGAAGAAAGCCAAATTCCTCTTAGTAGATCACCTAAACTAATGTTTCTGCTTGGAAAAGAGGTAGAGAGGGGGTATAGGGTAACTATGAGAGATAAATGGGTGATATAAAAATTTTATTGACACTCACATAAGCATGAAATAAACACTAATTTATCATATGATACATCTTGCTCACACAACCTCACAAACTAGTTAATTTGCATAAGTGTTTCATAAACTAGGCTCACCAAATAATACATAAAGTAACGAGGAATTTCAAAATCTACACCAAGAATCCATTTATGGAGGCAAGAGCTCAAGTTAAGACTTACAAATAACTTGAAAACACCTTAAAATAGGCAAGAAAGAAGGACAATAGACATGGAAGAACACTTCTTCACAAGGCCATCATGCACAAGCTTGCTAAGCACAATTTAGAGGCAAGAGATAGGTAAAAATTGATCTTTATTGCTTCAAAAAGTATTTATTGCAAATTTTGATAGGTTTTCTCCTTGTCAAAAAATGAGGATCTATTTTTAGGCTCAAAATCCTCTATATATAGTATAAAATAATGAGAGAAGAGGAGGCTTGCATGAGAAAATGGAGAGAGGGGTCATAAATGGCTACAACCACCACTGTGTCCTTGCAACTGCCTTGACCATGAGATGAGCCATCTAAGATCACCACAAATATCCTCAAGACCTTCATGCATTCAAGTCTCCCTTGATTAGAGCTAAGAGATCCATGTCATGGGTAGCTGCATGTCCCTGCCAAGTGTAAATGATTTGATCTTTTGCATTTAAAACTTGGCATGCTTCTTCACTTTGCATGTACGATGCTCCACTTGGATGCATCTATTCTTAGTTTGACCATTTTACATGTTCTAACTATGAGCTATAGACCATGTCATCAAAGTTGAAAGGAGAAAACTGCATCCTTTCCTGTTGATTGGCTATCGAAATCCCACTAGGATCCTTTTGAAAACTTGGCCTTTTCTTATTTGTTGATCTTCTTGCTAGATCTTGACAAGTGTCAAGATTGTGGATGGTTTTAGGTGCAAAATGACCTCTACAAGTCCATCATGGAATTGCTCCAAAAGCTTGGTCACTTGGTCATTATCTATGCACCTTAGGAGCACTCCATTGATGTCCTTTCTGAATAAAACCCCATCAACCAATGCATAAAGTATGGATTGGAGTCTAAAACACCTTCTCTTTACCTTATCTAAGCCCTAAGGGCATTTTCCTGTTAGCATAAAATGTGCCATATCATGGAGCCAGCTCTTATGAAGTGGAGGTGCTCCCACCTGCGAGTTGTCTTGTATCACCATGTCAAATTCTTTGTCCTCATGAAGGTCATCAACCATATGCTCACACAATCCTTTACCTCTTACTAGCTTAGTGACCTTGATCTCCCTATCATACTCCATGACCTTGGTAATCCAACCAGCTCTCTTTTTGTTTAAGTCTTTGTTAAGAAGTAAGCCTCTCACTCCAAGATGAGACACCATAAGATAGATTTTACTATTGGAGAGCATTGGCATAAACTTTTTAAGGCTTCTTACTACTTTAAGGACTTTTTTTTATACAAAAGTATACCTCACCTCATACCCCTCAAGCCCATAATTTAAAAATGCTATTGGCTGCTCAAGTCATTCACCATTCTTTTGCATCAACATAGCTGATATATTATCAATATTGGCAAAGGCATACAATATGAAATCTCTTGAGAAAGCATGGTTCATGAGTGTGGGTGCTTGGGAAATGGCCTGCTTGAAAGCCTCAAATGTTGGTTTACCTTCACTTGACCAAGTGAACACTTGGTTCTTCTTCAACAAGTAGTGATGGGTTTGACCAAGTTTGCAAAACCAAGTATAAACCTTCTCACAAAGTTTATTTTCCCAAAGAAAAATTGAATTCCCTTCTTATGCTCGGGTAAAGATAAGGCCAAAATGGCACTTATTCTATTAAGATCAATAGTTAATCCTTGTTTTGAGACAATGTGTCCTAAGAGTATTCCCTCATGAATAAAAAACACACATTTCTTGGGATTCAAAGAGATCCCATACTCTCTGCATCTCTCAAAGATCAACCTCAGGTGATCCATGTGTTCATTGGCATCCTTGGAGAAAACTATGACGTCATCTAAGTAGACCAGCACCATTTGATTTAGCATCCCTTGGAAAGCCATGTCCATGGCTCTTTGGAAAGTTGCCCTAGAATTTGATAAGCCAAAAGGCATTTTTTGTATGCATACATGCCCCATTTGGTGGTGAAGGAAGTCTTGTACTGATCTTCTTTCTTTATTAATACTTGGTTGTAACTTGAATATCCATCCAAAAGAGAAAAATGTTTTGAACCTACAACTATTTGAAGAAGTTGTTCCATGGATGGTAGAGGGTAATGGTCCTTTAAAGAGACCCTGTTCATATCTCTAAATTCAACAGACAACCTAATCTCCCCACTCTTTTTCCTTACATGCACCAAATTGGCTACCCATGATGAGTGCTTGATGGGAAGGATGATCTTGGATTCAATTAACTTGGTCAGCTCTCTCCTCATAAGCTCTTCTATTTTGGATTTAATGAGCCTTTGTTTTTGCCTCATAAGCTTAGCATTAGCCTCTAGTTCTATAGTATGTTGGGCTAACTTCAGATCAAAAACTTTCAGGTCACTATATTCCCAAGCAAAGATGTTTGAATATTCCCTACAATTTTAATGAAAGCATGCCTTTCTATCTCATTACTTACCTTCCCAAGATTGAGTAGCTTGTCCTTGAAAATAAGGTCTCTTTCATAGTTCTCCTCATCAGTTGACATCACTGCCTTATCTTTCCTCATATGGTCTCCCTCATGGAAAAGACTTTCAAGGGTGACCAGCCCTTTAGAAAGCTTGTTATATTTTAGTTAAACAATTTGATCCTCATACTGGTGTTGAAATTTACCTTAGTTGATGGAGGATAACTCTGATTCTTGTTACAAGAAACAAGCAATTTGTTTGTCATTTTTGAAGATCTACCAGTGGGCTTCATTATTTGGTACTAATGGCCTCACCGCCACCTTGACATGTGGTTGAACCTTGGCCTCTTTTAGATTACTTATAATATCAAACTGGGCTCCCATATCTACCAACCTATCAGCATGTTGGTTCTAGTTTCTTGGCATAGCCTGAATGTTAAAGGCTTCAAAATATTCAATTAGTTCCCACACTTTATTTTTGTAGGACCTCATCAAAGGATTCTTCATAATGTTCAAGCCCCTGACTCGGTTCACTATAAGCTCATTGTTTCTATATGCTTTTAATTGCTTGACTCCCCTCTTATTGGCCCATTTGAGGCCATGGATTAGGCCTTCATATTCTATTGCATTAGAGGAGAAACTAAAATGGAACCTATAATAAGAGAAATACTTATCATTTGAAGGAGAAACCAACATTGCCCTTGCACCTAATCCATTTTTGCTCATTGAACCATCAAAAAACAACTTCCACATACCATTGAGGTCCTTTTTAGGTCCAATGAGGGAAGGCATGAGTTTATTTTCTTCATATATAATATAGACACCCATGTCTCTTTCCTCAACACCTTCCAAAGGGTTGAGAAATTAATTATCCCCCCATAGTTCATCCAAGAACAAGTCTGGAATCTCCTCAAGATAAGTATTCAGTTCTTGACCAATTGCAAATTCATCCTCATCAAGGATAGTACAATTGAGGTTTATGTTATCTAGTTGATGGGGTTCAATGTCAAATTGTGCCATGGGCTCAGCCTTGATTGATACATTAGTCTCATACCTTGTTCTGAATGTCATGTAAGACCAATCTATTGCTAGATAACCCCCAATTTTTCCTATGTGATCTCTAGATATGTATAACGCAAAGTGAGGAGTTACATCAAGGATCAACACATCTTGAACCATCAAAACATCAAGACAAGCATGCAAGGTCATTTGTAATTCCTTGATGATACCAGATAGCTTTATGGAAGAACCGTCAAGCTACAGAACTCCCTTAATATGTGGCTCATATTTAAGGTTCAAATGATCAGCTATAGACTTTGGCATTATTGAAGTGCTAACTCCACTATCTACCAAGAAATTATGCACCAAGGAATCACCAATGATGAATGAAATGTAGAATGGAGGAGGTTTGACTATCTTATTTGATCCTTCTCTCATACGACGTTGGTTTACATTGGTGAAGACCTTAGTTTCTTTGCTTGGTTGTATGCCTGTAGTTGTTGTAACACCTATCTTGAATAAACCTTCTTGAAGGGTATCCACCTGACTGGGCATGAAAAGCATGTCCCACATTGACACACTCAGATTGGATCTTTTCATTTGTTCAACATTGTTGATTGGTAAACCACCAACCTTTGCCTGAGCTTTGAGAGCCACTATTGTTGTTTGTTGAATTTGTGAGTCTTGTGGATCAGAACCTTTCTTTTGATTCTAATTATTAGGAGGTGTTGGGACCTTTAGAGTGATAATAGGCTCATTAGTCTTAGACAATAAAGGAGTAATGACTAAAGGTTCCTTGATCACCTCTTGATTACCATCTATATTCCTTCTTTTGAACCTTGTATTAGCTACCACTAGAATGTATGCTTGACTAGAACTAGCCTGCTGATTGAATGCATAACACTCTTCTTGCTCACTGATGACCATTATAGCATTCATTTGGTTTGGTACCTGATCATATCCTTGGTCCTATGGAGACTATCCTAGTTTTGTCATTGTGGGGATCTCTATGTTTTGAGCCATAAGAGCTTGATTGTATCCATAAGCAATAGCTTGCTTCCATTGGTCATTGAATGGTTGGTTGAAACCATTAGTTGGGATAATGTATTGCCCAAAAGATTGATTCCAAGGTATGGTCCCTTCAGCATCTTAATCCATATTGTTTTGAATAGGAACCAAGGAGTTGGAAGAGCTTGTGGTATTTAGATTATAGTTTCTTTGTCTAGCATAGTTAGGCTATCCTTGCCCTTGCTCACAGTTCTAGTTTTGGAATTTCCCTTGAAAGGTGGTCTATTCCCTTGATAATATTGTTGCTAAGGCTGATATGGAGCTTGATAAGGTTTATTGAACTGATCTTGTTGCCTTTTAACATTTACCACATCATTTCCCAAGGATTGGAGCATGCTCTTAAGTTCTAGGTAGTTTTTCTGCTCTTGGGAATCATTTGATCCGCTAGTGGATGCCTTTTCCTATTTAGGTGAAGGTATAACAACAATTTTTGGAGTTGGAAGAATAACATCAAGTGGGAGAATAACCGTAGGGGGTGGTCTGATCTTAGGGAAAATAGGAATTGGGGGTCTAGGAGCAAGCTTGACAGCCTGAACTAGGCAATTTTATACTTTAATAGCCACCTCATAAGCATCTAGCAATATGTTCCCTCCCATGGATTGGACCATTACAACTATATCACTATTTAGAGCCTTTAAGGAGTATAGGAACACAAAGTTAGGGGATGGTCTCATAAAGGCTGGAATTATGTCCCAATCTTTTTGAAATCTTGTGTTGAAGTCTTGCATGACTTTGTTGACCCAATTTTGCCTCTCAGGCAAAATTCCGGTCACCTCCTACACCTGCTTTACAGGCCAGTCATTTCAGATTGCAAGGTCCACCTTCAGGTTTCGACAGTGCCGTTATAGAGCATTGGTCATGAAAGGCAGCGAAAGGGAGAGTCTTCAAATGTCCATGAGAGAAGAGAAGAAAATGGAGTGTTCAACACTTAGGCAAAAAAGAGGGCAGAAAAAATGCAGAGGGCGGCAAATTCGCCGCCCACTACAAGGGCGGGTAAAATGAGCCCACCTACAAACATGCAGAGGGTGGCAAATTTTCCGCCCACAACACAAAGAAAAAGAAAGACGTCAGCCGACGTCGGCAATACTGCCGTCGTCGGCACCTTACAGAGACCGACGTCAGTAGAACTGCCGCCGTCGGCAGCACAATGGCAGGCACAAAAGTTGGAAAATCTCGCCCTCAGGCGGTGAAATGGAAAACCCCGCCCCATGACGGGCAAGGAAAAAAGTCTGCCCTATGGCGGCAAATTGAAAAAGTCCGCCCTATGGCGGCGAATTGTAAAAAGTCCACCCTATGGCGGCGAATTGTAAAAGTCCGCCCTATGGCGGCGAATTGTAAAAGCCCGCCTTAGGGCGGTGAAAATGAAATCCCCGCATGCAATACTGCCGACGTTGGCACATTACATGAACTGACGTCAGCGAGATTGCCGCCGTCGATAGCTTATCGGCTGACGTCGGCAGAGAATCCTATATGAAGTTCATGCAAAGGGCGGCAAAATTCACCTACAGTGCACAAGAAAAAACCCGCCCAGCCGCTGGAGAAGACCAACACGCAAAATGAGGCAACAAGCATGGTCTTGGCAGACTTATGATGTCATCAATAGTGTTTTCACACTTTCCAATGAAATGTCTCTTGGCTCTTCTGCTATAAATACACAGACTTAGCCATTTATCAAGATCTTCTTGACTTTTGTAAAGAGCACTGCTCTCCAAATTTCCCACCTGAATCAATAAAAGATAGTTTTTACCTCTATTTGGATGGATCTTTCAGTGTATGCATTGAATATTAATCTGTGTCCAGTCATTGTCTCTTGATGCTCTCACAAGTTCAACACCAGCAAACCTACAATCTACAAAGTGCCACTGTCTGCTGCTGTCAGGAGTAGAGTTCTGTTTTGGAGGTATAGAACAGGTGAGGTCACTTACAGTGTGTGTTTCTCAGCACCTTGGTGAGTCCCTTTTCTTGTGCTTTCCATAAGAACCTCCCTGTCATCCCAGAGACCCGGTCTTTTCTGCCAGATCTGAGTGTATGTATGTTTTGTTTGGTCCTGAGTGTGGATCTGGAAGGTCAACCTGTTTTTGGTGTATCACCTCTTTTAGAGTAGGTTGTTTTTTTTCATGCTTTTCTCTCTCCCTTTTCATCCCCCCCAGTATATACCTATATACCTATATTTTGTGTTACCTGAAACAAACAAGATACATCAGAGGGAACTAGCCCATACCTAGAGACTCCCCTCTCCTACTTCGCCGTCCCACAGGCGAGAGAGGGGTTTCCATGTTGTGGGGAGAGGGCAAAAATCCGTGTCCCTGCCGCTGGGTGCACTTTCCAGCGTCAACAATTTTGGCACGCCCGGTGGGACTGTAGTTTCTAACGCAGTAGTATTTCAAGATTGATGTTGGTCCTGCTACAGTGATTTTCAAAGATTTCCAGCATCTGGCGACTCCCCTGGTAAGAGCTCAGTGCTTTATTTTAAGACCAGTCTCTTAAACTTCTATGCCAAAGGTTAGCACAAGGTCAGCTTCAAGAAGGGTCCCCTTTGAGTTCATTGAACTACCTTTAAACTCTGCTAAAAGGCTTAGGTTTGAAAGAACTCGCCCTTATCCACTAGTAAATCCTCCTAGACCTGTTGCTAGGAACACTAACCCAACTCAGCCACAAATACAACCTGTCCCAGCCATGGCATTGCCTTTTGCAGCTTTTCGTGGTGAAAGCCCTTTAAATCTCTCACGCTATGATCTGATCCCAGGAACAGCTCTAAAAAATGTGCCTTCTTTTGATGGAGTGGGACCTATTACAGTTGTTGAGCATATCAAAAATATTGCCAAACTTTGCAATATTCACAATATAACAGAAGAAAATATTGCCATCAGACTGTTAGCCTTGTCTCTGAAAGGGAAAGCTCTCGACTGGTACGGCACCTTGCCTATGAATTCCATACATTCTTGGAACGAATTGGGCACTCGTTTAACTGATCATTTTGGGGAAAAAAGTGATGGCCTCTCTCTTGTTGAGCAGCTGACAACTATAAAGAGAGCTCCACACGAGTATATGCAGGACTTCAACACGCAGTTTCAAAAGACTTGGGATAGAATTCCTGTCTTGGTAAGACCTACTCCTAGCTACGTTTTCTTGTACTATCTAAAAGCATTAAATAGTGACATTGCGATGATGATCCAATCTATGGGGGGACACATACTACCAGCTGCGTATGACATAGCCATTGCGGCCAAAAATTGCTTAATTCAAGCCGGAAAAATCGCCCCTAGGCCTCATATGCCACTTTTCCTAGAACTGCTGCCCCTAATTTAGGTAGTCGCTCCCACAATTACCCCTACCTGTCATTGAGAAACCAGCTGCTTTTCCATCCAATGAATTAAATGAAGTTAAGGGCATGTTGCAGAGCATGTCAAATGAACTCGTTGCCCTTAAAAGACAACAAGCTCAAAGCCACAAGCCAAACCAGGGTTATCAGAATTATGGCCATGCCCCTAGACCCCCTTTCCAAACTATAACCAAAGTCAGGGGCAGCTTACTACAACCAGGCCTTATCAAAATTATAACTCAGGTCCCTCTTCGTCATCCAAAGCCATGGTGCCTACTCAGAACAATCTAGTGTAGGAGCAGCCAGGTTGTTCAACCATGGGACAAGGTCAAGAGCATGATGTCCACACGAACGATATGATCAATTTTTTCTAGAATTCAGAAAATCAGGGTGCTGATTTTTCCCAATTTTTTGAGTTCCCAACTCAACTCAACACAAGTAACAATCAAACTCAGCTGGATTCTACCCTGATAAATCACGAAGAGGGCGAGCTCTGTGCAATTAATCATGGGGGCACTGCAGGCAATCATGTTGATTGCGTTGAGACCAATACAAGATTTAAAAGAAGAGCAGTTGGAGAAGTGCAAGCTTCCCCTCAGGCAGCAGCGAATCCTCCACCACACCCTTTTCAAAAGGCTCCAATTCCCAGACAACCATTTGCACCTCTAGCTCCTCAGTCTACAGCTCCAATCAGGATCAGCCCAAAGGAAAACACGAAAGGAGTCAGTCCCCAAGTTAATATAGTTGATCAAATGAAGAAATTGCATGTGAGCATTTCTCTATGGGATTCATTGTCTCTTCTGGGACAAAAGGGGGTATTGAAGAAAGAATTGCATGAGCTAGATCGCCAGGCCATCCCAAAAGACACTAATAACGTCCTAATGATGAATGGGCAGCCTTCGGCTCCAGGTCAGATAAAGAAAGAAGAAAAGACTCCCCCTTTTTAAGTATCTTTGATCATAGGGGATTTCTTAGTACATAATTGCATAATTGATATTGGGGCCAGCACCTCAGTAATGCCTAAATGCATTGCTGATAAGATGGGGTTAAAGTACGAAGCAATGAACAAAGGAGTCTTGCAACTAGATGGAACGCCTGCAAAGACAGTTGGAATCTTGAAAGGATTAAGTTTAACATTGCATGCCTGCCCGACATTCTCAATCCCCCAAGATATAGTGGTAGCAGACGTTCCTCCATATTTTGCAATCTGTTTGTCAAGGGACATTATGTCCAAGATAGGGGGCTATCTAGCAGCAAATTGGTCATACCTGGTTTTCAGAACCAAATACGATACCAAAGTAAAAATTGAATCCGAGCCACTCTACAAGGACCACCTAGAGCCCTATTCACCCAAGGCAGCGAATATCAGTTACACTATCATTGATCTAGAAGACTCTCAAACAGACAAGTCCTCATCTTCTGCTCTTGAAGGAGTCACAGATCTACTCTTGGATGAGTGGGGAAGCGATAACTTCGAGCACGATCCTTATAAGTTTATTGAGGAGGCAGACCTTGGCGTCTATTGCTTGCATGAAGAAAGCGCCATCATGCCCAATATAATGAAGGAGAACAAAGAAGACCTTGGCCTGTGGCAGTTATACTTCGACGGTTCCAGAAGCAAACTGGGTGCTGGTGGTGGGGCAATGTTAATCTCCCCTTCTAAAGAAAGGTATTTTTTAGCTTTTCGTTTCTAGTTCTCTTGCACATGTAATGTTGCAGAATATGAGTCTTTGATTCATGGACTTGAGTGGGCAAGAAAGAGAGGGATCAAAAAATTGCAAATCCTGGGGGACAGCAAACTAATAGTGAACCAAATAAGAGGCCTAAACCTAACCAAGAACTCCTTGCTGAAGTCTTACAAGCACAGAGTCTGGGACTTGATGGAGGATTTCCTTGCTCTTAACATTACCTCGATTCTCGGGGAACAAAACAAGCAGGCTGACAGGTTGGCAGCTGTTGGCGCCCAATTTGATGTTTCAAAAGAGATAAGCAGGGGTTGTGGTTCACGCCATTTAAAGGTGGTGGTTCGGCCTTCGATCCCAGACAATGTTACAAATTGGCAGGTCTTCGAAAGCGACCAACAGATAGCCCTTTTCCTGAAGGAGGAAGCTGAGTTTGTGGTCCACAATCAAGCGAAATTGCAGCAGCAATATGGAAATCAGATTTTTCAATTGAAGAACAATAAACTCCCTAAGGGTCTGGTCACACTTGAAAGTATTTTCAATGGAGAGGACCAACTAAGAGATGACAAAGCATGCATCACTACCAAAGAGGAGAATTATGAAAAAGTTAAAATCTTCAAGGACAAGTTACTAGCGCTTGGTAAGGTCTGCACGTTCCAAGAAAGACAAACTTTCATTCTGCTGTGTCAGGAGTTTGCTGACGTCTTCGCTGGGACTATAGCGACTTGAAAGGCTTCGATCCAAGACTCGCCTAGCACACCATTGAATTAGATAAAGGCGCAAAACCAGTCACACAAAAGCAGAGGCCTGTTAACCCGATGGTCGAGCTCCTTATGCAAAAAGAATTGGCCAAGTTGATTGAGTCTGGCATTATATTTTCGATCAAACATTCCTCATGGTTGGCCAATTTGGTTCCAGTTAGAAAGAAAAATGGGGAGATCAGACTATGCGTCGACTTCAGAGACCTTAATAAAGTCTCTTTAAAGGATCATTATCCCCTTCCAAACATGGAGCAGATCCTCCAAAAGGTAACTGGTTCTAAACGCTTCTCCCTCTTGGATGGCTATTCGGGATATAATCAAATTATGGTGCGTGACTCCGACCAATACAAAACAGCCTTCACCACTAAATGGGGAACGTTCACCTACCAGAAGATGCCTTTCGAGCTATCCAATGCTGGTGCTACTTTCCAGCGAGCCATGGACATGGCTTTTAGTGGTTTGATAAATAAGAATGTGTTGGTGTACCTCGATGATATAAAAGTTTTCTCCAAAGAGGCAGGACAGCATATGAAGCACCTCAGGCAGATTTTTGAGAGGTTTAGGGAATTTGGCATCTCCCTAAATCCAAAGAAATGTGTATTCGTGGTTCATGAGGGGAAACTTCTTGGCCACATTGTGTCTAAGGAAGGTTTGTCTATCGACCCAGAGAGAGTCCGCTCCATTCTGGAGATGTCCCTGCCAAAGCACAAGAAAGGCCTGCAGATTTTCTTTGGCTGGATAAATTTCATTCGAAGGTTCATTCTGAATTTTGCTGAAATAGTTAAACCCCTAACCTCCTTGCTAAAGAAGGGTGAAGAATTCAAATGGACAATGCCAAGAAAAGACAGCTTTGAAGCTATCAAACAGGCTTTGACCCAGGCTCTCGCTCTAATCAGCCCCGACTTCAATAAAGACCTCAATATCTATACCTTCAGCAATGGAGAAGTAATATCTGCCATGCTTACCCAAGCAAACAGTGATGACCTCGAGCAACCACTCGCCTTCTTCAGCCAAGGGTTAGAGGACTTCAAAACTAGGTACACCTATGTAGAGAAGCAAGTCCTGGCAGTAGTGCACAGCCTGAAGAAATTCAGATATATGTTGTCGAACAGGAAGATCCATCTCATGGTTCCACATCCTGGCATCAAAGATTTCTTGACCAATCGAGACTTAAACAAGAAAAGAGCGGGATGGATCACCAAGGTAATGGTGTATGACATAGACATCAAAATCACCAAGTTGGTAAGAGGAAGGGGCCTGTGTGAATAGCTAGCCGCAAATTTGAGACAAAAGGATAAAGACAGCTTGTTGATCCATGACGTAGCCACTGCAGAAGAACCAGCTATCGTAAGAGATTGGACACTGGATATGAGGCGTTTCCTTCTTATGGGCGAATGTCCACAGGGTCTCGGTAGGGCCAGAAGAAGGTACTTTAAAATTCAGTCCCTTCCCTATGTTTTGATTGATGGAGTATTATTTAGGAAAGATCTCTCTGGGGTTCTCCTGAGATGCATTGACTCCAGTCAGATTGACAAGGTATTGGCTGAGTTTCACGATGGGCCAGCAGGCGGCCATTTCACCCCTAAGACCACAGCAGCAAAAATAATGAGAGCTGGCTATTTCTGGCCCACTCTCTTCAAGGATACCCATGCCTGGGTAAGAAGGTGTCAGAAGTGTGCACTCTTTGACGAAAAGCAGCGATTGGCTGCCATGCCCCTACAGCCCATTCAAGTTGAACAACCATTCATGCAGTGGGGCCTGGATTTCATAGGGATGATCAATCCTCCCTCTAGCGCCAGACACAAGTGGGTCCTGACTGCTACAGATTATTTCACCAGGTGGGTGGAAGCCATTGCTTTGAAGGAAGTGAATGAAAGCGCAGTTCTGGATTTCTATGAGGACTTAGTGACACATTTTGGAGTCCCAGCCACTATAATCTCAGATAATGCCTTGGCTTTTTTGGGAACCAAAACTAGTGAATGGGCGCTAAGGTATGGTATATACCTCAGCACTTCGTCAAATTACTACCCGCAGGGGAATGGACTGGCTGAGTCCACTAACAAAAATTTGATCAAGATTATAAAGAGGACCATGGAAGAAAATCAGAGAACTTGGCATGCCAAGTTGAAAACAGCTCTATGGGCCGATCGAATCACTCCGAAAAGATCAATCGAAAATTGTCCATATACGCTTGTGTATGGAAGGGAAGCAAGGCTTCCTATCTCACTTGAATTGCCAGCGCTGGACCTTGCACATCAGCTGCAGCTAGAAGAAGGAAGCAGCATGGAGGTCAGATTGTGTGAACTAATGGAGCTCCAAGAGGTAAGGAACCAGGCCATGGTCTCTATGATTAGTTGCCAGCATCAGGTGAAAAGACATTTCGACAAGAAGTCTTCGTCAAAGAGTTACGTCGAAGGAGACATTGTCTTAAAATGGGACAAAGATAGAGCTAAGCCCAGAAAACATGCAAAATTTGATGCCCTCTAGAGCAGTCCTTACATGATTACTCAGTGCAAGCAGCATAACGCGTTCCATCTCTCCGGGTTGGACGGCAAAGAATTGCGTATCCCAGTCAACGGGATACATCTGAAGCATTGCCACTAAATTTTGGTTTGGCTGTACATAGTTTCCCTTTTTGTTTTCCCTATTTTCCCTAAGTGCAGTTTTCACAGTTAGTTGTTTTTAGTCTTGTGTGTTTCCCTTTGCAGTGGGGGTAAATTCTGTATTTTTGATTGCAAAATCTTTTGAGCTGTTGTGAACTATATTCAAAGTTACCATCCGACTCCGCACCCAATGGATATGCAAGGCAACTGGGTTCTAAGCATAGTAGGCACGCTTCCCCTGTGAGTCGCCAATTTATTGACCCAATTTTGCCTCTCAGGCAAAATTCTGGTCACCTCCTACACCTGCTTTACAGGCCAGTCATTTCAGGTTGCAAGGTCCACCTTCAGGTTTCGACAGTGCCGTTACAGAGCATTGGTCATGAAAGGCAGCGAAAGGGAGAGTCTTCAAACGTCCACGAGAGAAGAGAAGAAAATGGAGTGTTTAACACTTAGGCAAAAAAGAGGGCAGAAAAAATGCAAAGGGCGGCAAATTCGCCGCCCACTACAAGGGCGGGTAAAATGAGCCCACCTACAAACATGCAAAGGGCGGCAAATTCACCGCCCACAACACAAAGAAAAAGAAAGACGTCGGCCGACGTCAGCAATACTGCCATCGTCGGCACCTTACAGAGACCGACGTCGGCAGAACCGCCGCCGTCGGCAGCACAACGGCAGGCGCAAAAGTTGGAAAATCCCGCCCTCAGGCGGTGAAATGGAAAACCCCGCCCCATGATGGGCAAGGAAAAAAGTCTGCCCTATGGCGGCGAATTGAAAAATTCTGCCCTATGGCGGCGAATTGTAAAAAGTCCGCCCTATGGCGGCGAATTGTAAAAGTCCGCCCTATGGCGGCAAATTGTAAAAGCCTGCCTTAGGGCGGCAAAAATGAAATCCCCACGCGCAATACTGCCGACGTCGGCACATTACACGAACTGACATCGGCGAGATTGCCGTCGTCGATAGCTTATCGGCCGACGTCGGCAGAGAATCCTATATGAAGTTCATGCAAAGGGCGGCAAAATTCACCTGCAGTGCACAAGCAAAAACCCGCCCAGCCATCGGAGAAGACCAGCATGCAAAACAAGGCAACAAGCATGGTCTTGGCAAACTTGTGATGTCATCAATAGTGTTTTCATGCTTTCCAATGAAACTTCTCTTGGCTCTTCTGCTATAAATACACAGACTTAGCTATTTATCAGGATCTTCCTGACTTTTGTAAAGAGCACTGCTCTCCAAATTTCCCACCTGAATCAATAAAAGATAGTTTTTACCTCTATTTGGATGGATCTTTCAGTGTATGCATTGAATGTTAATCTGTGTCTAGTCATTGTCTCTTGATGCTCTCACAGGTTCAACACCAGCAAACCTGCGATCTACAAAGTGCCACTGTCTGCTACTGTCAGGAGTAGAGTTCTATTTTGGAGGTATAAAACAGGTGAGGTCACTTACAGTGTGTGTTTTTCAGCACCTTGGTGAGTCCCTTTTCTTGTGCTTTCCATAAGAACCTCCCTGTCATCCCAGAGACCCGGTCTTTTTTGCCAGATCTAAGTGTATGTATGTTTTGTTTGGTCCTGAGTGTGGATCTGGAAGGTCAACCTATTTTTGGTGTATCACCTCTTTTAGAGTAGGCTGTTTGTTTTCATGCTTTTCTCTCTCCCTTTTCATCCCCCCCAGTATATACCTATATACCTATATTTTGTGTTACCTGAAACAAACAAGATACATCAGAGGGAACTAGCCCATACCTAGAGACTCCCCTCTCCTGCTTCGTCGTCCCACAGGCGAGAGAGGGGTTTCCATGTTGCGAGGAGAGGGCAGGAATCCGTGTTCCTGCCGCTGGGTGCACTTTTCAGCATCAACAGACTTCATGAGGGGATTTCTTGATTGTGGTAAGCTATTTTTCTAGTGACAAATGGTCACTCTTGTCTACAAATCTTTTACACAAGGCCTCTCCTAGCTGATTCCATGATTGAATAGAATCAAGAGCTAAGCTTCTATACCAATCTAAATATTTTCCCTTAAGGGATATAGCTAATAGTCTGATAGCTATAATTTTTACAATGAAATTATGGATATTGAAAAAATTGGCTATGTCATTGATGTGTTCAGTAGGGGTTGTGGCTTGGTCTCCTATAAAATATGGGATGCTTTTGAGAGATGCATCCGATTGGCATAGGATCGTATTGTGGCATATTCAAAGGACTTTGGCCACTGAAGCCTACAAAATCTCTTTGGAAAATCATGGTAACAAAAGGGGCTAATAAAGGTCTTCTTGTGTAGGTATACCTTATGACTGGTTTAGGAAAATGGTTTCCTATGTATGGGAGAGTATAGGTGAACCTTAACCTTTTCGCTGAATTTAAGAGGAGTTTAACAAGCTCAAAATGAATACCTCTAGAAATTGATCTTGTAGTCACCTTTGACATGAAATATAGTTACTATTATACCACCATATTGTTGAGTTTTCTACAGAGTCACCATATACTAAAATATGAAATCTATAGCTGTTGCAAATTGATCAAACTAGCATCAAACTTGACCAATTTTCCTCAAAAGTAGTCCCATTAGGTGTGTCGGAAACTACTATAGCCAAAAAATGCACTCTTGTGAGAGCGTTTTTTAGGCTCTCTCACTCCCAACTATAATATTGGAGCAACCTTAGACTTTGGGTATCCTGTAGTGAGGTTGAACCTCCAGAGAAGGCTAACTTCCTCTTGGTAGATCACCTAAACTAATGTTTCTACTTGGAAAAGAGGTAAAGAGGGGGTATAGGGTAACTAAGAGAGCTAAATGGGTGATACACACAATTTATTGACACTCACATAAGCATGAAGTAAACACTAATTCAACATAAGATAATTCTTGCTCACACAACCTCAAAAACTAGTTAATTTGCATAAGTGTTTCATAAACTAGGCTCACCAAACAATACATGAAGCAAAGAGGAATTTCAAAATCTACACCAAGCATCCATTAATGGTGGAAAGAGCTCAAGTTCAAACTTATAACTAACTTGAAAACACCTAAAAATAGGCAAGAAAGAAGGACAATGGACATGGAAGAACACTTCTTCACAAGGCCATCATGCACAAGCTTGCTACGCATAATTTAGAGATAAGAGATAAGTAAAAATTGATCATTATTTCTTAAAAAGGTCTTTTTCACAAATTTTGACAGGGTTTCTCCTTGTCAAAAAATGAGGATCTCTTTTTAGGCTCAAAATCCTTTATATAGATCAAAAAGGAATGAAAGAAGAGGAGGCTTGTGTGAGAAAATGGAGAGAGGGGTCATAAATGGCTACAACCACTGCTATGTCCTTGCAACTGCCTTGACCATGAGATGAGCCATCCAAAATCACCAAAAATCTTCTCGAGCCCTTCATGCATTTAAGTCTCCCTTTATTGGAGCTGAGAGAGCCATGTTGTGAGTAGTTGCATGTTCCCACCAAGTGTAAATGATTTGATCTTTTGCATTTAAAACTTGGTGTGTTTCTTCACTTTGCATGTCTGCTGCTCCACTTGGACACATCTATTCTTAGTTTGACCACTTTACATGTTCTGACTATGATCTATAGACCATGTTATCAGAGTTGAAAGGATAAATCCTCATCCTTTTCTATTGATTGGTTGTAGAAATCCC
This sequence comes from Torreya grandis, assembly GCA_037957365.1. Lineage (NCBI taxonomy): Eukaryota > Viridiplantae > Streptophyta > Pinopsida > Cupressales > Taxaceae > Torreya > Torreya grandis. Next base: position 862,397 of record JARHVA010001202.1, read on the forward strand.
AGTAGGATCTTTTTGAAAACTTAGCCTTTTCTCATCTGTTGATCTCCTTGCTAGATCTTGACAAGTGTCAAGCTCACGACAATCTTGATGAAATTTTTTTAAAAACTTTACCAAAGGCAATGTCTACTTGCAAGGGCTCAAACTTGATGTTTGCAGGCCCGTCATTAATTCTTTCAGACTTTTGTTTTCGGCCATTTCTTTAGACTATTTTCTCACGGACAAATCTCCTAGAAGAATTAACACTTTTCTTTGGCCTTGAACAATTTTATTCAAAAATGGACCTTCGAAATAATTTATAAAGTGCCCTATTTTTCACTTGAAATGCCTTTTCTAAAAGGAAAGTACCCTTCAGGCTTCTTGAAAATGACCCCTTTTCCTGAGAAGTGCCCTTTGGGGTTTTTGCAATGAACCTTTCATAATTTTGTAAAGAACCTTTCATTTTTCTTGAAATGGTCTTTCAAAAACCTTGAAAATATATTGTCTAAAAGGAAAGTACCTTTCAAAATCTTGGAAAGAACCCTTTGAACTTTGAAGAGGACCATTAAAGAGTTACCCTTCGAGAAAATTATCCGGGACAATTTTCTTGAAAGAAAAGGTATGTCTTTTGCTTCAAACATTTTGTTTGAAAGAAATACCCCTTTAGAAACTTTGTCTTGGACAACTTGTTTCAAAGAATCCAACACTTAACCAAAAAGGGTCCCAAAAGAAAGGAAACACTTAGTCCCTACAAAGTCTGAAAGAATGAATAAGTAAAGACTTAGCTAAATAAAAGATTTTATACTTAGCTTCTGGCTTGTAGGATTATCCTTGAACATTGTTGCTAGATCCTTATAAAACCTTGTTTGGATCCTATCTCAAGCCTTTGATCTGATGCTTCATCAAACCATGCAAGAGATTTAGTATGTGGGCCAAAAATGGCCAACAATCTCCATGACCTAGTCATGGTCCCCTCCTCAAACTTACGCATTCAAGTCACCAAATGATTAAAACACCATATCAAAGCCATGAAACAATCATAATAACATAACTAACTCAAACATCCAATAAATTCTAATGCACATGTTCTCATCATAGACCAAATTTCAAACCTCATAAAATCTCTTGACTTTCCAACAAAGCAAAGCCAAGTTTATGAATGTTCCCATCGACATCAAAGCAAAAGAATAAAATAGAATCAATTAAAACATCCATCATGATGAAATAAATATCAATAAATAAGAACATAGTCAAAGAATAATATAAAAATCATTTTGCTCATCAAACAAATGAATAAACAAACACAATCGTCAAGAAGGACTAGTCAAGACAAGGCTCTGAATATCGCTTCTCAAAGATCACTAACTCATTTTTTACCCTTTTTTACCCTCTAATACTGAGAACGAAATCCAACCTAGCTCACTGTCCTTTTTCTTGTTCTTGCAATCATTATAATGATACATCAACAGTATTTGAATAGAAAATAATATATAAATATGACAAGGAATTTCAAATTAAATAGCATCAATCAGTTATATAAAAAATTGAATCAAATCATCCATGACAATATAAACATGTCCAGTGTGCAACATATAATAATGTCTCAAAATAGAGTCTCAATATGTTGCAATCATGGTTCAATAGCTACTAACAGAGCTAAGAAATATGTCAAGTAGTAAACAAATGTGCAACCAACAGTGCTATAAACATGAAATAAAGAACGTAAACTGAGGTCATGGCATATTTGTTAAAGAGTTTTATATAAAAGAGTAGAAAAGCATGGTAAAATATATAATGTAAAATATGAGTCCTATATTTGTTAGAAATATATTGGAGGTCTCCCACTCGAAGTGGAATTGTGGATTTATTATTTTTTTAAAAGAGTTTTATATGGCATTGCCCTACAATATGGGTATTATTATATTTTTAAATATATTGAATATTTGAGCATATTGGCCTACCAATATATCTTGTGTTGTGTTGATCGACATAATATTCTGTATAACTATAATATTAAATATTTTACATTATTCTAATATTACAAGTGTGGATCACAACATATCTTACGTTAAATATTTAGTAATTGAAGGCAACAGTGTACATGAGCTATGAATGGTAAGTAGTATTGAATGCCATGTATAGTTTACATCATAAGATAAAGATAGGACTACAGTTTCATGTATATATTGCACAGTTAATCTTAGAAAAAATAGAATCTAAATTTACTTTGAAAACTACTATTAAAATTATCAATACACAAGAAACTCTAAACTTATCTTTCAGCTTCAAATAAAATAGTAAATATTCTATTAAGAACTAAATAGAGTTCTTCTAATGTGCTGAAATTTATAATTGTAATTTATTAGTGATATGAATGTAGTTGAATATATATTAAAATACAAAACTAAATTATATCTTTTGAAAATGATTAATATGGTTGAGCGTTAGCTTAAACATTTGTAAGTATTGTAGTGTCACAAGGTGTAAGCACCATATCATATGAAGGAAGAGGAGGGGAAATAAGCTAGTATTTCATTCTAAGAGTATTTGTTATGTACATAAATTGAATTATAATATTTTTATAAAATAAATTAATATTCATCAGTGAATAAAACCCTTTGTGTAATTCATTTATGCTCTCCATTTTTATTAATATCTTCAAATCATATTCCAACAAACTTTAAACATTTGGAGTTGTAAGGTTCTCTTCCAAGTTCGTTAATTTTAAAATAGCTTTCCTTCTTTTTTAATATTTTATGAAAAACATCTTTTCTTTGATAATAATTTAATTGATAATAAATGTAAATCTTATCGATAATATTATATTCATTTAATCCATATGAGTTCATAGTGTATAGCAAGTGTAAACAATCTAATGCTTTAGCTAGCCTGGACTCAATCATAGGAGCTATTAATTGACATTTGGCATTAACATATATTATTATTTACCTTTAGCTTTTCAATATATTCCCATCTATCTCTAATTTAAGTTTCAAGCTAATAAGATAATTTCTCCCATTAAGATCTATATTTTTCATTTGAAAAGGACTTTAATATTTTTTTTGGCAGAAGATTCTAAATCTCAACTAAAATTTCAACATGAATCTCATTTTTTAAATCAATGACCCTTTGATCTATTTTCATAAATAAATATTCATGATTCTAAACTTGTTTTTACTCAGTCGTTATTGAGCATCTCTCATCCTTCAAATCTTCTCGTAAATTAACGATCTTTTTTTCAAAATCCACATACCCATGTAATTTTATTATTTTATTATTTTTTAATAATTAATCAATATTATTTTTATTATTTTTAATTAGTAATTAATATATTTATATTATTAATTATTAATTCATTAATATTATTTAATGATTAATTATAATAATATTTTATTATTATTTTTTAATAATTAACTAATATTAGTTTATTATTATATATTAATCATTAATAACTAATAATTAGTTTAATTATTTATTTATTAAATTTTTAAAAATTATAGTATCATTTTTTATTAAAATATCATAAGTCTCATTTATTTGTTATTTCGTTTTGTAAATCCCATTTATTTGTAATAAGCCCTATTTTTTTATAATGAGTTCCATTATTTTGAAATAAAATTTGATTTTTTGGGGACCTTTATTATTATTTTTAATAATTATTTAATATTATGTAATGATTAATTATAATAATTATTTTTTATGCCGAGCCATGCTGTACTGAGTCCTTAAGCAATACAGTACCGATTCCTGCAGCCCAAAAAAAAAATTATTATTTTTTATGCCAATGAGATGTAGAAGGGTTGGTAAAGTGGGTGGTTGTGCCCAGCCCCACACAAGTTCAAATCTCACATGGTATTTATAGGCCGGATGTGGTTGTTTAAGTTTACTCAATGGTTTCAAGTAACCAAATGGTAGCCGTTTATATTGGTTTAATAGTTCTTGAAGATTGGGCCCCTGTTTGTGCCCTAAAACCAATTTGTAGCTCCAGTCAATATCGATAAAAAAATATAATAATTATTTTTATTTTTAATATTTAGTAATTTTTTTGGATAGATATCAAGGTTGGTGGGACCCTTGCTTGAATAAAAAGTAAATAAGAAGATTATTGGCTTAGCTTGAAGTAAAATTCCAACAAGGCATATGACCAATACATAAAAAACAAACAACAAAACTACCAATTAACCATATTGATTGTATTAGTTAAGCTCCATCGATGTTTATACAACATGTTCCAAAACATTGAAATTACTAGTCATACATTTCACAAGATCAACTTGCTATACCAAAAATCCAAACATATTAGGATCCTTACTGCTAGTTAGTCAAGTAACACCAAAATCTTACCATCCCAACTTAAGCTTAACACTTCACTTTCCAGTAAAATGCTCCCTTCTAACATCGCAACCACATTATTCTTCCTAGATGCTTGACTTAGAATGCCACCTGATAGAGCCTCTGCCACCCACTTCAAGGCCTTAGTTACCAATGACACCTCCAAAACACCTGAATCCAATTGACCCACTCTGATCGATGAGGTCTCCTTTAGTCATCATTTATCCATCCACCACAGATCAAGGAACAAATCTCTACTAAGACCCTGAGCCATAAATTTAATAGTAACAACCCACTCAGGGGACCTGTGCACCTTCTGCCATGCCTTCAACTCAAGGAAGGGAACTTTGAGTTCTGCCAAATCTAGGGAAACCACATGATGTTTATGCTTCATATTCATCTAATAGGACCATAGCCTATCCAATTCATCTACCAATTTCAACAAGGTCACAAATCTCTCTTTCAGGGCCTTGAAAAATGACAGGGGAATAACATTGAGACCATCTTTCCCTAAAAAGGTTAGATATTTGAATATCCCAACATCTACCTTCTCTATTTTCTCTAACATATTCACCCTATACTCTGAGTATATGATAAACTCCACCATTTTGGCCACCAAGGTCTTATCAAGAACCAACATTAATAAATTGCTTGCAAATAACGTTGTCAATTCAAAATTTAATTTCATGCACAAACTTTGCCCCAAAACATCTTCATCCATCACTCACCCAACCGCCTACGCTATCTCTACCAAGGGTGCCTAGAACACATGCTTTAATTTACACAAAGACACCTTACCCATGAATCCCATCTCCCACTTCACACTGCTCCCAAACACCAATGACCACATTAGAGATTCAAATGATGTTTATTCTATTACCACAACCTTTTACCAATAATCGGGACCACACAACTACAAATCTTAAAACAACACACTTGCCCCTAAATAAAGTCACCACCACTTTGTATTGATTAATCTTTTATTTAGTGTAATAACACTTCCCAAATAATGACCATTATTATTACTTTAACCTCTAGACTTCACACAGGAGCCCAATGCCAACAAAATCATTTCAAATCAATATACACAATCCTTGTATAGTATTGCCACCTTTATGTACAATTATCACTCCTTATATCCTCCCTTTGATCTATACCTACGTTTGTTAGAAAAACTACCACCTTATTAGACTCCCAAAAGTAATAACAACCTTGACACTCTTTGAAATTACTAAAAAAAGACCATGCATTAATGAGAATATTATTTATATTCAAAGGTCTGGCATTTAGCTTCTTTAATGCCTAAATAATTACTAGAGAATCCCCTTTGATTACCAGATTCTCCACTTCGTAGGCTACCACCAATTCCAGACTAGCCACTAGAGCATGAGCTTTTGCTTCATTATTAGTCTTGTCCATTAATTTAATATAGGTGACTATTATTAACAACCCACTACAATCTTTCACTACACATCCCACCCCTGATGCACCTAGATTACTTCTACAAGAATCATCAAAATTTAGCTTAAACCAACCAGGACTAGGAGGTTCCCACACTACCCCAAACCTATTTCTCCTCTTTAACTCTATTACCACCGACCCATTAATGGGATTTAATAATTAATAATTATTTGATATTAATTTTTAATAATTAATTTATATTATTTAATTATTAATTAGTAATAATTATTTAATATTAGTTTATTATTATATATTACTCATTACTAATTCATTTAATTAAGTAATTATTAAATTTAAAAATAAAATAATATCATTTCTTATTAAAATATCATAAGTCCCATTTATTTGAAAAAAGTATTTGTTTTTTTACGAGTCTCATTCTTTTGAAATAAAATTTAATTTTTTGGGGGACTTTTATGAGTTTCAAGTTTTTGAAGTGCCCTGTGTCAAGGCCTACAAATAAATCATTACCTTACTCTTAAATTTATTTATTTATAAGTTTAACTCAAAACAAAAAAATCATGAGTGTATATACCCAAATTTGGTGATGAATACTTGATAATGCTAGTTTTGGCCCACATTTACCTTACTTGAGCCCTTAATTTTTTTTTATTTTACCACCTCACTCTATCCTAAGTATTCATATGAGTGCATCCCTTCTAAGTTATTATTTTACACCTAAAAAAAAATCTTAACTAATAAAAACCCCTCTAAGCATTTGTACAGACATTTAAAATTATTAAAATCAAATGTTACCCTTCCTAAGTCAGATTCAACTAGCACAAGTTGGGATCGGTAGTCGATTTAGACTTATGGATCGATCTTGCCCCTATCCCACCAATGACTCTTGTTTAAATTTAAACCCTCCCTTGTATGTTCGTCTATATTTTTAGGATAAGTAGCATGATTTTTTAATCTTTTGTATTGATATAAATACACATCTAAGCCACTTATTCTATTACTTGGTAACTTGACAATTTTACTATTTAGGCATGCTTATACTATTTCACATTGAGCAAAACTTCCCTATTTTTTTTAAATTTGATTATATTCACTTGAATAAACTGCTAGTAAAGTCACAATCCTATTCCATATGAGTCAAGCAAATTATTATAAAGCATTCAATCCATATCTAGATGCATATAGGGAGCAAATGATCACTATTGCACTAAACACTATAGGTGGGAGAACTACGTGAAGCTTGATTCCCACTTTAGATTATTCTAGATATGTGGGAAACTTTAAATCATCATTGGGGTGATTGGGGTTAGCTTAGCGCATTACACTCCCCCTTTCAATTTATGGGTTTCCAACTATCATAAGCCCTAGTTGGGTTTCTACCTTTAAGAGGTTATTTACAAGTCATCCACAATAATTAAAGGTTTGAATTCCGCATACAATGATATTTCAAGAAGACACAAATGAGTGTACCATCACTTTCCTATTTTCTAGTGCAAGTCAAGATCAACCCACAAGGATCAAGAGTGACAATCAATCCTAACTATTTCCAGATGATTTTGACCTAGAACAATGATAGTCATTATTTCATCTCCACATGCATATCTAGGTTTGAGTTGATCATTTTCAGCCAACTTTTAGCTATACAAAATCAACATAATAGGTAATAATTAGCTAAGTCTTTCTATCTTCTTTGTGGTTTTTCGTAGTTAGCCTCTTTCATTCATTTAAACATTATTTATTTTAGTAATTTTTTTTCATTCTACTAGATACATGTCATTTACAACATTTACTACCCTTCAATTCAATTTATCTTAATTAGAGTTAATATTCCAATTAATTCAATATTGTGATAAAATGTAATGGTAAACTACATTTTATTCGATCATTATTTAATTTTTTGTCTTACGGTTTAGATAAATTCTTGAAAATCTGATACAAAAATAACTTTATTTTCACATTGGATTCCACATCTGACACTAAAATAACTTTCTTTCGATCTTTGATTCAATATATGACATTGAAAGCACTTTATTTTGACCCTGAATTTCACATCTGACACTGAAAGCACTTTATTTTAGCTTTGGATTTTAGGGTAATTTAATAATCTCTGTACATAAAAAAATCTTTCTTTTTCCATCATTCCTTTTTCATTTATTGTTTATAGTATCTCTTCCATGTTATTCTTCTATGCCATCTAAAAAACCTACCTCCCTTACGCCTCTAAGGCATAGTGATAATTTAAGTGGGGCCTATATTGAGCATATTCAAATACCTTTGACCGCATTTAAAATGGACCCCTTAATGAAAATAATGGTTCCTCTTATTTTGAGAAAAAAATAATCATGAATATAATCAAGAATACAATCATAATGAACAAGGTAATCAAGATTATCATATGGAACAAGTAAATCATGAAGGCTTAGATAGATTCCATTCTAATTAAATAAATGGGATAGATCATGAAGATGTCTAACATTCCTCAAAATTCTGAGCATGACGTAATCAAACTCCACACAATATAGACAAAGTAATTAAAGTCTTCTTAGCTTCTAAAATTCGACAACAAGTGAAAATATATATTGTCAATTCATAACAACAACCTCTCTTTCACATTACAAACCTACCACAAGTGTTGTCACCTCTACAAAATTGACTATCATTACATTTGCACCTTTTTGTTTAGGCGCAACACTCATTTGGATATATATATATATATATATATATATATATATATATATATATATATATATATATCCAAATGAGTGTTGCAATGACTCATATAGAATCTATGATAGCTATGTAGAATACATCACATCCCTTGCCTATTATACAATTCCCTGTGCAAATTATTTCAGATCTGCATGCTAAGGTGATGTAGTTAGAACAAGGTATACCAAAAGCTAGCCAATCAGTGGATTCATAATCTTTACTTCACAATTTTTTAGCACCTAATATTACATCATATCCTTAACACAAGATTTGTAGCTCTTAAAATTCCACCATATGAAGGTAAAGGAGATCTATAACAACACCTTTGATATTTTCATGTTTTATGTTTGGACTATGCTTTCAATGACAAGTTGTTAACTAAGTTGTTTCCCAAAAACCTAAAATATTATGTCTTGCATTGATTTTATTATTTACCTATCCAATCAGTCAAAGCATTCAACCCATTAGCAAATCAATTTCTCAAGCATTTTTATATCAAAATTGATGACAATCTCTCTTGTGCACAAATTGTTAAACTCAAGCAAGGAACTAATGAGTCAATTGGTGACTATATACTTCATTACAAGACCATGTTCCCCAAAATGACTAATACCTTGGTAGATAATGAATTACAAAATACATTTTTTTTAAATTGTTATCATCTTTGCATGAGTCAATCATTTTTAACAAATTCAATTCAATTGAGAAACTTTGTTATACAATGAGAAATAAAAGTCAAGATTCTTGCTTTAAACAAGCTCAAACATGTATTTACATCTAATTTAACTTCCTCAAAAAAGTTTTAAAATAAATCATCTTATAAAGTTAATCCCATAGATACTAAAATTGATGTAAAGATCACAATCAATTTTATATCTAAACCTTCTAATAATCTTGTTTTATCATATCAACTAAGTGTATACACAATATTTTAAAAATCTATCAGTTATTGATGCTATCTCTCTTGCATGAATCCATCAAATCTCAATCTCTTTGATTTCATGCCTTAAATGATGCAATCGGAAAGGGTATGGCATACCTTTGGTGTTTCGCAGGTTTGTTGACTCCTATACCATTACCTAAAACTATTACAAGTTACTCTTGTGCAATTTTCTAAGCAATTAAATCCACTTATACACTCCTCTAAACAATTAACCATCCAAAATAACCCTTACCTAAGCAAACACCCCTTTTTATTAATTATCCTACTATGCTAGCCCGATCAACCTTGTTAGGACTTAACACACATTATAGAACTTTGTTAGCCCATCGGCCTAGTTTGAGGCTTAACAACTCTATTTCCCACCAAATAAGGTTGACCCAACCCACATTGTCAACTAAATTCCAAAGAGGGTTTAGGTTCAATATTTAGCTATAAATACCCCATCAACTTCATTTCTAAATAGAGGATCATTCAACTGAATATTTTACCGAGTGGGTGGAAGCCATGCCTCTTGTTAACATTACTAGTATTACCATTTCCAAATTCATTCTCAATTAAATTATGTGTCATTATAGAGTTCTTCATACCATCATTTTTGACAATGGTGGCAACTTCAAAAACAAAGATATGAAATAGTTATGTCCAAAATTCAAAATTACACATAAATTCTCAACACCTTATCATCCTCAATGCAATGGCCAAGTAGAAGTCACTAATAAAATTCTGAACAAAATCTTACAAAAGACTATTAGAGAATCTCATACCATTTGGTATCACCAACTATATCCCACACTTTGGGCTTATTTCACTAACATATGTATTGTTACTAGGACAACACCATTTTCATTAGTATATGGGTCTAAATTAGTTTTACCTTTAGAAGTTGAGCTACCATCCCTATGTATTTCTCTTCATGATAATATTCTTGATGAGGAATTACGTGAGGCCCGTCTCTATGCTTTAAATTTCCTCGATGAACGACATAGAGCTTATTTACAACATAACTACCAATACAAAGCTCACATTGCTAAACAACATAATAAAAAGGTCAAAGTTTGAACTTTCAATATTGGTGACCTATTCCTCAAATTATATTATACACATGACAAAGAAAGTAAATATGCCCAAAAATGGTGGGATTCTTACCTTCTAAAAGACATAATTGGTCCTAATACTTATATATTACAAATTAATGAAGGACATAGTTTCAAAGAACCCACTTAAGCTCAATTTTTTTTTAAAAAAAAATTGCTTAAAATATTTAATATTTTTCACATACTTCCATATCCTATACATTCTCACACTTCTTGTAGGTTTCCTACAAAGACATCCAATATGCAACTTTACATTACTCTTAGTAGCCTTAGTTCCTACCATGGGTCCTTCGGTCTATATTTATTACTTTCATTTACTTCATAAGTTGCATCATAAGACTGAAAAAAGACCCGACCATTCTCATGAACATCTTTTATTAATTAGTCTAACTTTCACTTGCTTTTTCTTTTGTGAGTTACAATATAAGACCATGGATAGGACCAAGCCTTCATCACAAAAACATTTTCATATTTTCACCTACTTTAGTTTATCTTTTATGAGTTGCAGTGTAAGACTTGAAATAGGACTAGACTTCCTTTATAAAATTTACAAATTTCTTAAACTAGATTTAAACTAAGCATTTTTCTTAAAAATTAAGGCAATGGTTAAACATTGTGATTTCATACTCTTAAAATCAATTATGTATCTTTTATGTTCACAACTCTAAATAAATTATTTTACATGTTTCACTACACTTATCACATTTTTTATTATATAGTCATGCTCACCTGCCATTGTATCATTTTCACAATTTCACATTTTTTACGATTTGAGGTAACTCAATTGTTTCATGTTCACTCTCATCCTCTCCCCAATTTTTCATCCCACTTTGGGCATACTAAGATCGGTTTCAAGATAAAATTCTTATTTAACATGCAAGTACAAGACTCTTAGACACCATGTTATCCAAGTTATTTTCCTTAGCAATCAAGTCTAAATTTTTCTAGTGCTAGTCATCTTTAACACCCATGTTTGTTTTCTAAATCAATATGGAAGAGAAATAGAAAAAAAGCATCAAAAAGTTAAAAGCCAAATCATCTAAAAACAAAAGGCAATGATAAAAATAAACATTCAAAAGTCAAAGTCACACCAAAAGATGTGATTAGCAAGAACATATTCTACTATAATCAAATCTCAAAATCCATAGTTGGCCTCGTGATAGAGTCGAGGTCCATTTGGGTGTGGTAGGCCAGTAAACTAGGATAGGATATTTCAAAATTTTCTATAATGTTACATACTTTCTCATGCAAATACCCAATTTTCATAGTAGAGCAACATCTTTGTAAAAAGTCCTAAGGAATGAGGAACACGTTGTGGGAAGGTAGGTCTGTTTTCTTTTTCATGCATATAGTCTTCATGGGGTGATATTTATAATTCATTAGATAACTCATATTTATGTGGCTAAGGCAAGTCCTCTAGAGTCCTTACTGTCAAAATTCTTCTTGTTTTGCTAACTTAATTTGAGTGTCTTGATATTGCTAAACATTTTCTACCTTGGTACCACTACATTTCTCCTACCACCCATTTCATCCCCCACCTTGATAGACAAGTTTGTTTTTAAATCTATTTCCCGACTTCTATATTTTCTTCTTAAAAACATGCTACTAATAGTTTGTATTGGTTTAATTTATCTTAAGAACAAAAACTGTATTTTTGAGTGACTATGCATTACTTCTTTGCACCATTTCTTTATCCTTCTCAGATTTTCTTGATTTCATTTAAAAATTTATAAACTTTTCACTTTTTTTGTGGATAATCTTGTTCCATTTCTCTATTTCACTTTTTCTATTGTTGAGTGAGTTTGAATTGTTACTTTACATTCATCAATATTATTTTAATTTATGATCTTTTTTCATCTTTATTTAAGTATAGCTTGTTACTTGTTTTACATCGATGTTAGATCTATTATTTCCATTTTGTGTATCCTTGGTTTGATTTGGATTGTTATTTTTCTTACTTAAAGTACATTTGTTTGAGTTTTTTGGTCATTTAGTAGCCTTGGCTTTTCGGTTACCTGATTTACTCTTATTTTATCTATTTTTCCTTGGTCTTTTGGTTCTAACTTGGCATTTATCACTTTAGCTTACCAATTGTCCAAGTGATTTATTTAGTTATGTAAAGTTCATTTATTTTTTTATTTCCCTATCTTTTTTTTGTTTTTGATCTTCAGTTTTTTATCCCTAGGGTTTATCTAAAGCAACTAATGTGCCCTCCACAATCAAAACTATAAATACATGTAACCATTCAGTGATAAATGTAAGTCATTTAGTATGTATATGATACTTTCAATTATTTCAATTATTTTCCTACTATCATTTCAATGTATATTATTTTTGTTACAATTTATTAACTCAATGTTGTGTATTGTTATGTTCTTTCTCGAAGCACCATCCCATGTTACAACTGTGTGACATGTGATGAGCTTCAAGTGGGGGCATATGTACACACAATATTTTTAAATTGTATCAGTTATTGATGTTGTCTATCTTGCAAGAACTCGTCGAATCTCAATCTCTCTAAGTGCATGCCTTAAAAGTTGCACTGAAAAAGGGGTTGACAGACCTTTGGTGCTTCATAGGATTGTTAGCCCCTATACCATTACTTAAAACCACTATAATATATGTTTGTCCAATTCCCTAAGTAATTAAAACCCACTTATACACTTCTCTAAGCAATTCACCATCCAAAACAACCCCTAACTAAGCATACACTCATTTTTTTCATTTTCTTACTATGTTGGCTTGGTCATCTTGTTAAGAATTCAATGCATGTTACAGAACTCTGTCGACCCAACTGACCTAGTTTGAGGCCTAACGACTATTTTTTCTACCAAACAAGATTGACCTAGCCAACCTTGTTGGTTAAATTCCTCAGAGGGTTTAGGGTGAATCATTGGCTTTAAATATCCCCTTCATTTCTAAAAGAGGATCACTCGATTGCACATCATTACAACTCATAAATATACTTATACTATCAATTGAAGGTTTCATTGCTTAGGTTTTTTAATTTAGAGTATTAGTACTTGTCTTATGGACGTCTTAGATGCATGTTTAAGACTTACACATGTAAATCCTAAGTTGTTAAAGGCGTTGGGTATAGAGGGTAAATTCAAAGAATATATATATATATATATATAACTCGTTTACCTGAGATGTATGCACAATGATAAAATTGACTTATCTGGAGTGAAACAAGCATTATTGAATGTCAGGAAGGCTAGAACATGCTTGGAGATCAATCAAGAATCCTTTGTTCTGGAATTAGGGTTGAAAACTGCCTTTGGACAATCATGTGGTTAGGACAATAGTGCACCGCGCTAGTGTCCAAGGTAATGCATTAGTGTCCTTCTATGAAGAAACTACCTAAGACTTTTAGAGATGTGGGAGGGTTTCAGGGACCTGTAGGTGAGTTTGTAGCTTCTGATCATTCGTTTGTATCACTATTTTGTTGAATCTTTTACAAAACCTAATGAAAACCTCCAAACATAAAACAATAACAAGATCAAATAAAAAAAGAAGATAAAAAATGGGTTTTGGGATGTTATGATCGTGCGATGCAGAACCCCTATTGTCCTAACCACTATGTACATTAATTTCAATGGTAGAAGTCTCAAATTGCATGTAGCTCTATCTTATGGAACTTGCATAATCAATAGGAACAGTATGCTAAAACAACTTTCACTTAGGCCCTTCTTTGATCGAGCATGCAAATCTATGTGTGATTGCTGAGTAATATGCAATATGTTGAACTATACTATTGATTGATTTTATATAATTAGGTGCCAAAATAGGAAGTGTTAGATGTAAAATGCCTTGTGAGGCTCTTTATATAAAATAAACTTTGATTTGAATGTAAGATCCTTGTTCATTGGTTGATAAGACACAAAAGAAATATAAAATCATAAGAGAAGGCTCGAGGAAGGGTTAGGACCCAAAACATGCTGAAAAAGTGACCGTTTGACACTAGCATTGAACTAGACACTAGCACATTGCACTAGTATCCAGGACCGCACTAGTGTCTTGGGAACACAAAACTGGATGAAGATTGTGAAAAACAAGCTAAATTCCCCTATGACTGGGATGGGATGACATAGGACCATTGGGAGTGCAACAATCAGGGATAATAAGTCATAAGAAAGATCAAAAGACCCAAAATGACCATGCAAACAAGACACCTTCATCACTAAGACATTCCCGTGAAAGAGTAACAAAAAACATAGTACTTGTGGTTGCTTAACCAAATTAGGGCGTGTGCATTTTCCCTCTTTTATTCTAGTAATACAATGAAATAGAAGTGCTAGAATAAAAGGAAAAAGAAAAATTGTGCATGTAATTACCTATGTGATCAATTCGTGTAGAGGATGGATGAACTATAGGACTAGCCCACTTCTTGGCCAAAGAAGTGGATAGAAGATGGAATGTTATCTGTGAAGAGAAATCCACAATGTGGATGCCCCCTATACTGAATCTGAATGATGAATTAAATTGTGAGGAACAAACCCTGTTTTATCCCCACCCTACTATATGAATTGAGTCATGAGAGGTATATGCAAATGTGGAGAAATAAGCCCTACTGGCCCCTACTCTAGTATGTGAACTGAGTCTAAGAAATAATCTACTCAAAGGTCAAAACTATCACTCAACCTTCATAATCTGGGTCTGGTGACAACTTATAGATCAGCCACTACAATCAGCTATATGACCTAACCTGGTGAAATATTGGGGACATCCTAGTGACAATCTGAGTGTAATCTGATAATCTATGCATAAAGAATCCTTTGAGATCGAGGACTCATGCTCTACATCATGCCCCCAACTTGATATATGAGTGATGTAACTATGTGCCCTTGGTATAAAACTATGTCTATATAGGGACAACATACCATGTATGTGCCCCCATAGTCATAATTTGAGTCTAGAACTGTGTTGAAATCCTATGTAAGATTTAAGAATGTGAACCAATATCTGACAAGATCATGGAATCTTATCAATTTGAGTTAACTTGTGTGTTTGAACACCTAAGCAAATTTGTGTATCTGAATATCTAAGTCAATATGAACCAATTTGAGTCAATCTAAACTAATCTGATTCAATCTAAACCAATCTAAGTCAATTTGTGTGTTTGAACCAATATGTATATCTAAATCATTGTATATATGGGTATCTGAATCACTGTATTTCTAGGTATTTGAATCGGAAAATATGGGTGTTTGAATCGGTGTGAATAGTGTATATATGCCCCCTTTTGGTGAGAGAACATAGATTGTGGTAAGGGTGTTGAACCAAAAGTGATGTTGGTAAGCATGTTAGTGATAACAATTATTGTTAATATGAACATAGGATTGATTATTTAGATGTTTGTAATTGAATTTTTTTTGGAAACTGGGGCCAATATAGGCTTGTGGTCTATAATGAGTTTGTTGAGGAAGCATAGGTTTTGTCACTATTGAGTCAATTTGATTGGAACGGTAGTGTAACTAGAACAGTGGGAGGGATATCGTGATCAAGTCCCATGCACAAGAAATAGATCAAAAATCAAAGCTACGATTCTCGAGATATCACGTTTGGAATAATTTGGTATTGGTGAAATATATGTGCAAGGTCAACCTTAGGCAGGTGGTATTTTTAAAACATGGATTAAATAGGTTGATTGATTGGTTTGACAATCATTTGAATTAATTGAATTGAGAGAAATTATTTGTTCAGAGGTTAGAAACATGTCGAGGAGACAAGGAGTGAACTTGGCCCACTACTAGGAGGTGGAGGTGCTCATCCAGGTTAGGGAGGAGGCTACCCTGGTAAGTAACTTGTCAATTTCCATGTTTTTGAAAAAAATATTGTCTTTTTCATCATTTTTGGTGAAATTTTGGTAGTTTAGGGCCCTATTTAGAAGGACTGCACAAGTGTCCTAGGCTACAGTGCTATCATTCTAGGTACACCGCTACTATCCAATGCTACTATTTTGGGTGTAGTGCTAGTGTCCACTAGAGCCAATTTTGCTTATGTTTTATATTTAATGCCTGCCACTGCATGTTTATTTTCCATTTAAAGATGTTAATTTTATACTTGGATGTGTTTTACAAGCGGATGCACGTATGAGGGAGTCTAGAGTGGTCGGATGATGGAGTACTTATGTGAACTGCCCTTGATAGATGATAAAATGGCAATGATCAATATAGCTGGTTTGGGCCATGTTGCATCACTTGCTCTGATGCCTTAGGACTCCCATATGATGATGACATTTTGTAAGAGGTGGAACACCAGTACTTGTACATTTTGGTTTCCCACTAGGGAGATCATTGTGACATTGGAGGACATATATAGGATACTAAGATTGCCCATACTAGTCAATGGGTAGTGTTACAGGAGGATACTAGAGATAGAGCTATAGAGTAGGCTGCAAAGTACTTTGCAACTAGGCCTATGAGGACCCACCGACCAAGGAGTTACAATGATGTGTTGTTGTCTTTGATGGTCATAGCTAATGTTCTATGGTTGTGAACATTTTTGGCCATGCTAATGGCTTCCTTCGTTGTTGTGGATGGGAGTGGGATATTTATCTCATATATGATACATGGTATAGTACAAGATATAAGGAGCACATGATTGTATACTCGTGGGGTCAAACTATACTATCCCACTTGTATCGCGATTTATACCATTTTACTCAAGAGTTGTGTGTAAGTGGCATTGGGTGTTCAACATTATTGTATTCTTGGGATTATAAGCATATTATAGTGGCTAGACTAGAGGGATTTCTATGGATGGGTTTGGCTCATCCACAAATATTTTTAAAGAGATGGACTGGTATGACTCACATGAAATTGAGAAGCACGATGAATTGTTGATAGGTGTTAGGTCAGTTGACAATTGGAGACATTATTTGGAGACCCTACAGGGGCTTTCAAGGGTGCCCTGAGGATGGTGTTCAGATGAAACAAGTTTGAGTGAGTTTTTGGTTACATGACCATTGGGTCAATGTATTTGAAAGATTTTAGTATGAGTGGGTAACATAAATTTAATGTTATCCAAGATGTGCCACCTTCACCATGGGTATGGTTGAGGAGTTATCGAGTGCCAGTGAGGCCAGGTAGTAGGCCAAGACACACAACTGTTAATTTGAATTCAATTTCAATGACATAACGAGATTTAGTGCTAGATATACTTGAGGTAGATGATGTAGGAGTGACTGATGCCTACATAGTATGGTGGAGGCAGCATAGGTGGCCACCACTATTTCCATGAGATGGGGCTATCATGCAAGATTTATTAGATTCAGAACCCATTAGGGCAACTGAGGGTATGTTATTGTGTATTTGTATGTTTTGTTTAGTTTAGTGCTTGACTTCTCGATGAAATATCTAATGCAATGCATTGGTATATGTAGGTCCAAGAGACAAAGAGTACTATTGTGCTATGAGAGCTGACACGACATATCCCTTATGATGTCGTGGATGATGGGCTAGTGGAGAGGGCCATAGGAATTACAGGGATTCATGCACATCTATTTGATCAAGCGACCATTACCATTGTGACATATAGATGTGAAGTTGATGATAGAGATGAGGCACGTGCTGAACTATAGAGGCAAGTTATGCCCCCACGTGATATTCTAGGTGGGTCAAGTGGTAGGATCATGTAAGACTCCATTCGTCTACAATGAGAGCATGTAGAGATGATGGCTGAGGTGGCAATACTATAGAATAAAGAGAGGAGACGTAGGTCTCGATTGAGATCTAGAGGGGATGCGAGGGCATCTAGTTCTAGAGTTGATGTATCTGAGAGTGAGAGTGAGAGTGAGGAGGGTGGTCTTGGTGACCAAACTTCAATTATTGAGTGATTATGTATTATTGTATTAAAACTTGTTTCGAATCGTGTATATATGAACTTTTTGTTACATGGGTATTGTGTTATCTGGCATTTTAATTTATGGCATTGTTTACTTGAATAAGTGTTTTGATTATATTTATTGCTTGCGTTTTGATATAGAGATGTATTTGTTCACTAGAAAATTGTAATTGATTGTTCATATGTATATGGATGCTAGAGTAGATATGTATATCAGGTTATGAATGTTAGTTGTTAGTTGTTATAGAAGTGTTGTAGTATAGTTGAGTGTGGATCAAGTAACTACAACATGCACTATCTAAAACAGGTTGGCATGGTAAACAAGTGACCATACTTCTCATGTTGTGTAGGCATAGAATTAAACTATGAAATTGATACTAATTGTGCTAAAATGATGGTAGTTAAATACATAGACTCCATAGCAAATAGCTTAATTGGAAGATCGTACTGAAACTATGCTCTGATCTTTGTGATTGTTGCCAAATATCTTAATTGGTAGATGAATTAAAATTGTGCTATGATCTTTGTGATTGTTGCCAAATATCTTAATTTGTGATTGAATTGAAATTGTGCTCTAATCTTTGTGATTATTTCCAAATCTCTTAATTGGTGGTCGAATTGAAATTGTGCTATGATCTTTGTGATTGTTTTCAAATATATTAATTAGTGGTCGAACTGAAACTGTGCTCTAATCTATGTGATTGTTCCCAAATATCTTAATTGGTGGTCAGATAGAAATTGTGTTCTAATCTCTATGATTGTTGTCAAATATCTTAATTGGTGGTCGAACTGAAACTGTGCTCTGATCTCTATGATTGTTGCCAAATATCTTAATTGGTGGTCAAACTGAACTTGTGCTCTGATCTGTGTGAACTGGTTTCCATCTTTATTGAATATATAGTGCATGAGATCTCACATAAGTAGGTGTCCTATAAACCACATGGATCATACAATGAGTAACCAATGGTTCCTTAAAAGGAATGTCCTGGGATAACTCACTCGTAGAGGAGTGTGATCTAGGAGAATGTGGATAAGGAGATCTTGATGCCCCTTGTGTGAATGCTATACTGCCTCTTCAACACATTGGTCAATGCGATCTCTGAGTGCATAACATTTATTGCCCCAATGTCCATTTATTCTGTGATAGTTGCAATATGGTTTGTTTCTTTTTCTCTACAAACAATGTGTTGGATGATCTTGAGTAGGAGTAAGGGTGATCATTCCTCTATCTAATAATATAAAAAATATATCATGAGACTTATCTCTATCCGAAAACTATATGGCCCCACTACGAGTGTCTTGTGCTCTATCGACTATAGGAGATGCTATGTAAAGTGGCTCTTTGCCTTTATTGAGTATCTTGATTGGTGGTTTATGTCACACTTTTTCTTGAGGGATCTATGTATCATGTGTTTGTACCATACTGGATGATTGTGCCTATGAGAGACTTAAATCCAAATTTGGCTCCTCAAAATTTGATTCTGAATGTGGATTTGCTAATCCCAATTCATTCTCTAATGTGATAGCTTTGTAGCGTAAGTGTCAAAATGATTTGGATGTCTCATATAACAATTTCTTCTTGAGAGGGAAAGTGAGACCTCTTGCAAAGATGCACTATACTTCTAAATCTGTCGATTGATAGATCAATTGTTTCATGCATGATTTGAATCGTAGAATGTAATCATTTACTGTTTTTGACCCACCTTGGTGTAGAGAAGGCAACATTCCATATGTTACTTGAGGTCCCTTATTCTGAATATAATGCATGAAAAAGATTTATTAGAACTCATCGTATGTATGTAGTGAACCACTAGGGAGTGTTATGATTACATGACTAAATGAGATCACACATGTCCTCTTTAGTACAGTCAACCGCCATGTGTCATCTTGCATTGTTACAAACTGACAATAGAAATTGTAATATTACAAAATATACAACTAAGTGAGATCATGCCATG
Organism: Torreya grandis; assembly: GCA_037957365.1. NCBI lineage: Eukaryota > Viridiplantae > Streptophyta > Pinopsida > Cupressales > Taxaceae > Torreya > Torreya grandis. The sequence goes on from JARHVA010001202.1 coordinate 882,679, forward strand.
TGTCATCATCTTATAGCTTTGTATATTTATAGATCAAAAGATACATATCAAGCGATTTAGTGACATGTTATCACGTGTCCTCTTGATACAATCAACTACCACATAGTTGCTACATGTCCTCCTTAATATAATTAGCTACCACGCTGCAACGTATCTACGACATATCTTTCTTAACACATTTAATTGTTGATATAAAATGAGCATACAAAAGCCGGTGGTGATCAAGCAACATACTATCAACTGTCATGAAGATGGACATAATAAAACCAATAAAGGTGACTAAGCTCCTAAATGTTGCGACAAATGGACACGTGCCCAACAAAGCCCCATGATAACATGAGTTACAAAATCAAAATTAAAAATGGAAAAACAATGGACATATCGTAGGCTAGAATTGCACCCTTTGTGGGAGAGTTTATCAGGCTCTCTCACTCCTAGCTACAAGCGTTGGGACAACCTCAAGCTATGGGTATCTTGTCATGAGGTTGAACCAATGCATGTAGCTAGGAGTGAGAGAGCCTAAGAAACTGTCCCACAAATGGTGCAATTCTAGCCTACAACAATTTTTGGCACACCCGGTGGGACCACTTTCGAGGAAGATTGGTCAAGTTTGATGCTAATTTGATCAATTTGCTATGGTTATAGATTTCATCTTTCAGTATCTGGTGATTCCAAAGAACACTCAGCAATCTGGGGACAGAACAGTAACTATTCTTCATGCCAAAGGTGACTACGAGATCAACTTTTGTAGGTATTCCTTTTGAATTTGTTGAATTACCCTTGAACTCAGTAAGAAGGCTAAGGTTCGCCCATACTCACCTATACATAGGAAAATTTCTTCCTAAACCAGTCATAAGGTATACTTACACAAGAAGATCTTTGTTAGCCCCTCTTGCTATCATGATTCCTCAAAGAGCTTTTGTAGGCTTCAGTGGACAAAGTCCTTTGAATTTGCCATAATATGACCCTATGCCAGTAGTAGCCCTAAAAAACATTCGATATTTCAAAAGAGACCAAGTCGTGACTCCTATTAAACACATCATAGATATAGCCAATTTCTGCAGTATCCATAATGTCACAATAGAAAATGTAGCTATCAGACTATTGGTTGTATCTTTTAAGGGAAGGATTTAGATTGGTATAGAGGTTTAGCTCCTAACGCTATTCAATCAGGGGATTAGCTGGGAACAATGTTATGTAAGAGATTTGCAGACAAGAGTGATCATTTGTCACTTACAAAACAGTTGACCACGATCAAGAGAACTCCTCATGAAGTTATGCAAGACTTCAACACAAGATTCCAAAAAGCTTGGGACAAAATTCTAGCCACTATTAGACCATCCCCTAACTTTGCATTCTTATACTATTTGAAGGCTCTGAACATTGACATAGCAATAATGATCCAATCCATGGGAGGGGACATATTGCCAAACGCTTATGAGGTGGCTATTAAAGAAAAAAATTGCCTAGTTCAGGCTGGCAAGCTTACTCCTAAACCCCCAATGCCCCTTTTCCCTGAGATCAGACAACCTCCTAAAGTTGTTCCCCCACTTGATGTTATTCTTTCAGCTCCAAGAATTGTTGCTATACCTTCACCTAAGAAGGAAAAGGCCTCCACTAGCGGATCAAGTGATTCCCAAGAGCAAAAAAACTACCTAGAGCTTAGAAGCATGATCCAATCCTTGAAAAATGATGTAGTAAATGTAAAAAGGCAAGCTCAGTTCAATAAGCCGTACCAGGCTCCATATCAGTCTCAGCAACAATCTTATCAAGGCAATAGACCACCCTTTAGGGGAAACTTCCAAGGTCATAACAGAGAGCAAGGGCAAGGATAGCCTGGCTATAATAAACAGAACAATTACAATCCAAACACTGAAGGCTCTTCCAACACCTTGGTTCCTATTCAAAATAATATGGCTCAAGAGGCTGAAGGGACAATGCCTTAGAATCAGTGTTTTGGGCAATCCATTGTCCCAACCAATGTTGCTAACCAGGTATTCAATGACCAATGGCAACAGGTTGTTGCTTATAAATATAACCAATCCTTAGTGGCTCAAAGCATGAAGACTCCCATGATACCAAGGCCATGACAGTATCCACAAGACCAAGGATCTGATCAGGTCCCAAACCAACCGAATGCTACAATGGTCATTAGTGAGCAAGAATAGTGCTATGCATCCAATCAGTTGGCTATTTCCAGTCAAGCTTATATCCCAGTGTCGGTAAATACAAGATTCAAAAGAAGGAATATGGGTGACAACCAGGGAGCATTCAAATAACCCCCTGCCACCACTCCTTCATTGTCCAAGCCTAACGAGCCTATTGCCACTCCAAAGGTCTTGACACCTCCACAAGGCTCACAAATTCAACAAACAATAGCAGTGGCTCCCAAAGCACAAGCAAAAGCTAGCAGTACACCAGTCGACATTGTTGAACAAATGAAGAAATCCAATGTGAGCGTACCAATGTGGGACATGTTTTCCATGCTCGATCAAGTCAATATCCTTCAAGAAGGTTTGTCCAAGATAGGTGTTACAACAACTACAGGTAAACAACCAAGCAAAGAAGCCGAGGTCCTTGCTAATACAACCAAGGGTCCTACGGGAGAAATGTCAAGTAATGTGTTCAAACCTCCTCCTTTCTACATTTCATTAATCATTGGTGACTCCTTGGTACATAATTGCTTGGTAGATAATGGAGCTAGCACTTCGATAATGCCAAAGTCCATCGTTGATCAATTGAACCTCAAATTTGAGCCACATACCAAGGGAGTTCTACAGCTTGACGGTTCTTCCACAAAGCCATATGGTATCATCAAGGATTTGAATATGACCCTACATGCTTGTCCTAGCATTTTAGTGGCTCAAAATGTGTTGATCCTTGATGTAACTCCTCGCTTTGCATTATGCCTCTCTAGAGAATTCACAACCAAAATTAGGGGTTATCTAGCAGTAGATTGGTCCTACATGGCATTCAGAACAAGGTATGGGAATAAGGTGTCAATCAAGGTTGAGCCCATGGCACAATTCCACATTGAGTCTCATCAGCCAGATAGCATAAACACCAATTGTACCATCCTTGATGAAGATGAATTTACTACTAGTCAAGCGCTAAATACTCATCTTAAGGAGTTTTCAGACTTGTTCTTAGATGAGCTGTAGGGGGATAACCAATGTCTCAACCCTTTGGAGGGTGTTGAAGAAAGAGACATGGGTGTCTATTTGCTATATGAAGAAAATCATTTCATGCCTTCCCTCATTGGACCTAAAGAAGACCTCAATGGTATGTGAAAGTTATTCTTTGACAGTTTAAGGAGCAAAAATGGAGTAGGTGTAGGGGCAATGTTGATTTCCCCTTCAGGTAATAAGCATTTCTCTTCCTATAGGTTCCATTTCAGTTGCTCTTCTAATGTAGTAGAATATGAAGGCTTGATATGCGGTCTCCAATGGGCCTATAAAAGAGGAATCAAAGTGTTGCAAGCATATGGAGATAGTGAGCTTATAGTGAACCAAGTCAGAGGCTTGAACATCACAAATAATCCTTTGATGAGGTCTTAGAAAAATAGAGTGTGGGACCTAACTAAATATTTTGAAGCCTTCAACATCCAAGCTGTACCAAGAAACCAGAATCAACGTGCTGACAGGTTAGCATCGGTGGAAGCCCAGTTTGATATTCTGACTAAACTAAAAGAGGCCAAGGTTCGGCCACATGTCAAGGTGGTGGTGAGGCCATCAGTGCCAGATAATGAAGTCCATTGGCAAGTTTTTGAAAATGACAGACAAATTGCTTGTTTCTTGTAGCGAGAGGTAGAGTTTTCTTTAATAAACCAAGGTAAATTTCAACATCAGTATGAGGATCCAATTGTTCAGCTGAAGTCTAACAAACTTCCTAAAGGGCTGGTCACCCTTGAGGGTCTTCTCCATGAGGGAGACCATAAATAAAAGGCGGTAATGTCAACCAATGAAGAAAACTTTGAGAGAGTCCTCATTTTCAAAGACAAACTTCTCAAGCTTGGGAAGGTAAGCATCAAGGCTGAGAGGCATGCTTTCATAGCACTCTGCTGGGAATACATACACATATTTGCTTAGAAATACAATGACCTAAAAGGTTTTGATCCAAAGTTAGCCCAACATACTATAGAACTCAAGGCCAATGCTAAGCTTGTGAGGTAAAAACAAAATCCCGTTAATCCCAAAATTGAAGAGTTAATGAGGAGAGAGCTAACCAAGTTAATTGAATCCAAGATCATCTTCCCCATCAAGCACTCATCATGAGTAGACAATTTGGTGCTTGTAAGGAAAAAGAGTGGGGAGATTAGGATGTGTGTTGACTTCAGATATTTGAACAAAGTTTCCTTGAAGGATCATTACCCTCTACCATCCATGGAGCAACTTCTTCAAATAGTTTCAGGTTCATAACGTTTTTCTCTTTTGGATGGGTACTCAGGATACAACCAAGTATTGGTAAAAGAAGATTGGTACAAGACTACCTTCACCACCAAATGGGGCACGTACGCGTACCAAAACATGCCCTTTAGTTTGTCAAATGCTGGGGCAACTTTCCAAAGATCCATGGACATGGCTTTCTAAAGATTGTTGAACCAAATGGTGATGGTCTACTTGGATGACATCATGGTTTTCTCCAAGAATGCCAGCGAACACATGGACCACCTAAGGCTAATCTTTGAAAGATGCAAGGAGTATGTGATCTCGTTAAATCCCTAGAAGTGTGTGTTTGTCGTACATGCAGGTAAGTTGTTGGACCACATCGTTTCAAAAGAAGGGTTGTCTATTGATCCTGAAATGGTAGATGTCATCTTAGCACTCTCTCTCTCTCCAAGCATAAGAAAGGAGTTCAGAGCTTCCTTGGCAAAATAAACTTTGTAAGAAGGTTCATACAAGTTTTGCAAGTTTGGTCAAGCCTATTACTGTCATGTTAAAGAAGAGTCAAGTTTTTTCCTGGCCAAGAGAAGGAAAAGATGCTTTTGAAGCCATCAAACAGGGCATTGCCCAAGCACCCTCACTCATAAATCCTTATTTTTTCAAGGATTTCATGCTATACACCTTTGCCAACATTGACAGCTTGTCAGCTATGCTAATACAAAAAAATGGTGAAGAAATGAAGCAGCCAATTATCTTTTTCAGTCAAGCGCTGGAAGGATTTGAGGAGAGGTACACTTTTATAGAGAAGCAGATCCTTGCAGCAATAAGGAATTTTAAAAATTTCAGACCAATGCTCTCCAACAATAAGATTTATCTCATGGTGCCCCACCCTAGAGTTAGGGATTTCCTCTTTAACAAAGATTCGAATGAGAAAAGAGCTAGCTGGATCACCAAAATCATGGAGTTTGATGTGGAAATCAAAGTGACCAAGTTGGTCAGAGATAGAGGTTTGTGTGAGCACATGGTGGAAGATCTTCAAAAAGACAGAAGTTGCCATGGTAATTCAAGACAACTTACAGGCAGAGGCACCTCTACTTCATAAGAGTTGGCTCCATGATATAGCACATTTTCTGCTAACATGAGAATGCCCCCAAGGTCTAGACAAGGTAAAAATAAGGTATTTCAAATTTCAGTCCATACCTTATGCATGGGTTGATGGGGTTTTATTTAAAAAGGACCACAGTGGAGTGCTCCTAAGGTGCATAGATAATGACCAAATAACCAAGCTCTTGGAGCAATTCCATGATGAACCTACAGGAGGTCATTTTACACCTAGAACCACAACAACAAAGATAATGAGGGTTGGTTATTACTGGCCCAGCCTCTTCAAAGATGCTTATGCTTGGTTAAGGTGTCAAAAAGGTGCCCTCTTTACGGGTAAGCAAAGATTAGCAGCTTTTCCTCTCAACCCAATTCAGGTAGAGCAACCATTCATGCAATGGGGTTTGGATTTCATCGGAGTGATCAACCCTTCATCAAGTGCAGGGCATAAGTGGGTGCTTATTGCAACTGACTACTTTACCAGATGGGTGGAAGCCATCACGTTGAAGGAAGCTAATGAAAATGCAGTCTTAGACTTCTATGATAGCATTGTGACCAGGTTTGGTGTTCCATCCACTATCATTTCTGACAATGCATTGGCATTTCTTGGTCCAAAAACAAGTGAATGGGCTCTCAAAATGGGCATCTATCTCAGCACCTCTTCCAATTATTATCCTCAAGGAAATGGATTGGCTAAGTCCACAAACAAGAATTTGTTGAGAATCATCAAGACTATGGAGGAGAACCAGAGAGTGTGGCACACCAAACTAAAGACAACCTTGTGGGTTGACGAGGTGACTCCTAAAGCTACCATTGGCAATTCTCCATATGTCTTAGTATATGGAAGACAGACCAAGCTGCCCATTTCTCTTGAGCTACCTACATTGGAACTAACCCATCAATTGGAACTGCTGGAAGATGAGCCCATGAACGTGAGACTGGCTGAACTCATGGAGCTTGAAGAAACAAGAGACCTTGCAATGAAAATACTAGAGTCACATCAAGCTCAGGCCAAGAAAGCTTTTGACAAGAGAGCCATAGCAAGGGACTATAAAGAGGGGGATCTAGTCCTCAAATGGAATTCAAATAAGGCCAAGCCAGGCAACCATACCAAGTTTGATAGCTTGTGGAGTGGCCCTTATTTGATCCATAGATGCAAACAACATAACGTTTTTCAGCCTGCCCAATTAGATGGAGAGGTATTACACATCCCAGTCAATAGGATTCATCTAAAGCCTTGCTATTAAAAGTGTTTATAGCCATTGTATATATTGTACATTTTGTATAGTTTTTCATGTTTTCTTCTAAGTGCCTTGTGCACATCCTTTTCAGTTGTGTGTTTCCCTTCCCTAAGTGCCTGGGGCACTTTGTTTGTTCTAGTTGTCCTTGTCACTTCAGGGGAGTTTCCAGACAGGGTCAGCCTTGTCAAAGAAAGTAGTGACTCCGTGCCCAATGGATCAGATAAAGCAAATGAGTTGGGTTCTCAAGCATAGTAGACATGCTTCCCTGCGAATCACTAGAAATGTTGGCCAATTTTGGCCCATAAACCAAGCTATGCCCAGGGGGATCAAGTTGTTAATGGATGAGCAAATGAACAGATGTCCCAGATGAAATGAGTGGACCAGAGAGATCTCATAGTTCTCACAAAGCTTTTGAAACACTTTAAGATTGCTTAAAGCATATTTTGTCAAATTCTATAAGATAGGTCTGCAGAGCAAAGAAAAAGGTTCTTGAGCAGTTTTCATGGTGAAACCAAGCAGTTCAAGCATTTCAATCATGAGTCAGCAAATATACAGACTCCATTTGAAGAACTATGAACTCCATCATAAGATATATGGACTCCATTTGAAGAGCTACGGACTCCATTTAAAGAACTACGGACTCCATCAGTAGAGTTGCTTTACTTAAATTGCCTTATAAGTTAAAAACAGTGGAAAGTCCAAAGTAGGCAAGTGTGAAAAAACCCGATGAAGCAAGAAGAAACATTGCCTTATAATTCTTTCAAGACTCTCCCTTTCTTCACCAAGTGCTTTCTTTCGGAGTTTTTGTTTCGGGTTAAGGAAAGGAATTTCTTCGGATATTTTGTCCAAAACAAAAGTTTCAAAGGATAAGTGTTTGTTCAAAATGTCGGGAATTATTCCGGACATTTTGTTCGAAATAATTTTTCAAAGGGTACTTTTCATTTTCCCCGAAGGAAATGGCCCAGTTTCAATTTTTCCGAAGGGTATGTTCCTTTCGAAAGGGTCCATTTTAAAGAATCTGAAGGGCACTTGCAAAGTTCCAAAGGGTACCTAAAGAATTCCGAAGGGCACTTGGAAGGAGTTCGAGGAGATATTGCAGCAGACAAATTCTCCGAAGGAAAGTGCCCAAGTTCAAAAAGAAAGGGACATTTTCAATTTTTTTGAAGCGTATGTTCCTTTCAGAAAGGTCCATTGTCAAGAAGCCGAAGGGTACTTTCCCTTCGAAAAAGTGCCCCAATTGAAAAGTCGAAGGATTTTTCTTCGAGAAAGTGCCCAAGTTCAAAAGCCTTGAAGAAGATGTCTGAAAGCAAAGACCCCGAGGAAGTTGAGCCAAACAAAAAGTCTGAAGAAATTCCTTTGGGAGAAAAGTCCAATAGAAAAGGATCTTCAAGAAAAGTCGAGCAATGAGAAACCTGAAGAAATAAGAAGGTAAGTAGTAAGTGGTAAGGAGAACAACAAATAAAGAGGCGACACTTGTTAGGATCACACGGACCTAAATCGACGAAGCGAAATAAGTCAAATGGTCAGTGGATTCCAAGATTTGACATGTAGCAAGAAATGGAACACGTCGACAAGTTAGGAGAAGGATCCAAGGGCTCACGATTGATCATGCGTTCAAATCCAACAGAGCGAATACACAAGTGGGGTCGGTGAAACCAAGCAGATCAATGACATAAAGGACCAAACGACTAAGGCAGATGCAACAAAAGTAAAGATGATCCAAGTTGAACCAAGATGGCAACAAGAACCAACCCTGTCATTAAAGTCCCTGAAGGAAACAAAAGAGTTGTTCGCACCCACTTGTACAAAGTGGGTGAGCAACTTGAATGGAGACGTAGAGCCATGCTTCCGGTCATGCCCTCGACAAGTTGTCGCCCAGAACAAGTCCAATCATGACGCTACACAAGCATGGAGTTTTCGTCCTCACAAAAAAAAGAATTAACGAAATGAGGGGCTCGAAAAGGAAAAGGATTTTTAGCCATTAAGACCCCCCCTCTCAGTCCTTTCAAAAAAAAAAGTCAATGTTCTTTCATCCCTTTTCTACTATATATACAGGGTTTTGGGCCTAGAAATGGATCCCTTGACTGGTGATAGAAGCACTCTGTCAAAATTTCCTTGTAACACTCTTTTGAATCAATACAAGACAACTTTCTGATTTTTTGTTGAAGTCAAGTGTGCATTATTGAAATTTAACTTGTAGAATGTATGTTTTTCCTCACCATCTGTGATTTCTCTATGCACCTCACTTCAATTTTCTTGGTTTCTTGTAGGTCATGTGATGTGTTAGCCTTTGGTGCCTTTATGAAGCATTATGAGTCATAGTGTCTCTCCTATAGACCTAGTTCTTTCTGCCCTTCAAAGTGTGTCTTCGCCTTTGACCTCCACACAGCTACTCTGCTTGCAGCTCTGAAATAGGATCAGCTAAACTTGTCTTGTTTAAGTCCAGTAGTAGTCACTAAGGTTCCCAATTTGAATGTGGATCACTCTCTTTTGGTGCATCACCTCCCTTAGCTTAGATTTTCCTTTTTATGTTATTCTCTTATCCCATTTCCTTAGTCAACAATAGATTTTAGTGTGGGAAATGAGAACTGAAGTGAAGCATCTGAAGAACTAGCCTCATTAAAAAGCATAGAGGTTCAACTTCATGACAGGATACCCACAGCCTAAGGTTGTCCCAACGCTTGTCACTAGGAGTGAGAGAGCTTGAGAAACTCTCCCACAAAGGGTGCAATTCTAACCTACAACAGGACATAAATCGTTAAGCAGCAATTATTTCTTACAAATAAGATTTCAAATAAATGGATTCGACGTTAATGTCAGACTATATGTTTTTCCACAAATTGAATTCAATGTCATTTATGTTTTGCCCTAAATCAAGTTCGATATCATCTGCAAATAGTGAAGCTTATGAATTGAGATTTAGAGCTCTCTAATTTCCTCAACCCTAATCGTAAATTGAACATAGAGCTCAATGAGAATTGCAATGGCAGTCGAAGATGAGGTTCCTGTTCCATCATTGTTTTGTTTTGGAACCAAGCAAAAATTCAAAGACATGGAATTTGACCCAAATGCTATGCATAATGATTTCCCACATTATTTAACCATTTACAAAGAAGTTAAAGTAGCTTGAAATTACACTTAACGAAGATAACTTCTCCCTCCAAGAGAGAGAATACATAGATGACCTACTCCTTATCCAAGTGATTGGACTACACAAAGCAACGACTAAGCCTGAGGTATTTCCCTGTGTTAATGTCTTGTTTAATTTGTTTACTATGGACATATGCACATACCGCATATTTCATAAACAAAATAGCCAAGAACCAGTGGCCTATATGGCCAAAGTTTCTTTGGAAAAGTACTATATTTACCCAAACCAGCTAGAGTGTGTAAACAAGGGGTAGTCCACGATTGGTTTTAAAATGATGAGGTCAGGGAGACTTTGAGATGTTGGGCATCAAAACCTAACAATTTTGTAAAAAAGAGAAAGGTCAACACCATACCAATTTCACAATTCCGACCAAGTGTTAGGCTTGCAATGGCCCTATTGAACAAAATTCATGGAGCCCCCTCCATTACCCATGTTGATGAAGTTTGGGTTCCACTTCAGAGCCATGCTTCCACCCAATTGGGACTACCAATGCCTACAAACACTCAAACAAGTTCCTCATGATTACATCATCAAAAACTCTCCTAATGTCATAAAATACATAACCAAGAGCCCAACTCAGGGCAGGGAGTCTACAGAGGATGTTTAGCCCAAAATTTCCTACATCTCCACTCCCCACTAGCTCCCAACAAACCCACTCCACTTGATCCTCATTACTTATGTCACCTCCACAATCCACCTCATCCCTTGTCATTTCATCCCCTAAATCAACCTCCTCAATGGGACCGATTGTGACATTGCCGTGGAAACAACAATTACATGCAAACAAATTGTCTAGACATAACTTGGTGATTATAGAAGATCCCAAGTTGACCCTAGAGTTTGATGAAATATGTAACCAAGTAAAAAGGGTAAGGAAAAGGAAAATGTCAAGAAGGGACAAATAGATTGAATTCAGAAGAGAGGAAGAACTCTTCACCCTCACTAAGAAAAGAAAGACAAGACGTAGGGAGCATGATGAATTTAAAGAAGACCTAGTCTATGTAGTAGATGCTACTAGTGAGGTCCTTAAGAAAATGTTCCATAGGCTTCAACAAGCAAATATAAAATTTTAATCTCAACCTAGAGTGGAGGCATCTGAAGAGATAATGGATAAAATACATAATTTAGCCCAATCTCTTTATGACCTTATACTTATTATACATAAGGCTAGGGCAAAATCTCAACCACAATGGAGCAATATGATAAATTTTAATGAATCCTTGAGGCTCCTAGTTGCCAAATTGTATAGCATTACCAAGGCAATTAGAGGTAAGGCATACCATGAGCTTAATTTACTGTCGTTTAAAGATATTACTTTGGCTAAAAATTAAGCAAACAATAAAAAAGATTATCTAATGGAATGGCATGATCAGATGAAGGAGTTGGTTACACAACTGACAGCCTAGGAAAATAAAGCAGCGGATTTATTGGGAGATATGCTTATCTCCACTATATACATGGCGCATGGTCAGCTAGTGAATCAAACATTTTGTGATAACCAACTGCGGCCTTCTATTAGCAGTTTCAGAACAAGGATCGATGAAAATGCTCGTGGAATTTGCTAAAAAAAAGATACACCAAGCACATGCACTTATTAGACTTTCCAATTTTCACAAGTTTACATATAAAATTGTTGGGCAAAATCCCAACAATATTCAAAGTGCCTATTATCAATTTTGATGTCATTGACCCAAATTTCATAGCATGCTTTGTAACATACAAGAAGACGAAAGAGCAATGGAAGCAGTTCGTTGCCCAGGCAGGAGCTTAATGATCATTGGCTCAACTATCAACAACTCAATCTTCTACTTCAGCATACACATTGGTATACACTTCAATTGGAGTTGTTGTTCTCTCAAGTTGGCTCTACTTCGGTTCCTCTACATGTACTATCGGGTCCCACTCTAATGGAAACTATGGTTGCGTCTTCTGCTGTAGCTATGCCAAGTTCATCTACAATTGTCTCTTCATCAGGGATGAGTTTCCCTCAACTACAGTTCCGATTTTGAGTCCAACCAACCAAGCGGCTTCAGCTGGAGTCCCGTTCACTTCAAGTCCAATTATCACAACCACTAATACTCAGAGATCATAAAGTGACTTGTGGTCTAATTTTAGCATTCGATATTATATATTTTCTTGTTTACCAATAAATTATTTTGTTCATGCAAGGCGTTTGAGCTAAATTAAGACTTGTTTTATTTATAGATTTTATAAACATGCAACGAAGTTTTGAAGATGAAGTTGTGTCCATTCAAATTTATTTATACATGAATCTTATTTGTCGTGAAGGGAGGGGAGAGTTTGGTAGATTTAAGGAAAGCAAGAAAGTTCTACAATTGTTCATAAGTTTGTGATTATTTGTTCTCTTCCAAATTTTTGTGTTTTATTTAAATTTTCATTAAGTTGACATCACTGTATGAAGTTGTGCATGTGTCTTATTGTAGTGGTTAGATTGAACTTTGTGTTAGACTTATCGGCTCTTCGATTATAGATCATACTTACATCTTGTTAATGATTTGATTATGCTTGAAAATTTTATACTAACAATGTATTTGGTTATAATTATTGGGTTGTTCTACAATGATTTCCTCAGAGTTTTCACTCTATTTGTTGTGTTTTGTGCTAGCAATGAGCTTACAACATATATTAATAAGTGGCACATTCTCAACCTAGTATAGTCAATCTACTTGGAAAGTTTTGTTCTTCAATTTGAATCATAAAGCCCATTTTTCTGCCCTACCCTTCCTTTTTGTCTTTTTTGATCCAGTTCACCTTAGTTTAAATCCATCCATCCACTGTAAGTTAAATTTTAGGATTTTTAAGTTGGATGTTATATATAAGTCATATCCAAACCATTCGAGGTCAACCACTGTTGTGTTCAACTGCTATTCCACCACATGGTTATTTACAAAATCGAATACCTGAAACTCATGCCTTGAAAGGATTTCTCATCAATCCTAAAATGAAAGGGTCTTACCCCTTAAGGATCTTTGGTGTGCATAAAATCCACATCAACACAACCAAGCATGTTGAATAAGTAAGTATTCAATAAGGCAAGAGAGAAGAGCATTATAGAAGAGAGCAAAAGCTACAATGCATTTGAAGGCTCAAATGGACCAATTGGCTTATAAAAATTTGCAAGATGAAAGTAGAGATGAGGAAACATAACTTCATTCTTATGGAGTTTTCCCATATTGGGTTTCACCATGGTAAATCCTTGTATTTATTTATATTTTGTGTGTTTTTGTTTCATTTGCTTTCTTACCTTCATTCCATGCAGCTTATGCATTAACTTGAGCACCTAAGAAAGCATACAATTGATATGTTCAAATATCAATTTCTAATGAGTTAGGTGCTCAAACAGATCACAAATGCCGTCAGACATTGAGCGATATCTAAGCCCAAGAAACTCGCCGTGTGTAGAGACTATGGAAGCAACATGGACACAAGATTGATGTTTTAAATGTCTACAAAGGCCATTATAACAGAAAGGCAATCAACGTCATCCTATGCATAACATGAATTGCACTTGGGAATTTTTTTTAAAACTTCTAACATCAATTTTTGAGCAACATCTGTGCCCAAGAAATTCCTCATGTACAGAGGCTACGAGAAGTGACATTGACATTGGATTGGTGGAGATTTTTGAAGTTCTAAAAAGGCCATTATAACAAAAACACGATTAATGTGCCCCCCATGAATAGTATTGACCACTCACAATTGCATTTGAGATGCAACTGTGAGTTGTGGATCTTGCAATCGCATATGAGGTGCAACTGTGAGCTTTGGATCTCACAATTGCATTTGAGGCACAATTGTGAGCTGTGCATGTAAACACTTTGCATGGGATAATTAATTTTATTGTTTTTCCCCTTACATACTGAATGCCTTCTGAGAAATCGATGATGACATTATTAGATGTTGTGCCAAGGTTCCCAAAATAAGTTATTTTCAAAGTCCATAAAATGTGGGATGGGACTTTCTAGGAATAATTTAGATGATATGTAATCTAGCTGCAATCCTTGCTTTTGTAGCGGCTGTCTTGATTGATCAAATTGGTCAATCAATTAATTGATATGGCAGTTATGTATAAAAATACAGTTCAAATATTATGAAGATGCTCTATCAAACTGCCTAGTTTCAACAATATCAATGTCATATACAAGATGACTGGCTTCAGCTATACAGTGCAGCAAATTCTCTCACTCACTGAATAAGTCAGTCTACAACAGAGATTACTATGGTCTGACAAAGCATTATAGTCCTTTTAGACATAAATTTTTTAGCATGAATCCTGGACATTTTAGACTATAATATTTAGTCCTTCTCAGAGGAATGAAAACACACTTTGGCATCCCATGAATGATGATCCTGCATTTTCCTCAGGCTGGAATGAATTGGAAAGATCTTGATATTCAGATGACATTTCATACAATCTGCAAAACAGTTCTGATTGAGATTCTGCTTCACGACTCGATTTTTGTAAAAAACAAAGTAGCCAAAAAAAATTATTACCTATACCTGTGAGAATTTTTGACATGCAAGTACTTTTCCTCAGATATCCCATGTGTATGTTTATTGTGTGATGTTACCATGCTCTTTGAAGTTGATGTACTGGAGATTTCATGGTTGTTTTCATCTTTTCCCTCAGCTTGTGCGCTTTCAGATTCCAATCCCAAGGCTTTATTCTGTAGTTTGTCATGCATAGATGAAAAGTCTGACAACTTATGTCCACACATACCACATGGAGACTTTGCACCATCCAAAGAGTGAATGTAGTTAAGATCTGTAGAAATCTCAGTATCATCTTCTGCAGCAGCCGATCCACTGGTTTGCGAGTCTTCTATTGTTATAATAGAACTGCTATCCACAGGAACGTTCTGGTCCAAATGTACACTCTGTTTTGTGGAGCTTTGACTTTGAGGAATGTCCATTGTTTCTGTGGACTGAATCAGAGGACAATTCCTGGAGACACTAGGTGGTGTAAAGTTATCTATAGTACTTATCTCCCGATGTTGAAAGTCTGTAGCCATCTCCTCGTAAACCAGTAAAGGTGTAGCCGTTCTTTTGTTATGCAGAAAGCCTGCTGTGCATGCTTCATCCTCTTTTGTCCTTTTCACAACTGGATTGAAATCAGAAATATTTTGGTTTTTTCTTTCCAATAATGTTGTTTGGTTGGAAATTTTGGATTGAAGCGCTGAAACCACATGAAGCTTTGAAGAGTTACTACCCTGGTCTGTGCAAAATGATGGCAAGTTTTTTGCTTTTCTACGGATGTGCTCAAAAATTGTCTTCCCTGAAATTCTTTCTTTATCTGTCTTATCATGTTTTAGAAAGTTAACTGTATGATCGTTGGTCACTTGCCCTTCCAATATTCCAGATCCTTTTTGTCAATCAACCACAAAACAAGATCAATTTTTTTACTCAATGTTACAACCAATTTTATCACATCTTTCCATTGTTCCTTAAAATTGATACTGTTCTGAACCTATAAAGGAAAACGTAGTGCAAATTATACCTTCATTCATATTCTCGTTTTCTGGAAAGAGATTAAATGCTGGCCTACATTGTACGAATCCAAGTTCATAATAAGTATGAATTTTTTTGAATGGACAGGATTCATGGATTGAAATAAAAATGAATAGTTACATTGAACATAATTCTAGATTCTCAGTAACAGTAGCATCAACATCAGTAGACAAGTGTGCAAGATTTAACTTCTCCTCTTTCTTCTGAGGATTTATGATTCTGGAAATTGATTGAATTTCTGTGGTTCCCGAGTCTCCAACCACCAACTCTCTACCTTTTGCTGCACTTACTTTCTTGCTTCTAAAGAATTTCTCGTGAAGATCAACTCCAACTAAATATTGAATTAAAAAATAATAAAAATAATAATTAGTTGTAAGCCTGAAATCTGTTTCATTGTTGATAAATTGATGAATTGCATCCCTACATCTGGAAAAAAATCCTATAAGACTTGAAAGGTTGACTGCATTAAAATGGATCATTACCATATTCTTCAGATATGAGATCAACTTCTATATTAGACGGTGAGTCCTGTATGGTTGATGTGTACACTGTCATGGTATAGGGGCTGCAATGTGGGAATGTCTTCAGCCATGACAAGATAAAGATTTGTGGTATCGTAACTTTGAAATTTCATATGAACATAACCATGTGAATCAGAATTTGTCATCACCTGGAGAACTCGTCAAGTCTGTTTGCAACATAATTCAGGGAAATGCATCATCAGAAAATTGCAAAGAAAATGGAAGAATACACTATTTTATATAAAAACTTGCCACATTTCATGATTATTAATATGCCAGCCTCCTTGTGCAAAGGATTAATAACTAATACCTGATTTTCTCATGATATAGTATTAGGTTATCCTCTTCACGTCCCACAAGCTACATAATGACTGAAGAATGTCAGTTGCCAAAGCTTGATTGCAGAATAACTATACTAAATGAAGAGAACTGCTTTAGAGGGAGAATAATTCATTACAATCTGAAGCCTGATGGAAGATCCAAAGTAAACTTTCATCTAGAAAGAAATAAGGAAAAGGAAAAACCAATTCAAACTCTCATGTGGAGTCAGATGCTATTTCTGAATATTATTGTGAATCATATCAGATTCTCTATTGCAACTTGCAACAATCCCTAACCTCTCTTTTGTACAAATTATTGATTAATATCCCAAATGATCGAGAGGAAGAAAGAACTTGCATACCAGATCAGCATAATGCCTTTTATTAGGTGGATTTGGTGTCGAAAGACGGGTCAATATAACCACGAGTTTGAGCTTCCCTTGCCTTTTAAAGTCTATTTCATCAATTTTGATATCAATTTTGGGTGGCAAAGACACCAAGGACTCCTTAATATGGTTTCCAAATGGGTATTTACGACCCGTTATTATTTCTAGCCTCCGTGGGTCAGCCTTTTCCAGATCCTCAAATGAGCTAATTCCATATAAGTGCATTGCCTATTGGTTAAAAGGAATGATTCAATAATATATAATAAATGAGAACTAAGGAATGGGAAGGAAATCATTATCCTGGCTACTTATGTCACATTCATTTCCTGAAATCTTGCACAAATAATGTTTGTAAAGTTGCAGAATTAAAATCTTGTATAAATCTGGATTACCTTTGCGGTCACCATGCCAATTCCAACCAGCTGCTTCAGTTGGTATGGACTGTCATCCCAAAGTCTTTGGCGCAAACATTTTGCTAGAACCATTGCATTTTTTGACTCCTTGTACCTCTTCTGGAATATGAAACACTCTCTCATGCAACGGGAAATTCTGCTTCCATTAGAGCATATTGCATTCATATCCTGTAAACATTAATTGTTAGCTCTTCAAGTAAAAAATAAAATAATAAAATGGAAAAACAAGTTTTAAGTGGAGGAACCTGAGTCAAGGATAGTTCATGCACAGCAGAATCTCCAGACAAACAATCATTGGCTAAGACAAATATTTTATCCTCTCTTGTTTGAATTCGCTTCTTAATCTTTCCACTAGTGTCAAGGATGTGGAAACGCAAGCGTCCAGTTTTATCATTATTGATGTCATTAAGAAGCTTTTTTTCACTGCGTCTCAATTGTATCCCTAATTTTTTATAGAGAAAAGAATCAACTTTTGTAGATATTTAAATGCACATATGATGACTTATAGTCTCATAGATTTAAATAAAGATACGTACAATCAATCTCCCCAGACAGACTAATGATATGAAGCAAATCCTCAATGCTGCACTTTTGGGGTCTTTGCATTATTTCTTTCATGGTATCAAATCTCAGATAATATTTTGCCATCAATATTCCTGGTTCTACACATAAACAAAGCAGTCAGATCTCATGCTTCGATGAACTGATTAGACTTTATCATAGAGGCATATGCACTCTGCTTTTAGTGCAAAGGTTATGTTTTGGACTTTTGCCAAAAGGGGTATACCCATAAGGGAATTTATCCTTTTTCAATGCAAAATACAATACATTGAACCATTAATTATTCACTTAAGAAATTGTCAAATAAGCCAATCACATTGTAAAATGATAAATCATGAAGCCCATAAAATATGTTTTTGCAGTCAATCATTCTAGTCCTACACACATCATCAGCTGTCACCGGTCTACAGTTGGATTTACTCATTTACATCTCATCAAACCAGATAGATCCTGAGATATAATCTTGAAAACCAATTACTTTGTAGAAAGTGTGACCAAGGGATGGAATTAGAATACCTGTACTATTAGGCGCTGACAGATGTATTGTGTTGTGACATGCATAAGATGATCTATCAGAGGTTTGGGTGGAAACATGCAAAGCCAAAGAAGTAATTTCCATTGGAAAACAATGGACGTGTTTTTCTCATATCAACACCATAGCTCCAGTTGTCTTTGGTTTATATTATTGGCAACGTTGAGATATGAAGGTCTTTGTTCTCCCTTGTTACATAAACAAGCTGTGAAGCCACTACAAAATCTTAGAGATAGGAATGTACGGTCTACATCTGTTATGATTATATACGTTTACATCATGACACCATACTACCAACATCAACTTTGAAAGAAAAATATTGTATAACTAGATTCCCAAATAGAATTTGCAAACAAAAGATATTTTATGTATGTGCCGAAAGCTATCCAACCATAGGGTAAAATATAGAGAAATTGGCTGTTTTAAACACATTTTCCCCATATTTCACCTTGCTAACTTAACCAATGCATGATGATGTCAGCACACATAGTATCAATATGTGTGTGTGCGTGTATGGCCCAGGGGTCCTTGTCCCATAATTCACTGTGATTTTCTCTCCTAGTAAGGGTAGGGGATTTAACTGTAGAAGGGGACTGTCTAAAGAACTTATACTCTTGACATCAGCAAACATACTGTGTGATGTCGGATTCATATCAGCATACGAGTCTACTATAATTTTATGGTATAAAATTGCTGACATCATGATTGAAAATGGTGCATCAGCAAGGTATCTAACATCCTTTGAGTATCTTGACCATAATAAATACAGTTTGACTGCTATGAATGCTGTATAAATTTCTGTAAATGCTACAGCTATTGGCTTCAATATATACCACGTCTGAAATAAATATTGTTTTGACTAGGTTATTTGCTATTAGCCTGTAATAAATTCTCTGAGTACATTAAAATTTATTTGACTCATAGGTTGGTTGAAAGCTGTAAATTTCTTAGGCTATTTCTTGATTTCTGAGATAAAATTGTAAAATCAATTTTTCTTTGATGCATTATTAATTCTGTTTGTTCATTCTACATAGGGACAAAGCCCTGTAATGGACAAATTCAGATCAACACCGTTGGTTGCTCAGGATCATGCCATATTATTGGTAAGATCAGGGGCTAAAGTTGTTTGCTCAAGCTGAAGCCCTGTTATTGGATAAGGTAATTTTTTAATAGCTTACATCTCTGCGTGGAGCCCTATTATTGGGTAACTGATGCAGGTGCATCCATGGCCAGTCAATATATTTTACATGTTAGGGACCATCCATCAGTTGGCAACAACCAGATTGTCTCTATTTTTCCCCAAAGGGAGGATAAGACCGATGGCCTTTCTTCATCCAACTCAAAGCTGGAAAGTTGAAGATGGAGTTTTAAAGCTGAACCCGATTGAAGAAAGAGCAGCCAACCCATCTTTAGCTGGTCAAAGACTCAAGATTAAGTGGAGATGTTAGTGTATAATTTGCACACTATTACAATCTTGCCTTGTTGGGTTTGTTGATTCTAGGCTTAGTTTTAGTATCCCCATGAGACGCCAATTAATGTGATGTTCCTTGGGTAACTCATAAGTGGAACCATTTTATGTACACCCTTTGCGTACCTAAGATTCTACAAATATAGGTCCTGCCTTATGGTGTGATACATCAAACCCAGACCACCTTTTGTATCATAAGGGGTTTGCATAGGATAAATTCAACCTAATTGTAGACATTTTTATTTCTAAAAAGATGGAGATTTTCCTTGGTATTTATTGTTCATCGTCCATGCACTATAGTGTAATGTCCCCAAATGGGAAATTTAACAAAATTGGGGTTTGCAACAAACCCTAACAATCAATCATCACTTCCTGATTTTTGCTTTCAAAGCCTAATGAAAAAACTTTAACTTTCTGATTTAAATACTTCAAACCCTAGCCAAAATTTAGAAAGCTGGAAATGACTAATTATTTACCAAATATTCTTTGCCAATCATTTACCAACATTCTCAGAGAATTACAGCGAAATAGATACCTTGAATTTCCGAATTTTCAGACCCACTGGAGCTGCAAATGTCATGAAAATTAGGGAAGTAATATTCAATTACTCAAACTGCAATTTGGGGTTGGCTAACCCAATTATTTCCTGAAATCAGACACTAGGAGAGGGTCACCCAACTGCCATTAGGGCAAACTGCCAATGCAAACTTCAACAACAACTTATTATTTATTTTTACCAATAAATTCCACAAATTACAATCAGAAATATTCGATAATTTCTGCACCTTTCACCATAAGATAAAATCTGGAAATAATACCAAAATTATGAGGATATTCTCCTGAATGTTTAAACTAAATATTGGCCTCAAACAGCCACATAAAACAGCAAATCTGGTGTCACAAAGAAGTCACCCACTCCATTAACTGGCTACTGACCTAGGGCATCAATACAGCCCTAGTTATTACTCCAAGAGCCCTTAAATCAGGTCACCCACCTGGTTTAGGGCATTATATTCATGAATGGGCAGTTCGCTGCCCTCTAGAAGTCTCAACCCCCAGCATCACCCTCATAGATGACTTCTTCACACCTGAAAACAACAAAATAGTGTTCAAAACACCCTTGGAAGAATGATTCAGCTCAATGGCAGCTCCTAGGTGAAGTTGCCTCAAGAAGAATGAGGGTTTTCATCCTCAATTCCAGCACCTTGAAAGGTTTTTGTCTTCAAAGTGAACAAGCAAAGCTTTTTCATGCTCAAATCGTGTAAATTCAAATAATGATCCAAGATGCCTTTCAACAAGACCCCTCAATTGCTTTTATACTTATCCCCAAGTGAAGCACCCAATTTGGGGGGAAATACCTTTGTTGATCTTTTTTCAAATTATAAAAGAATATCTTTTAATACTTTACTTAAGTGGTTCAATACTCATGACTCTTAAAAAGGCCCCAACTTAAGTGAAATTATAACAATAAAATACTTTTATAATTATTCTTTTCAAAAACAAATGTTTCCTTTTTTTTTTCTCTTCTTCCCATAGCCCTTAGGAAACTAGACAAGGTTAAAGGTCTTCAATAGTGTCATGTCTAAAAAGGGGACATGACAATCCTCCCCACCCGCAATTGCTTGTCCTCAAGTAATTGCAATATCCAAGGGGGTGTCCCAACACTCCTTATGATGCATTGGCTACCTATAACTTCTTCCCAAAGAAGAGAAGCTCCAAACAGATCCCTCATACTGTTGTCCCTATGTTTTGGGGGCTGCCCCCAAGTACAAAAGGTGACATCACAGCCCTCCAAAGGCTTCCATGACCCCATGCTACCAACTCTTTCGATACTGAGTTGTAGATGACAAAGCTCTTCTCTTCAAGGCCCTCAAGAAGTGCATTATGTAGCCAAAAGTGGCAAAAAGAAATGTATCCAAAAAATGATACCTTGTTGCCCCGAATGAAAAGATCCATTTGCTCGTCATTTATTGTGTGCATACCACTATGGCCACCCCTCAACAAATATGTCAGCGCCTACATGCCACGGTAGACTTATCCAAGTTTGTAACAAAAAAAATCTTGGGAAACATACCTTGGAAACCACTTTCAACAACTTGCCAACTCTCTTGGATGATCCTTTCTATGCGTGCTATATGTTCACCCATGGGCTGCCCTTTCTTCACACCCTCATGCATGTATAGGACCAAATGTGAGTTCAAAGGAAACTCATTGTGACCAAGGGAATAGTGTTGTATTGTCACTTCCTCCTTTGCCCTTCTTCCATGCAAGTTGTGTCTTCAAACATTGACACTTTCAAAATTTGATAACAGCTGTAAAGATTTGGACCTTACCCACGTGAAGTGGCTGCAGTAGTGTTCCAAGGTCTGATTTTTCTGAGTGATAAAACTCATATCTGATTGGTACACTTTCTTTGCCCAACGTGAGTTGTACTTTGTCCAAAAATTCAATTTATGTGGCCTCAATAGGTGGCTGGAATCTTCTTACCAACTCAGAAATTTTTGAGCAAAAGAAATCAAACTTTGCACATGCATTTCTAGAATCCATGTAGAGCTGTAACATGCCAACATTTTTATAGTTTTTTGAGCAAAAGAAATCAGACTTTGCATATGTATTTTCATAATTTATGTAGGGCTGTAACATGTCAAAAAAATTATAGTTTTCTAAGTGTGTGACCAGCTAAATTTGCAACCCTCTTTCTACCCCTTCTGTTAGGTTGTGGAGCTAAAAGCTTCAACTGTTGCAAACATGGAGGAGGTTGTTGAGTTCCAGGGAGACCGGCGTCGGCAGAGTGCAGTGCAGAATGAAACCGACATTGGCAGGTGTGAGCTGAAGACAACCGGCATCGGCAGGAGGTCGGCCGACGTCGGTCACCTCCAGGCAGACAGAGACCAACGTCGGTCGCCTGTGGCGGTTCCAGAACTGTTCGTTGCACGGACAGTTAGTTCGTTGAACCGAGAGTTTGCATGTAAAGGCTAATTATAGTCTTGAGTTGCGTGTCTAATTATTGTAATTAAGAAAGTCTAATTATTGTATGCATGAGATCTATATAATAGACTCATGGGCTGTATTGTAAAAGTGTGCTAGAAAGCCATTGAGCTTGAAGAGAGAGCTAGAGTAGCTCCTCCTAGTTCCAAAGGGGTGCTGAGTGTGTATGATCTTGGAGAGTTACAGGTGTGCAAGTTCTGGTAGAAGATCCACTGGGTACTGGTTGAAGAATCATGAGGACTTGGTGAGGCAAGGACAAGGGTTCTTCAGGGTGTAGAGATATCTACAGGGTAAGTAAGGTCTGTTGATTTGCAGGTGGCAGCAAGGAAAGGGAGATCTACTTGGAGTACGGTTGTGTACTTGGTGTACTGGCAGCGTTGTTACTGACTGGTGGAGGTGAACAACTCTGTATTGGAGTTGTGTGTTGGGACCGTAAGAGAGAGAGGGAAGAAGTCCTTGAGGTGTGGCAAGCCTTAGAGGTGGAAGAAGTGGCATCTTCTTTATTGTATTTTTTTCTGAGTGATTATTAATACAATTGTGTATTGTCTCTCATACCCTGTGTTGTTTCATATTTTCAGTTACTTATTCATTCTGGTTAAATTCTGTGTTTAGTTGCTAATACAAGAGGTAATCATATTGTGCTCTAATTGAGGAGCAAGATCCTGACAGTTGGTATCAGAGCCTGGTTGTAGGTTCTAGAGCTTGATATCACTTGATAGTTGGTATCAGAGCTTTTGGTTGGGTTGACTAACAGGAAGTTCAGATCTGGTTAGTGTTTGTTGATTACAAGTCACTCTCAGGGGTTTCAGATTGAGTGGGAGTATAGCAATGGCAGAAGAAAGTAAGCTACGAATGGAGAAACTAAATAGCACGAATGGTCTGATTGATGAAAAGAAAGAGCAGGGAAAAAAAGATTGTTGGTCGGTAGAAAATCAGCGTGTAGAAGCAGATGTTGCAGGTGTTGTTGCACAGGTTGCTCTGGATAAAGTAGAATTTTGGTTTACAGATTCTTTTGCCTCTTTCCATGCACCCTGAAATAGAGCATCTTTTCATGAGTATGTCTTTGGAGACTTTGGAGAGATTTATTTAGGCGCTGGTGAGCTTTGTCAAATGATTGGCAAAGAGGAAGTGAAACTGAAATTGCAGACGGGTAACACACAAGTGTTGAAGAAGGTCATGCAGGTTCCAGTCTTGGAGATGAGTCTAATTTCTTCAGGAAAGTTAAGTGATGGGAGATACACAGTAACTCTCACAGCGGATGCACTTGAATTAGATGGTGGTAAGAAAGTAGATATCCTTTATCTATCTACTTATATTACTGATTCACCTTCTTTTGCAGAGATGTAGCTTTGTAGGCTTGGTCACATATGTAGGAGGGGAATGGATGTTCTTAAGCGGAAGACAAATATCTTTGACAAACTTAAAAATTGGAAAGCCTTGGTGTTCATGGAGGAGATGACGGACAGAGATCAGCTGAGGGGACTAAATTATTCTGAGCAAGGCTGTGTTAATTTGAACAGGGTTTTGACCCAAAAGGAGCTCGCGAGTAAAAAGTCATCACTCACAGGCGAACACAAGTACCAGCATCGGTCAGGAGGAACCGACGTCGAACAGACAGGCACCGACGTCAGTCATGTGCAGATCAGCAGAGTCGGTGGTGTCGGGCAGTAGGAACCGACGTCGGTCATACAAGAACCGACGTCGGCAGTAGGTACACCGGCGTCGGTCAGGAAACCGACGTCGGCAGACAGGGTCAGTCGCAGGGAACCGACGTCGGTCGGGTGCAGATTGGGAGATGACCGAGATCGGTCACTGGAACGAATATTGAGCGGACAGCAAGCTGTCAAGGAGTCTCAAACGCCCATATGGAGGACTGAAATGGTAAGTGGACCTCATATTCGTTGTTCACCTTCTTACTAGTTGCTTACTGATGGTCGAGAACCAAGAAGATGTGAAGAGACAATGCAGGTAGAATCCAGAAACAGTGGGAGCTTGGCATTGATGAGGAGTGTGAGTCCTTGGAGAAGAACCAAACAAGAGTTTGTTGGTGGAGTTGTCAACAGGAAGAAAGCACTGAAAGACGGATGGATTCCCAAGTTAAAGAAGAGAGTGGATGGATACGTGAGACGGAAGGCCAAAGTATATGGTCTTGAGGAAGCTGCAGGACAGTGGTACAGGGTTTGACAGGTGGATGACAAAGCAGGGCTTCAGTCAATGTCAGTGTAACCATTGTGTTTGTCTTACCAGGTGGATGATGAGTCGCGACATTATCTAGTTACTGTATGTAGATGGTATGCTTGTAGCAGGCTCGTACATGCAAGGATTTGCTGAGCTAAGGGTAAAGTTAGTTCAGAGGTATGTCAGGAAGAATTTGGGAGCAGCGAAATTCTTTGGCATAAAAGACATGGAGATTTTGTCTCCAGTGGGCTCTGATGTGAAGACGGTGTTGGCGGGGTTCAATATGCAGGATGCAGAATCGAAAAGCACACCAAGGGCTGGACAGTTCAAGCTGAGCTTAGAACATGGTTCGAAATCACATAAGGTCTGGTGTAGACCTGAGTTTTCCCAAGCAGTGGGAGTTGTCAGAAAGTTTGGAGCCAATTCGGGGAAGGTGGATTCTCAGGTATTTGAGAGGGACTAGCAGCAGGTTAACATGTTATGCAGGGTCAAGGACTTCACTACATGAATATGTAGGTTCGGATGTAGCAGGTTACTTGGATGACAGGAAAGGCATCACAGGGTGTGTGGTGGGTGGTCTTCAAGATGGAGCTTGAAGAGGGATACAAGCCAGGAAACGAATTAGACGGTGTACAGATACAGGTACAGTTGCAGCTGTTTATCTCCAAGTGGGAGATTGTTAGGTTGTGGAGCTAAAAGCTTCAACTGTTGCAAACATGGAAGAGGTTGTTGAGTTCCAGGGAGACCGACGTCGGCAGAGTGCAGTGCAGAATGAAACCGACATCGGCAGGTATGAGCTGAAGACAACCGGCATCGGCAGGAGGTCGGCCGACGTTGGTCACCTCTAGGCAGACAGGGACCGACGTCAGTCGCCTGTGGCGGTTCCAGAACTGTTCGTTGCAAGGACAGTTAGTTCGTTGAACCGAGAGTTTGCATGTAAAGGCTAACTATAGTCTTCTGTTGCGTGTCTAATTATTGTAATTAAGAAAGTCTAATTATTGTATGCATGAGATCTATATAATAGACTCATGGGCTGTATTGTAAAAATGTATTAGAAAGCCATTGAGCTTGAAGAGAGAGCTAGAGTAGCTCCTCCTAGTTCCAAAGGGGTGCTGAGTGTGTATGATCTTGGAGAGTTGCAGGTGTGCAAGTTCTAGTAGAAGATCCACCGGGGTACTGGTTGAAGAATCATGAGGACTTGGTGAGGCAAGGACAAGGGTTTTTCAGGGTGTAGAGATATCTACAGGGTAAGTAAGCTCTGTTGATTTGCAGGTGGCAGCAAGGAAAGGGAGATCTACTTGGAGTATGGTTGTGTACTTGGTGTACTGGCAGCGTTGTTACTGACTGGTGGAGGTGAACAACTCTGTATTGGAGTTGTGTGTTGGGACCGTAAGAGAGAGAGGGAAGAAGTCCTTGAGGTGTGGCAAGCCTTAGAGGTGGAAGAAGAAGTGGCATCTTCTTTATTGTATTTTCTTCTGAGTGATTATTAATACAATTGTGTATTGTCTCTCATATCCTGTGTTGTTTCATATTTCTAGTTACTTATTCATTCTGGTTAAATTCCGTGTTTAGTTGCTAATACAAGAGGTAATCATATTGTGCTCTAATTGAGGAGCAAGATCCTGACACCTTCACCTTCATCCTTTTCAGAATACACCAAGTTCTTCAAACACAAAGTTGGGTGGTTTCTACCACGCCCAAGTAGCTGCCTATGCACAGAAATCAC
Source organism: Torreya grandis (assembly GCA_037957365.1). NCBI lineage: Eukaryota > Viridiplantae > Streptophyta > Pinopsida > Cupressales > Taxaceae > Torreya > Torreya grandis. The sequence continues at coordinate 909,176 of JARHVA010001202.1, forward strand.
AGCACTCTTTGTCCCTCTCATGGCCATTGCAACCGGACCCACTATAGGTCCTACACATGAAGCAAACATGTTAGTGAAAACAATAGTGTTTAACAACACTTTTCCACTCATTCCATCATGCCTTACGAACATGATATTGACTTTCTTTTTGTGTCTTAGCTTTTTCTTATCATGGCTGTAGTATGCCTTTTTCCTCCTTTTAGTGGCTGGAAATCCACTAATACACACTTGGACCATCCCCATGGTGTTGAGGTGTGAGAAGCACACCTTCTTAGGGTCCCTACTCACCATGGTGACAAGACACCTTAAGGGGAACAAACTGAGAATGCTAAAAACAATCACTATGATCCTGAGACCATGATAACCCTCGCTTATTCTCTTCTCTATGTTGGCCCAACTTATGTTCTTTGTCTCACAACATGACATGATAGCAATATTACGCTTGTGGGACTCACCTGGATCCCATATCCACAATATATACTAGTCATGCTCATTCCTTGAATTTACTTGGAAGAATTTTCTTCCCCATTGAGTGCCCTTCACCTTCAACCTTAATGATAACGCAAGTTTTGCAACCAAGATAATGACAGGACCAAGCATGAGGAGAAATCAATGACCACTCACCAAGATGAGAGCTCAATTGCTTACCCATACACAAATCTAATTTTCCTTTTTCCAAATGCAAAATGAAATCTTCTTTGTTTCTATTTGGCATTACTCCTTCAAAGAACCCCATTGCCTTGTCCAATCTTGTTAGGACTTGTGCTTCCTTTCCAAGTGTTAATTGTTTCTTCCAAGCTTCCTCTTAAAACTGAATTTAGACAGAGAATGGTTTATGATAAGAAACAATGCAAAAAAATTCTGTCATGACATACCTTTCCACTATGGTTTCCTTATCCATCTCTAAGCTTCCTTTTTGATATTTTGATTGCTCATGAAGTTGTTGAACAACTTCTCCTTGCTTTACCTTTGGAAGTTCTGATTTTTTTGTTACTTCTACCTTAGTGTCTACTATTTGCAACCCCATTGGTTGCCCCATAGCTTGTTGGAAACCCTCACTAGGCTGCCCTTGAATTTATGGTTCTTGTGGCACATAAAATTCAATCATTGGCTGCTCTTTACTTAGCTGAAACAACTCTTCTTGTTGCTCCAAAATCTCTGATTTTTCTTCTTCTATATGCTCCACTATCAAATAAGCCCTCAATTTTTCCTCGCAAATTTTTACAACATTTTCAAACAACACGTGCAACTGGAAAATTATTTTTTTCTTGTCTCAACCCTGTTAACAAGATAGCTAATAATGGCTTAGAAAAATCATCACTTTCATTGAGTGTCAAAGTCATAATTCTCTACATAGGAGTTACAACATTTTCGGTGGAATTCTTACAAGCAATTGCAAGGAAATGTTGAATCATCTCAACAATAAGTTCATCACATTCCAAATCTAACATCAAAATACATGCCCTAATTTTTGCCATAGTCTCCAGCGATGTGACCCTTCTAGCAAAAGAGTGTCCCTTGTTATCCTCTAGACCTTGGAAACTTTCCATGATCAACTGAAATATCTCCCCCATGATTTTTTTACTATAAGGAACCTCGGAAATGGTTAGTCTTGTAATTTCACTAATACAACTAGTAACCAAAAGCCTTACCTCCATATTAGTGTGCCCCAAGAGTTAGGGTTGGATCAAACAAATCCTTGAGGGCTGTATTGCCCATTCCAAAGCCTCATATTGTGACTCATTTACCTTGGACAACCCCTTTTCCACTTCTTTCAAAGTGCTGATTAGGTCACCCACCGGTTGGCATGGATGCCCTAGCTTCCTTCCTGCTTTGTAGAGCCTTCCTTCATTTCTTCCATGGCCTCTTCCCTTGTCCTTATTTTCACCCCACAGTTGGCCAAGAAATTGGCTTTAATACCACTATAATGTCTCCAAATGAGACAATTCAACAAAATTGGGGTTTGCAACAAACCCTAACAATCAATCATCATTTTTTTATTTTTGCTTTCAAATCCTAATGAAAAACACTGCAACTTTCTGATTTAAATACTTCAAACCCTAGCCAAAATTTAGAAAGCTAGAAATGACTAATTAGGGCACTATTCACCAAATATTCTTTGCCAATCATTTACCAACATACTCAAAAAAATTCAGCGAAATAGATACCTTGAAGTTCTGAATTTTCAGACCCACTGGAGCTGCAAATGTCATGAAAATTAGGGAAATAATATTCAATTACTCAAACTGCAATTTGGGGTTGGCTAACCCAATTATTTCCTGAAATCAGACCCTAGGAGAGGGTTGCCCAGCTGCCATTCGGGCAAGCTGCCAGTGCAAATTTCAACAACAATTTATTATTTATTTATTCGCTAATTTCTGCACTTTTCACCATAGATAAAATCTAGCAATAATACCAAAATTATGAGGATATTTAAACCAAATATTGGCCTCAAACAGGTACATAAAACAACAAATCTGGTGTCACAAAGAAGTCGCCCCACTCCTATAACTGACTTCTGACCTAGGGCATCAATACAACCCTAGTTATTACTCCAACAGCCCTTAAATCAGGTCGCCTGCCCACCTGGTTTAGGGCATTATATTCATGAATGGCAGTTAGTTGCCCTTCAGAAGTCCCAATCCCCAGCACCACCTTCATAGATGACTTTGCCACACCTAAAAATAACAAAATGGTATTCAAAACACCCTTGGTAGAATGATTCAACTCAATGGCAACTCCTATGTGAAGTTGCCTCAACAAGAATGAGGGTTTTCGTCCCCAATTCCAGCACCTTGAAGGTTTTTGTCTTCAAAGGGAACAAGCAAAGTTTTTTCGTGTTCAAAACTTGTAAATTCAAATAATGATCCAAGATGTCTTTCAACAAGACCCCTCAATTGCTTTTATACTTCGCCCCAAGTGAAGTGCCCAATTTTGGGGGAAATACTTTTGTTGATCTTTTTTCAAATTATAAAAGAATATATTTTTTTTATAATTTACTTAAGTTGTTCAATACTCATGACCCTTAAAAAGGCCCCAACTTAAGTGAAATTATAACAATAAAGTACTTTTACTATTATTCTTTTCATAACCAAATGTTTCCCTTCTTTTTCTCTTCTCCCCTTAGCCCTTAGGAAACTAAGCAAGGCTAAAGGTCTTCAATAGTGTCATGTCCAAATGGGGGGACATGACATATAGCGACAAATGGTACACTCCTTGTACCACCATATCTTGGGTTTCTATCTATCTTTTCTATCATTGCATGTTATTGTGAATGCTTATGTGTTGAATGCTATGGAATGCAAGTGGAGAGGTGTAGTTGTGGATCTTGTCTCAATAGTCTTGGAAAGGGTTAGGTAGATCATTTGAGTACAATATTATATGTTCTAGCATGTCTCTAGAGATGAAAGGTATTCCTTTCCTCATGTCCAGTGAGTAGGAAACTAGTGTGAAGTTCTTTATGAACCTCCAATAAGATCCTACATGGCCTAAGAACAATGGAATATATCCTACATCATAACCTCCATCCACTCTACCACTCAAAACTTGTCAAGATCCATCTTCAATCTTTCTCAGCACATAATGTTCCCCAACAACTTCCAAATGGCACCATGAATGAACACTTCTTCGAGTTCCATGCCAACTCAGCAGCCTACACGACTTCATATACTTCCAAGGCTCTCAAATGTGTCGAAGCTCCCCATATATTGACCAATTATCTAGGAACACTTTGAAATTCTTCATCATTATCTTCTCAAAGATGAAGTGAGATCATTTGGAACGTGACCGAAACATTACATGGTCCAAATGGTATCCTATTATAATCATGTTTTCCTCTTCTAACGACAAAAGTCATTCTGTGTTTTTCTTCCTTTGCAAAGCCTAGCTGGTTATAACCTCTAAATCCATTAAGGAATAAATAAATCTCATGCCCGGCCACTTCCTTTAAGATGGAATTCCTAAATGGGAGTGAATTGGTTCTTCAATGTGTTTACATTCAAGTTTCTAAAATCCACACATATCCTTAGTTTACCTTTTTCCTTTTTTAGACTAATCACAATGGATGGTACTTATTCCCTCATGCAGAAAGCTTATGGATGATACTTATTCCCTCATGCATACAGATTATGGGTACTTAGGTAGATTAGTTATCACCAAGTAACCATATTATCCTTAAATTGTCTCAAGAAATAATTTGATTATCAATTTGATTATGAATAGTATCATCAAAGGTGTGACCTTTGATGATTACCTTAGACTACTATATATCTTCACTTGTTTTGGTATTGAAACATCATCAATCTATTGCAATTCATAGTTTTTTATTGTATACATAGCTAGTTGTGTGTATTGTTGTATTTTTGTTATTTGTTTTGGCTGTTATTACTGCTTATAGTGGTTTTTCAAATAAGAAGTAAAATAATGCACTAGGTCATATGCAAGTTATCATTGGCGAACCCAACGTTGCAGCATAAGGAAAATTTTATGTCAATGTTAATAAACAGCAATTAGAAGTGTCAAGGAAGCAATAATAGACATAAGAATAAGCGACCAACTAAGCAAAATGTAAGGGATTTGAGGAGATCAGTGAAATCATAGAGGAGGCATTCAGCTGATATAGATATCAGCCAAATCCTTGTGGCAAAACAAAAATTGATTTGGGTCAGCTCAAATTGGACAATTGAAAGTGTCACAAGCTGAACAAAAGGTCGGGGAGGAATTGACATCAGGCGCCAAGAAGGATTCAGATCTGATTGTTTATACGCACCATAATAAGTAGCAGTCACTTGGATCAGTGAACTGTCCACAAAAGCGAAAAACTGTAGAATTCAATAATTGTAATGTCCCCTTCTAGCTAGACATTGTACTTTCAGCATGATTAGCCTATCAGTGGCCCTCATAGGCTAATACGGCATGGTTAGAGGGTCTTCTCCGCAGTTACCCAAATGGCAGTTGGTTTCTTTGGGGAGGTTTCGACATATTCTGGAGGTTTTCTAATGATTTATTAGAATGTTTATATTTTTAGAAACCTCATGTTACAAAATGATGTTTTATTTGTACTTTATGTTATAATTCATTATTTTATATTAAAGTGCAAATCTAATATATTAAAAGGAAAAAATAATAATAAAATATTATGATGTTTCTAGAAGCTTCCCAAATGAAGGAAATAAAAAAAAAGTATAAAGGGAGGTGTGGGCTGCCATTATGAATCATCCCGATTTGATGTTGTCTTTGTTGTGGTATGCTTGTGGAGCCCAGAGTTTTCTACAGTGAATCAATTTGTCTTTGGGAACGATAACTCCCATTGATAGCATAACTGAGGAAGTGAAATATCTCTTGAAGGGTTGCATTTTGGAGGTGATATTTCAGTCATCTCAATTGGAGCAAAATTTGTGGCCATTGGTCAATTTTGGAGAAATCGATTTAGTGAATTTGTGGAGGTTGCATAGCTATCTTTTGGTGTTGGTTTCTATATAGCTTGGCATCGATTTTCCTTGCTTAAGAGAGCAGATTGCATTGTAGAGAAATCTGATATAAAAATCAGATATTTACAGTCAATGAATGACGCTATTAGGAGGGACGTTTTTGCTTGTGGGGGTTCCAATTTGCATCGATTATTTGCTTGGCTTGGTGCGTCCACTTTCTTGGAGCATGGAGATGATATTAGATACTTGAGACAACACATATTCATTGCATATTATTTTAAATTTGAGATCAGACCAGAACAAGGGCGGTTGGCTTGGAAAATTCAATTTGGCTTGGGAGATCATCCTTTCACTTGGAAGTTGCTTGCTCCGTCATCTATTCTCAAGGGCACCTCAATCCAACCAAGTTTCATTGCATACAATTCATCCTTTAGTATAGTTTATATTTGCAGTTGTAGGTGTGCATCTTTCATACCAGCATACCATATAATTGAAATTCTTGTTTATGGGAAGAGTCTTGGTTAGTCTAGTGGAGCATTGTATCAAATCATCAATACAAATAAGAATCACAAGTTGTTGGTCATTTATAGTTTTCTTTTGAGCATTTGAATTGAGATAGTAAGTTGCATGCCAACTGTTCGACTAAATGTCCATTCGCTGTAGGTGATTAGTTTTCTTTGTGAATTCATCTAATTGCATAGAAAAAAACAAAAAAAGAAGTCATTCTTGCCATCTAGAACTTAGCATTGTCATTCTTGCATTGTTCTATAAACACTTGAAGCTTTAATCCATCGTCATTCAAACAAATCATCAAACTGTGACAAAAACAAGCGAGAAGCACTTTGCATACAAAGTGATTGAAAAAAATTACAAGGCAGCAAATTGAGACAATTAAGGGCAGATTGGGCAAGGATTGTTACAGTAATATACCAATAAAAAGGAAAAGAATGTATTCAAAACCATCCTTGATTTCAAAACCAGACAGATTTGGTGGTGAACCTAACCAAAACCCAACAGATCATTGCTTACATTGAGAATATTACTAGAAAGATAACTGTATTTTCAAATTTAAGGAAATATAGGAATATTTTCTAGAGACATTGTAATACTATGCAATCAAGTAGTTTGTCTAGGGCGAATAAGGTCAACAATTAAATATCCTCTAATATAGAAAAAGGGAGATGACGATTGTAGTAACCCAAACCTGGTGGACTCTAACCAACCGCAATTTTCTGCCTTTGTTTGATTTTCAATGTTTTCAGTGTCAAGGTTTTTGCTTGAGTTTTCAATGATGTTTCACCAAGGAATAAAGAAAGTGCAAATAACATATGCCAATGATCAAATATGATTGGTATGCTGATAGTACTATGAAGGCTGGAAAAACAAATCCAGAATATCCTTTACAAGGAACAAGTGACTTTAATACAGATTTGTCTTTTACATTTCATGAAATTATGAGTTCATACCGGAAGTATGCAATTTTGAACCCTTAACAGCAATGACTAGAACAACAATTATTTCGTGGATTTTCTGAGTGTAGGCATGACTGTCACAAACTAGATTAACCCGGAATTTGAACATCACTTACAAGATTCAGTCTAGAACATTATTAATACACAGCCATGGTCAGATAGCACCCAGAAGTGTACACAGCAGTAATTCTGGACTTATTTCAGTCAATAATAGGCATGGTAACAAAAAGGTAAATACCCTTAGAACTTACACAACAATCATTGAACTTTTACCAAATTGATTACAAGTCTGAAACAAATTAAAAGTAAGCAAACAGAGTGCGTTGAGAACCTGATTTATTCCGCTAGGACTGGAGAATAACACCCAGAACTCCAATGCAGTTCAGAAAAGAGACTTTACATGGGAAAGAGTGAAACTCAAGCATCTCAATGTAGCGATTTTACTATTCACGAGTTACTGTAGCACGAGACTATTCATGCGAGTACTGTAGCAGCGGATGAAAAAACTTGCAATCTGCTCTTAAACCCTTGAATAATTTGTTGATAATCCCTCCCAACAAGAATGATATAACTCCATGTGCCAAAGAAGGATGATTCACAACCAACTATAAATGTTCTCCAACAATAAACTTCAAACCCTTGTGGAAAACTTCACCAATTTGCACAAATGAAAGAACTGAAGTATTCTTTCCCACGATTGCAATAATTTAGGTGTTATTTCACACCTTCAAAATTGCCTACCAATTGAGAGTTTACGTTCTCAATGGCCTACTGTGACAACTGCAAAAACCCTAGGCTCCACAAGATGAATCAATCAAAATATTATTCATTCAACTGGATGCTGAGAATGAGCTCTTGCCTTTCCTTTTATTCTTTTCTTAAGAGAGCTCAATCACCTTCGTGGCCAATGTGGGATAAAAGATTTATTTCCACATTAAATTATTCACTTAACGCACTTTATTATGTTAAAGTGACTTTATTATTATAAAGTTACTTTATAACTTTATAATAATATTAAAATATTAAATAAATCACTTAAGTCACTTAAACTTTAATATCTCTTGATGTACTTGTCTGATTGTTAAGCCGTCTGAGCCAAGAGTTGACTCTCCTTGTTCTCCATGTAATTGGATGCATGTCTAAAAATAGAAACCCTGAATAGTGACTTACTAAAAATAGTAAGTGTGCCAATCTGAGTCAAAAAACCTGTGCAAAGGCCAAAACTTGAATCCAGCTGAAGAGTAATGTCTCTAAACACCGAGTAACTGCCATATGAGACTCTCTATCAATAATTGTTAGCCTACGAAGGTCAAATGATAGGCTAATTCCTACGAACTCTGATGCTCGCAAAATGGGGACATTACAGTCCGCCCTCCCTAAAATTGCTTGTCCCCAAGCAATCTCCACTGCAAAGAAACTCCAATCCTTGGGAGGCCCAAAAGAAGAACTGTGAAATGTTCCACACATCCCTAACCGACTCCTGTAGCACCATCATAGACATAGTTGCACAAAATATCCCTGGATCCCAAACCTGGAATGGAAGTCTGCCATGCCTAATACCCTCTGACTTCCTCTGTGCTGCCTTGATCTCAACTTCACCATGCCAGAAGTGGTGAAGCAATCCACTGGGACCCATCCAAAACACAGTACCAATCCCGTCGCCACCTGAATCCCAACATAATCTGTACACACATCCAACCATACTGTGAGAATATGAACATCGAAAAGTATTTGTATCACAACAACTATCTCCATCCTCTGCTAGACTCCCATGGATGTGTTGACTAACCAAACCATCATGTCCACTGGCATTGTAATCACCCTGTAACCATGTATCCGTATGAAACCACTGTGACACTAAAGTAGCAATCCCTGTCGGGTAAATCTCATCATGATGGATAACTGATTGCCGCCCCTACAAGTAATCTCCTGTAAATAATTGTGTCGGGTACTTGCAGCCGCTAATCCCATCTTCGGAAGAAGGTAACTCTGCACACAGTATTGGGCTACTCCCCTCAACTACACCCAAAGAAAAATCCTTTGCATAAAGATTGTGCATCAAATACAAATCATGTACCGGTGGATCAAAAGTAAAACTATAGGCACTCCTCACTAAGTAAACACTGCAAAACTCCTTTGTGATCTCTGTTTGGAATTTCGATGCATTAAGAAAATTCCAAACACTGTGATTATCGCTCAATCCTGAACTGGTTTTAGGAGTGTTATTGGCTTCCAACTTGAAGAGTGGATTATCATAGGTCGAATCATCACCCAATTCAAATAACGGATTATTCACAAATTGCACAATCATTCTATTATGATTTGAATCATCCACCGCTGAGCCCCTGGAACAGTAGATTAAATCATACTCTTGAATTGGTTCATCAAACGACCGATCATGATCAACTGCATGGGATGAAATAACTGATTTGCTTCCAGAAAAGGGAAACAAATCATCATGAGAACCAATCTCCCACCTGAATGGTATTCTGCCTACCTCCCGTGAAGATGGAGCAGTGTCGAGAGTTGTCACACAACTCTTCGATGAATGAACTATTATGTTGCAAGAGCTAACAATAATCACCCTTGCAACACCTATCATGGGAGTAACCTCAAGAGAACTAGGTGTAACATGTGGTTCCTTGCAACGTTCAACCAATGCACTCATCCCATCTGTATCAATTGCTCCTATAACCGCAATGGATGTAACCACATCCTCACTACAACCCGTGGATATATGATCCTCACTGACTGCCACTGTATGTAACTGTACTGTATCTGCAGCTAGTCGAGACTGTGCCAAACTTAACTCCATAGTAAGCTTGTCCAACCCTGACTGAGACTCCTGAAGGGCCAACTGGGTGCTCTGCAACGAGTCCATAGCCACTTCAAGCTCATGAGTGAGCTCATCGACCTGCTCCTCCTTTCCCTTCAATGCATCATAACAAATGCAATCCCACTCGAAAAGAAAATCCCTGTCCGCAAGTAGTTTTAGGTAATTTTGTTTCATCATTCCAATTGCTTCTCGAAGTGCATGTATCTCTGCAAGGGAAAACCCACTATCACCATTCTCATCTGTCAAAGGAGTACTCCAACCATAGGTAGCCAACATCTGGCGAGAAACATCAAAATGCTCAATGGTTGTGGCAATCATATTGTCATTCACTTTTAGTTGCCCAACCAAATGATGAGGATTCTGTAGCTTATGACCCCCATACAAGTTTTCCGGTTCACAATATGCACTATGATATGAGGCTGATTCGTCATCACTCACTACATGATAAGCAGCATCATGTGTGCTTTCATCCATGCACACCTCAACATCTAAGGTACTGCTGCTTTGTAGCTCAAAGGATGGCTCAACTGATATGGTAGAAGTTGCTGGTATGACAGTATCTTCACACACTTCCACTCTCAAAGTAACTGCATGCCCATCCAAAGCATGATCCTGGGATTCCATATCAACATATGAATCTTCTAGCTTGTTTTCAAAGGTCTGATTTGGAAAATCAGACTCACCATGACATGAATCCTCCACATACAATGCATCATTAGTACCCAATTCCTGAGTACTTTCATGTGACAATTCAATAGGATCATTTTGCACATGTGAAAACACTGCCGTCTCATGCTCATGCAAAATTTCATCATCGCTGTCATGAAAATCGGAAGTAGCCTCTATATTAGAAACTTCTTGAGTCACATCTTGCAAGGATGATGTAGATAAATCATTACCCAAAGCTGTGTTAATGTCTTCCTGTACTGGGTCAGCATTTTTGTCAAACTCATCATTCAAATTTTTGCCTGTCATAAGGAAAGTACTGCGATCCTTAGGCCTATCAATTAAACTCTTTAACCACGTACATGCCATAGGTGACAAATTCCTTTCTTTTGTCCAGACATACCATAAATCTTCTGCCAAAGATTTAGAAATTTCATCCTCCTCCTCAAACAAGATTGTGAACATGATAGAGTGCATTGATGCTAATACATTGCTTGAATGAAACTCATCTACAATATTCCAAAATGTATTAAACATCCTGCGAATGTCATCAATACAACCTAATGACAGCATAATGTTTTCAAATCTACACCTTGCAAATACTTCAAGTAATCTTGCCCTCTTTGTGAAATGAGGGTTCCTGATGTCATCCAACTTTTCGAAGCTTTTCACCATGGCATGAAGTACCTCTCTCATAATCTGATCATCATAGGAATTAAACCCAGCTATTATACTCATGATTTCACTAATGCAAGAGAGAGTTGCAAGTCTTACCACCTCATCATGATGTCTCAATAATCGGGGCTTCACCAACGAACCAAATGCTGGAGATAAAGTTGTTTGCATAGCATAGGAATCTGACTGATCAACCTTACCTAAATAAGTTTCCATCTCCTCCAAAGTTCTTAGAAGGTCCTCTATTCGCTGAAATGGACGTTCTAATTTCTCCTTTGCATTGTGCATTCTTTCTTCCAAATCCTTGTCTCCTGTTGTTGCCATACTGCTTAATTGAATACAATCTGAAATAACCCAATCAGGCTGGCAGGAAACCGCTCTGATACCACTGTAGTAACCCACACCTGGTGGACTCTAACCAACCGCAATTTTCTGCCTTTGTTTGATTTTCAATGTTTTCAGTGTCAGGGTTTTTGCTTGAGTTTTCAATGATGTTTCACCAAGGAATAAAGAAAGTGCAAATAACATATGCCAATGATCAAATATGATTGGTATGCTGATAGTACTATGAAGGCTGGAAAAACAAATCCAGAATATCCTTTACAAGGAACAAGTGACTTTAATACAGATTTGTCTTTTACATTTCATGAAATTATGAGTTCATACCGGAAGTATGCAATTTTGAACCCTTAACAGCAATGACTAGAACAACAATTATTTCGTGGATTTTCTGAGTGTAGGCATGACTGTCACAAACTAGATTAACCCCGAATTTGAACAGCACTTACAAGATTCAGTCTAGAACATTATTAATACACAGCCATGGTCAGATAGCACCCAGAAGTGTACACAGGAGTAATTCTGGACTTATTTCAGTCAATAATAGGCATGGTAACAAAAAGGTAAATACCCTTAGAACTTACACAACAATCATTGAACTTTTACCAAATTGATTACAAGTCTGAAACAAATTAAAAGTAAGCAAACAGAGTGCGTTGAGATCCTGATTTATTCCGCTAGGACTGGAGAATAACACCCAGAACTCCAATGCAGGTCAGAAAAGAGACTTTACATGGGAAAGAGTGAAACTCAAGCATCTCAATGTAGCAATTTTACTATTCACGAGTTACTGTAGCACGAGACTATTCACGCGAGTACTGTAGCAGCGGATGAAAAAACTTGCAATCTGCTCTTAAACCCTTGAATAATTTGTTGATAATCCCTCCCAACAAGAATGATATAACTCCATGTGCCAAAGAAGGATGATTCACAACCAACTATAAATGTTCTCCAACAATAAACTTCAAACCCTTGTGGAAAACTTCACCAATTTGCACAAATGAAAGAACTGAAGTATTCTTTCCCACGACTGCAATAATTTAGGTGTTATTTCACACCTTCAAAATTGCCTACCAATTGAGAGTTTACGTTCTCAATGGCCTACTGTGACAACTGCAGAAACCCTAGGCTCCACAAGATGAATCAATCAAAATATTATTCATTCAACTGGATGCTGAGAATGAGCTCTTGCCTTTCCTTTTATTCTTTTCTTAAGAGAGCTCAATCACCTTCGTGGCCAATGTGGGATAAAAGATTTATTGCCACATTAAATTATTCACTTAACGCACTTTATTATGTTAAAGTGACTTTATTATTATAAAGTTACTTTATAACTTTATAATAATATTAAAATATTAAATAAATCACTTAAGTCACTTAAACTTTAATATCTCTTGATGTACTTGTCTGATTGTTAAGCCGTCTGAGCCAAGAGTTGACTCTCCTTGTTCTCCATGTAATTGGATGCCTGTCTAAAAATAGAAACCCTGAATAGTGACTTACTTAAAATAGTAAGTGTGCCAATCTGAGTCAAAAAACCTGTGCAAAGGCCAAAACTTGAATCCAGCTGAAGAGTAATGTCTCTAAACACCGAGTAACTGCCATATGAGACCCTCTATCAATAATTGTTAGCCTACGAGGGTCAAATGATAGGCTAATTCCTACGAACTCTGATGCTCGCAAAATGGGGACATTACAACGATACTAGATCCAATATACATACAATATATTGTGCCTCAAAGCAAGGTGGGACTATAAGTAAGTTGTTTGTAAAAAGAGGGAATCAAGGATATAATTAGGTAGCCTATGCAAGGAATTATCAAACAGAAACAAAGATCCAAGATGTAAAAGAGGTAAACTAAAGAGATAGAAATGTCATTAGGCGGTAATGGCATGCAAAGATAACATAAGTTAATCTAAGCATGGGAAGACAAAAATGCACTATTCTAGCATATGCACATATAGTATACACGAACCAAATAAAAGAGAGTGTTTAGGTATAAGGATACTCACCTTGGATTAATTTTTTGGTACATCAATCTTCTTCTTGGCTCAAGTCAAACTTTATGAAATATGTTGTAGGAGTAGATATTAAAATCTGGTTTTTGGTACTTGACTATGACAAGCTTGACACATATTTACCACACATGACTTGAGAACTCAAACAAGGGCATAATCCGCCATTCTCTCACACTTGTATGCTATATTATGAGTCAACCTTTCCGTTCTATTGGTACACACCTACAAGAACCTCACTATCTGTTTCAAACCTGTTAAATATCCTGCACAAACATCTCCAAACTCTCAATTTAGTCTATTTGTACATTAGTCAATTTCGCTAGATACAGTCAACATTGCCTATCAATGCTGCACTAATATGGTCAGTACCAACCCACTCTCAACAATGACTATATTCTAAAATCAAACCCATCCTTGGGGTCGGCACATTAACCTAGTGTGTCGGTGGCATGAGAAATTATTCAATTGGATCTATATATAAACAAATCAAGGTTTCATTTAAAAAGGACTTGGCACTTATTTGATATACACATATACACTTGCACGTAGAGCAAATTTGCCCTATTCTTACCAATTTTCAAACCAATCACAATTAAAGTCTAAAAACTCAAAATCCAAGTCAAAGCAAGCATTGTCGAGTATCAAAGCCACATCATTAGCTTCATACATAAAGTAAAGAAGCACAATTGCACAATCATACTAGATGGGACAACTGCGTGACTTAATTTCCCTCGGAGTATTGGATATGTAGGTAGCATCAATCATCAAACAAGGGTGACTGGGGTCAACTCAACCCATTACACTTTCTCCCATTTTGCAAGTTTCTAGCCCTCATAAGCACACCTAAGGTTTCAAGGCAAATGAGACTATTTTTTGGAGTTGTATGCATCATCAAGGTTCGAGATCTAAAACACAAAGCAAGCAAAGACAATTACAATTAACCATACAATCAGTGTGCCCTATTTTCACACAGGTTGTACTAACCAATAGGTCAGTATCAATCGACGATATTGACCCAACATAGACAACGAATCAGTGCTGGAACCAAATGAACCACAGACCTAATTAATCATGATTTCCACTTCCAGAATATAGTCATAGTCAGACAGTTAACCAAAATAACTATCTTGATCTCCTTAGTACTTTCTATATTTAGCATATGCCACTTGTCAAATTAGAAGAATCAATCTCAATCTTTTACAGTCAGATGTATGATTGAATGCCATATCTATTGATTTAAATTATATTTCAAAGTCCTACCTTAATTAGATTAATCTCATCCATTAATCTAAATTAGGATAAAACATATTGGTGAACCCATACACATATTGAACAGTGCATAGCTCAAAGTTTTTCCTTAGGATTTCATATTTCAGCGTTAGGGTTTTATTTTTCAAATTAATTTTTTATTAGTTCCTAATAATACACATTTATTATGACCATGTTGAATGAACATTATTGGTTAACACAAGTGATGAAGGTACTATTTTCATATTGTTCTACATGGATAGCGTATCTTATTTGGATCAATTATGTAAGCAAATGGGTGACAAAGATCAAATTTAAATTCATTGATAAGGCTAAAGTTACTAATGAACAATCCCAAGCCTTTTTTCAATCCTATTGTTGCAACATCCAATCCGAGATGCTTATTGTTACTACTAGATGTCAAAGGGTTTACATGACTCCCTTTTTTCTTCATGTCACAGATTGCACAACATATCCTATTCACCCTATTGATGGACTTATCATGAATATTGAGATTGATGATACAGCTATTAAAGATCAACAAGATGCCTTGGAGGATGAAAAGTTCATTGAATATATTAACATGAATCCACATCAAATTGAAGAAATGTTATATATAGCAAGAGATGAGTAGAGAAAGTTGGCTCAAGCTTCTACATTAAGTATTCAGAGCACTATATCGATAGTATTCTTATGACGACACCTTTCGTGACCTATGTAATATCCACCCAAAGTTTGGGGGCAACACGAGGCCTTCAACAGATTTCGATGCCAATTCCTACACAAGGAACCTTCACCCCTCCCATGATGGCTATGCATGTTCCATTTCCAACCTCACCTAATACACTTTCCCTTGAGCAAACTGTTACAACTTTGCATGCCAAGGTGTTGCAACTAAAGCAAAGTGCATTGAGAGCTAGCCATGATATGGATCCACATGCTTTGCTCCATAACTCATTAGCCCCAAAGATAGCAACCAACTTTGTAGCTCCCAAGCTCCCATTATACGAAGGTAAAGGTGATCTCAAGCAACATCTTAGATCATTCCATGTAGCATGCTTGGACTATGCATACAACTATAAACTATTAACCAAGTTATTTCCAAGGAGTCTCAAGGACTATGCATTGAGATGGTTCTATGATCTTCTTCTTCAATCTGTAAAAGCATTCAACTCCCTGGACGGTCAATTCCTAGCACACTTTGCCATCACCATCGATGAGAAGTTATTCTATGCACAAATTGCTAAGTTAAAACAAGTGTCTAATGAACCAATCAGTGACTATGTGCTTCGATACAAGACCATGTTAGCCAACATGAGAATGTTATGGTTGACAATGAATTGCAAGATATATTCAAACAAAGTTTGCTAGTACTTCTCCACGATTCAATTATATTCAAGGTATTCAAATCATTTGATGAGTTATGTCATATAGTGGGGGACAACGAAGTCAAGTTAGTTGTTTTGAACAAACTTAACTATACATCAACTCCTACGACTACTTCAACAATGAAATTTCAAAGCAAACCGAACTATAAGGTCAAACCAAATAATAACAAGAATGAGGCAAAAATTATAGTCAATGCAGTGTCCCAACTGGCAAACCAATTATAATTGACAACTCCACTGAAGCGGCAATTTTCATGGTGTGAAGAATTGTTGGATAAGGCACAAGGGTCTGATTTATGCATGATGTGGCAGCTAGGGCATCCATTTGAGGTTGATGCAGCAGCTAGGGCATCAATTGGAGGTGGACACAGCAACTAGGAGGCAATTGGAGGTGGGCAACCTGCCTAGAGGAGTCATTCACATGCTTTACCAGCTTTGGGAGGGCTAAGATCACCCTAGAAGGGAAGATTCGAAGGTTGTTCCACTTTGGCTTCATCCGGTTGATTGATAATTGCTGAATTTGCATTTGTATAATCAGCTGTAAATTATTTAATTTACAAGCCTGGAATTTATTTTTAAAAATCAGATTTGGTGATGTAAGGGTTCTACCATGAAATAAATTGAATTTTCTTATTTTTCGAAGGGTTACCATGTGGATTATATTTTTTCTATAATGTTTTTATGGGTCACTTTAAGAATTATGTACTTTCATGTTAGGATTTAAGTGAAATTTCAGAATAGTATAAATCTGCCCTAAAAGAGATATTACAGTGGTATCAGAGCCAAGATTTTGGCAACTTGTGAAGGAAAATTTTAAAAAAAATTACAAATCCATACGGATTTGTATGGTGGTCATACCCCTATCAAATAGAGCAGATTCCAGTCCGTACAGCTCCAAACCAGTGGATGTACCATTTACAGCTGGGGTTTTAGTTAGAGCATTGGATCTTGTTAAATTATGATTCAAAAGGAGAAGATAAAATGGCGGACAAATTTTCTAATGATGCTAGGTTTGAGATGTTTGCCCAAGGGCAAGAGAGATTGGCTAATATAATGGCATCGTTGATCCATGCCATGCAAAATCCAAATGGTGAAGGAAGCTCTTCAAGGGAAAATAATAATATTCAGCCACCGAGGACCATGAGTGATTCTTCATCTAGGTCATTCCGGCCTACTTTCCTTACAAAAGAAAAAACCATTCCAGTGAAGGAAACTCAACCCTCCATACTTGACGACATTGCTGCCAGCTACATTGAATGTAGAGCTCTTCCAGTTAAGATTCGGGAAGAACTGTCACTTACCAACTTTATGGGATTGAAGAGAGATTGAGTTGAAATTGGACCAAGGTCTAAACCACGAGCTACACAAAGAGACTTGCAGCATCCCTGGAGAAAGGAAGAGGAAAAGAGGAATAGCTCCTGGAGGCATCAACTGTATAAAAGAAAAGCCGAAAAAATGTTCCAGCCCAAGAGGAAAAGAATTCTTCCCTGGTGATGAGGAAAGAGAGAAATCAGAAAACAAGAACAAAGATAAGATAGTGCAGAGATCAAAACAAAAAGGGTTTTGCTTGTTCAATGCAAAGAGCTCAAGATGGAGGAACATGCACCATCCTTCGAACTTCCAAAGGAGGAGCCATTGATTGATTTTCATAATATAATTGTGGGGGAACATGTAAAGGAAGAACATGCATTGCATGTTGAATGCCAAGTGTCCAAGATTGAAGTTGTTCCAACCCAAGAAACATTACATGTTGAATGTTGGGTATTCAAAATTGAGAATGTTTCAACCCTAAAAAGCACCCGTCAATCTTCCAAGCATTGCAAAGTTTGAGTCATTACCGTATAAGATTAATTTTCAAAGTAACTATACTGATGAGCATGCAAGGAGAATATTTTAGTTGATGCCACTAATTCTGAAATTCTGGATTACAAGGATGGTTGTGTAAAGGCAAATCTCTCAAACGCTCCTACTTCTAAATTAGAAAAAGAATGTAAGCAATTTGATTACAACCCAAGGTATGAAAAAGAAAGTCATATTTCAGATTTATTGCTTCTTTCTATGTCATTGCATGAAGCTTGTCATCATGGGCATCCATGTTAAAAATGGCGATAAGATGAAGAACACATTGAGTAGCAATGGGCACATAGATCCTTTCATACAAGTTCCAAATAGTGTGTGCATAAAAGAATGGGATCCGGGTGATCATTTGAGCTACAAGGATGATCACTCCTTGAAACCAAGTCTTCCACTTGAAGACAAGGCTATAGAGAAAGTCACCATTGTCGGGGTAGCGAGATACTGGATGTGGGAAGGTGGTAAGCACAATAGATGTTATTTGGTTGTTGTTCAAAGTCCTATAACTCAACATAGCATGGTTTTGTTGAAGTCAAACTATATACATATTTGCCACCCTTGGATGTGTGAAAGATAAGTCAAGGAGGATAAGAGTCTACAAAATAGCTTCACCATTCTAAATTGTAAACCTACTATTATCCACATTTCCAACTTGCCCAACAATTTGTTGGCAGCCATACCAATGGTTCCAAGCATAAAGTTGAGTGATTTTCAGTTGGTCGTTGTTGTTGAAGTATTTTCAGTCACATGGTGGAAGAATTTCCAGCCTACTATCAAGGTTGAGACATGTACAACTAGGGCAAATCGGTTTCCAGCCACTACAACTCTGATTCTGAGGAAGAATATGCAATGCTACAGCATGCTTGGGGCAACATGAATGGACCTTTGAAAATCCATCATATGAATGGAAGATATGAGGAAAATGCAAGCAATGGAAGAAAGTTGGGAAACATGTCTATGAGGCATGATGAAACGGTTGAAGGAGTGATGTTGGAGGATCTTGATTTCCTTAATGTCGGTGTTCAATGTGCAAGTCCAAAAACAGAGAAGATATAAAAGAAAAGGCATGAGTATGGTTCAATCCGGCATGCTCATAGGTATGAAAAGCGAAGTGAACAAGTGAAGCAAGATGGTAGTATGGCAGCGGTAGTTGAAGGAGATAGTTGATAAGGGTATGACTGTGTTGCAGGGATACGCCCCCTAGCCCCACGCCTCCTGTTCGGAGACGCCTCCGGCACGGGGACGTCCCGGGTACTCCCGGAGGCGTCCCGGAGGCGCCCGCCGGCGTGCCGGAAACGTCCGGCAAGCCGACGGGCGCCTCCGGGACGCCTCCGGGAGTACCCGGGACGTTTCCGGCGCGTACCCGAGGTATTCCGGCAGAAAAATGGCGAATTGTTTTTAAAAAAAACCCTAGAAAATCCTTTAAAAAAAAACCCTAAAAACTAAGCAACGCTAAATGTAAATCCAGTCCGAACCCAACGTATAGAAATAAAATAAACATTTAAGTATAAGTTTACATTTAGATATGGACATCTAGTTTCTTATACTTTAAGTTATATTTTATTTATATACTTTCAGGGTGTTTGAGAGGGGTTTCGGACTACTAGGAGCTATAATGCAAATTCTAGGTTTTGGAGGATCCTGTCATATTTCAGAGTTAGTCAGATTCCAGGGTTTCAAACTTAGCCATATTTCAGGGTTTCAAGATTTCAAGGAGACATCATAGGAGGTATGAAGGCTGCATGAAGGGATGTATGCGTGATAGAATAGTTTGAGAATATCTCTGGCAAAGTGCCACAAGCCGATCCCACCCCATTCCCTGTGCACCCCTTAAGGCATGCACTCGTGAGATTCAATGCACCGATGAGCCCTTGTGAGAGAAAGTGTCAGTAAATGATAAAGTTGAAAAATAATGGGAGTGGCATTCATGATTTTGTGGACAATCGAGATGATTTATTCTAGATTTGAATGTACATCTTGTCTTTGAAGTAATGAATGAATGAATATTATATATTTTTAAGTGTTTTATCATTTATAGACAAATATTTTCACACTAAGTAGTTTCAAGTGTTTTACTAAAAAAATGAGTAATATATATATATATATATATATATATATATATATATATATATATATACAGACGTACCCACGACGTATCCAAATCAAGGTTTTTGAAAAATGACGTACCCGCGTACCCGAGACGTCTCCGTATCCGTACCCGTACCCGTACCCAAACAACATAGGGGTATGACAGCAATAGAGCATAGTCTTCAAATCATCATGGAGACGAGAGAGTGAGAAAGTGATTGCACAAGGATGTTCCAAAAAGGACATGCAAGAGGAAGTCCAATTGCAGTAGCTGGAGGTGGAAGAGAAGACTCTCACAAGAGCAAGGGGAGAGATAGGCAAGAAGAAGACCACCTCTATGGGACAATTGTGGATAGAGAAGTATATGCATCAAATACCCATCTTGAAAAGTGCATACAGAGTGGAACAGTAGAAGACAGTTCAAGAATTGTTTAGGAAGGTGGATCCAAGGAGCACTTGGACAAGAAGATATGAAGAATGTCACTCAAGTAGCATGGAGACGAAGACAGTGGACATATTTCTACCAAGAAGATTGAAGGATGCGAGTTATGTTGCACGTGTGGGACCAGCCTATATAGATAGGTATTGGTGAAGAGACTCTTATGAGTCAAGGTATGCATAGTTCTTAGATGGGCAAGAAAAGTGCAAGGTTCTTTGCACATGGAATGGATGAGGGGAAAAAAGAAAAGTGTAATCAGCGTAGAAGGGAGGTAGTGAGTATGAAGGAGAAAGAAGACAAGGATGAGATAGAGTAGCTGAGTTTGTTATTAGCTCAAGCTAATGATGAAGAGTATGGAGTTGCAATTGGTGCTGATGGGATGGAAGAGATGCTTCTCCAAGTATTAGAAGCACGTGGTGACGAATACAAAAACAATGATATAATCATATGGCAGCAGAAGCATACCCAGGACAGCTATGGGCCTAATTTCTATCACTAATGTTGTTGTTATCAGTATTATCAGCCATCACATCACTGCATGGGCACTCACACAAGTGATTTTGCAGGTGTTTCTAGTCACGAGAAAGAGTATTTTCCAGTTGGTGACAACTAATGGAGAGCTTTCAATCCTTGTATGGCTACCTACTACTTCTACAACAATCACTTTATTGAATGTTGCATGGGTCTGTCATACTTATAGTTGTTACATCATTTCTTTATTGATGGTCTTAAAATTTTCAGTCATGAACAGCTGTATATTTGTGCAATTTGAGAAGGTTTCCTTGCATGGTAATTGTTGACAATTTTGCCCCACAGGTCAAATTGTCATCCCTACTATTCGGAACTCCACATTTGTGCTAGTTTGTCTTGTGGATCAGTTTTGGGTACTGAATAATGAAAAGGTTTTGCAAAGTTCAATCAAGCCTAAATGCATACCTACAACCACCCAAAGAGCCATCTACAACAAGGTATCAGCGATGGAAAGAGCCCACAACCAGCTAAAGTTTTGGTCATTCAAAGGATTTGAAGGGGCGTTCTCGTTTTTTAGATTTGGCAATGTCCACCTACAGCCATCCTTAAGGTTAACCTACAAGCCTGTAGGTTCGCTTATGAATGAAGGCGAGTGTTTTCTTTCGGACACCTACGGAATACAGGTTTGTTTTTCAGACTTACAACGACTATTCTCTTTCCCCAAGTGTTTTCTTTCCAAAGTGTTGTCTTCTCAAAAAAAATTCGGGCTAAGAGATGGACACTTTCCTCGGACTTTTTGTCCAAGGGAAAAGATTGTTCAAAGGACTTGGGAGAAGTCCGAGAGAATTTCAAAGGGACAGTTTACAAAGTATTCAATTCCTTAGGACTTTTGTTCAAAGGAATAAGGACCTACAAAAAGCCCGGGTGCCCTTCAATGTTTCCGAAAAGCCAGTTCTGAAGGACAGCTGCCCTTGCGGAGGGCACTTGGTCGATGGCAAGACCTTTCCAATTTTCCCGAAGGGCACAGAGGAAGGAGACAAGCCCTTGCGGAGGGCACTTGGTCGGTGGCAGGGCCTTTCCAATTTTTCCAAAGGGCAATTGGCCGATGGCAGAATAAAGACAAAGGAGACTAATTCCTTTGGACTTTTTGTCCGAAGGAATTCCTTTAGACAAAAAGTCCGAAGAAATTCGGGACAAAGAAAACCCCGATGGAAAATACACAAAGGCAAAGAAAAAACAATTGGAAGAAGGATATCCTTTGGACAAAAAGTCCGAAGGAATTCCTTCGGACTTTTTGTCCGAAGGATTAATTCGAGAAAATTGCATAACAAGAAGTCCGAGAGAATATAGCCCAAGGAAATACAACCAAGGTAAGGCTAGGGAGCTAAACAAAAAAGTCCGCGGGAAAAATTTGTCAAATGAAAATTCCAAAGAAAATCAAAGGGAATAAGCCAAGAAGGAAATCCAAAAGGTCCACAGAAAAACAAATGTCTGCAAAAAATAAAAATCCAAGACCAAGGTGAAGTCAACGAAAAGCTAGGAAATAAAATCCGTAGACAACAAAGGCAAGACAAAATTCCGAAGGAATAATTGGACTTGGACAGAAAATATAAGTCCGCAAAAAATGAACATGAATAGGCAGACCAAAATAAAAGGAAAATCCATGCAAGCAAAGGCTATTTTTGATTGACTGGTCAAGGCTTCAGTTGATTGATTGTTAAAGTCAAGCTCATCTCCGGATCAACTCGTGTTTTCAAACGTTCCAACTCAGCTTCCAACGTTTCAATTCGAGTTCTAATTTTAGCATGGCGTGGATTTCATGCATGCTCTCGTTATCTCATGCTTTCAAATGATCAAACGGCTCAAGAGGAAGTCCATATTTGGAGGTGGGCATAGCATTTTTGCATGATAAGAGTTTGACTTTCAACAAACTCACCGTCCATTTCCTCTAACGCCAAGGAGCTTCATGCAAGACAGATAGACTTTTTGTAAAGGCTGAGTTGAACGGATTTAGCCTCTCTCCTATTTTTCAAATGCCAACTCTTGGCTGTTGTAATTTTCTATATAAGTTGGCTTTTCAGCCTTGAATTGTATCCCTCTCTTGGCAAGACCAGACTTTGCCATTGGTGAGTTGTGTAACCTTTTCAATCAATAGAAGGACTGTACTTTCAGATTTCAAGTGCTGGCATAGTGTATATTCACTCAGCAATTTGCATATATTGTAGATTTCTCTCCCTTCCCAAATTCTGATTTGTACCTAGTTCTTAGCTTATCATATTATGCAGGTCATGTTCAGTGTTCTATATGTCTTTCACTGAAGCTATAAGTGGATGTTAGGTGACTGCAAAGTGTCTTGTATCAGACCTCTCTCCATCATTTTCCCTCATGTTTTGGTTATTGGATCGAACCTTCTCATGAAATATTTATGCATAATGATCAATTGAAATCAAAGGTCTTCTTTTTCCCTTGTTTGATTCAGTGTTCAAGGTTCCAAGTAGAGTGGATCAATGTTTTGGTGTATCACCATCATTAGGTAGGATTTCCCTTTCAAGTTTCTTTCTCCCCTTTCCATGGTAGATTTGTAGCACAGAGTAGAGATCCATTAATACATCTAACAAGAACCAACCTTCTCTGGAGGTTCTTCTCACCATTGAGGCACCCACCCTCGTGAAAAGATCCCATTGTTTCAACTGGAGAGAGGATTGGCCATTTCAGCACGTCTTCGATTCAGGGTGCAAGAACATTCCAACCATCCTAGTGCTGATTTGAATAGAATTCCAAGTGATTTGTGGCTGATGTAATTTTCCCCTAGCGTATCCACAATCTAATTTTTATCATATATTTGGGAGGAACTCGCCAAATCATGGAAGGATCCATTGGGACTCAAAGGTTTGGTATTCCAGATCCTTCATTGTGTGGGAAGAGCCAAGTGGGATAGCAGTTGTACAATGGGGAGAACATATGGCAGTTTTCGGTCTTATGGGAGTTTGTGGGTGCCTTTAGGCATTAACAAATTTTGGAGGATCATCTTGAGGATGAATTGCATTCAGTATCCAACAGGGATATATCACACTATGGTCTCTGGCAGGAGCTATCTCATTTGACAAGTACAAGGTTCAGACTTTATGAGCACTACAACATGACTCATCACTTTGGCATAGTGATACTTGAGCATGGGAGGTTCCAATTGCTTGAGGGCAAGCAATTTTGGGAAGCGCAGACTGTAATGTCTCTTTTTCTAGATTAAAATAATTAATAATATTATTTAAGTTGGGCCCAATCATTTCTAATCTTTTGGGCAACTTAATAATATTATTATTATTAAAATAAAACGTATTCTTAAATACTTAAAGTAAAAATAATAATATGACTAAGTTAGCCAAAAGTAACTTATTATCGGCAACTTATGTTTTATTATTAAAATAAAGTTTGGAGTTAGAGTGGAAAAGGTATAAAAGAAGATGGAGTTCATTTGAAGTATCTATCATTTAATATTTTATAAGTTGAGCAATTTGTGTATATTTTCAGCCATTGAGAACAAAAACCCTTTTCAGTAATAAGATTTAGGGATGAAAACACTCAACTTTTGCATGGTGGCTTCATTTAGGGATCACATTGTGTGTGAAGGATTGTTGGATAAGGCATAGGGGTCTAATTTATGCATGGTGTGGCAGCTAGGCATTCATTTGAGGTTGACGCAGCAGTTACAACACCAATTGGAGGTGGATGCAGCAACTAGGAGGCAATTGGAGATGGGCAACCTACCTAGAGTCATTCTGTAATGTCCCTTTTTTTAGCTTGCTCCAGTTTCATGATGGTTTAGCCTATTAGCTGACCCTCGTAAGCTAATGTAGATGGTTAGAGGGTCCTATTCGACAGTTATCTGAGTATTTTCTTCTCTAGAGCTCAGTTTGGTTCAAGGTAGGCCTTTGTTGGGTGATTCAGGACTCGATTTCACACACTTACTATTTATAGTAAGTCAGTAGGGCATGAGAGTCCAATATTTCTATTTTTAGTAAGACATCAGGGCATGTGGTGGTTTCAATGTTGATCCCAGTTTTCAGTTGGCCAGGCGAAATAAGGATTAATTTGCAAGTTATATTATTTAATTATTATTAAAAGTGACTTTAATAATAATTAATCATTAAAAGTATATCATAAAGTTATATTATAACTTTATGTCTAAAAAGGGCCATTTAATGACTTAAAATATATTAAATGATTAATTAATTTGGGCGTCCACTTGAAGAAAATATTTGATAAAGTTCAAATGCACACTTAATGTTATTTTAAATGATTAAAAAAGGAGGCTTCTAGAGGATCGACCTCTTCATGAGAAATTATAAAAAGGGATCAACCAAAGCTATTAGAGGAGGATTCGATCATATTACTCTTATGTCTTTGGTGGTTTTGCTGTGGAGAAAAAGAAACCTTGGGTTTCTGCAAATTCTACAATCCCTGATCATTGAGAACGAAATCTCTCATTGATTGTGCATACCTGAGGTTGTGAAAGATCCTCTGAAGGATAACCTGTGAGATTGGCTTCATCCAGGAGTCAATATTGAGCTTATTTGTTAAGTTGTTCAAAAGGGTTTTGAAGACATTTTTTCAGTTTGTGCATTCATCAATTTCCAGTCTTGGATCGATTTTGGAAAAAGGAAATATTCTGATTTTATTTGGCAAAAATCGTGGCATCTTGGCATGAGCAAATCGTAGCTTACTCATTGAACGAAGAAATCATAGCAGACTTCGTGGCACCTTGGAAGGAGATTGCAGCATCTAGGAAGCATCAATTTGCATCATTGAATGCAGGCATAAAATCGTGGCACATTACAGCTGCTTGGTGATTGGTTTAACAGTTATTTCAGTCAGCATCAAATCATGGCTTTGCATACTCAAGGCGTTGTACATCGAGGAATGGAATGTTCGTCTCAGGTGACATGATCGTGGACTCTTTTGCTGTCATCAACATTACTTATCAGGGTCCTTATTTGCGTTTCACATTGCTTCATTACTTGTATGAGTCGCTGCCAAACAGTGGGCTGTAGATTGCATTCATTTCTTAGACTAAGCCACAAGTTGGAAAATCAGATTGTAATCAGGTCATGACAGCAAATAAAGGAGTTTTGGGTTGCATACAATATGTTTGTAAAGATGTCTATTTGCTGTGAGTGAACATGTGCATATAGAGGTTGCATAGGAAGTGTTTGTTATAATGCCTCATGCTGTAGCTAATCATTTCAGTTCATAAGTTTGCTGGCAAATGTTTGTAGTAATGTCAATTAAGCTGAAGGTGCATGTTTCATATCATGTCAATCATATGCTTGCATTTAAAGGTTAGAATTAGTTGCTACATTGCATTCCAGTATTTTAAATTACTTCTTTTAAGTCATTTCAGTTTTTGCAAACATCCAAACAAACCAAAACACCAAAAAGAAACTACAACAAGTACCGATTTCGCATGACAAGTGTTTGATGATATTCCTTGAAGTTCAAATTCAGCAAATTTTCATTAAAAGTTTGGAATTCCAGTTTGGGGAGAACAAGGATTCTTACACATTCACATGCTTTACCAACCTTGGGAGGGCTGACATCACCCTAGGAGGGAAGATTTGAAGGTGATTCCACTTTGGCTTCATCCGGTTGGTTGATAATTGTTGAGTTTGCATTTGTATAATCAGCTGTAAATTATTTAATTTACAAGCTTGGAATTTATTGACATATTTGATGATGTAAGGGTTCTACCATTAAATAAATTGAAATTCCTTATTTTTCGAAGGGCTTCTATGTGGATTATATTTTTCCTATCATATTTTTATGAATCATTTTAGAATTATGTACTTTCATGTTAGGCTTTCAATGAAATTCCTAAATAGTATAATTTTGCCCTAAAAGAGATATTACAATAGACTGCAACAGAGTAGTCACAGTTCTAGGTGTACAGTATGAGTATCCTCTATAGTCAAATATATTTCCTCCACCCCCACCACCATTGTAATTTGTTGTTACACATTCAAGAATATTATTTAGAAAGAATTGATACACCTATTCAGGATCATTATTCAAAGATGGTTGACACACATCCAAGATGAGCATATAGAGTCGATAGTTACACATATACAGGATCTATCTATAAAGCCAGCTATTCAGTGTCGATCACATCAGGATTACTTAGAGACCACAAAGGCCGCCATCTCCTACAATACATACTTAGTTAGCACCATGGGAAATTAAGCATCTTCCACAATGAACACGAGCAACGAGACACCCTCCTACTTACAGTGAACACCACAGAGCCCTCGGCAAGCTAGAGTTACTCATCATACTCCGAGTTCCATGAGCAATGATTATGATAGATATGGCACACCACATGAATCCTTATCAAATCTCAAGCCACCCATAGGTGGTATTCCCAATCCACAATAGGGGACCCCTTCAACACCCGCTACAGGGACTTCCCATGAGCCTTCCATTGATGCGATCATTGGTTAGCTTTTCCATATTTCAAAAATTTTAAAAAAACATAAAACATCAAATAACTAGAAAATGCAAAAACATTCAATTATTCAAAAAATCCAAAATCAATACCTAAGCATGAGATGATTGCTAGATTAAACTATTTACATATGTTATTTATCACATGTTTGGTAGATAGCATTTTCTTTACATACACATGCATTTCACGATATTTGAGTGTTATGCAAGACACATAAGTTACATATGGACATACAGATATTGGTTTTCCCTCTATCTAGTGGCCATGCCGATACGTGGGGCATCTTGTTCTACATGTTTCACCGTTATATCTTTCTATGATCTTCGTACCATGTTGAGCTACCTACATTGCTTATGTTGGAAGCACAACCACTGAGAGGGGGGGCGGGGAAGGAGGGCGCAAGGCAGGGGTGAATCAGTGTACAAACTTTACTTTCAATTCCATAGATCATTCATTAGTCTTTTAAACCAATCTAAGCAATGCATAGAGAAGCAATCACATAGACAAGAAGCAAGATATCAACACATAAACACAAGAGATATATGGGAAACACTCATGGGGGATAAAACCCACTGAAAAACCACTTGGACTACTGTCCTATAAGCAATGGATCAACATTTAGTGAGGCACCAACCCCACAAGGAGTACCAACCCCTCACTAGTCAAGCACCAACTCAACTAGTCCTTTAGCAAGTTCCAACTTGCAAGGAGGCTCCAATTCCCTGATTGACTTGGCACCAACCCAATCACTTTAAGGACACTTCTGCAAGCTCCAACCTGCAAGGCAGCTCCAACTCCCTCTTGACTAAGCACCAACCCAGCCAAGCCAAGTTTGATCACCTCAAGACACCTTGTTGCTCAACTAACGGATGGTGACCTCTTCTTCAGCTCTTCTATCTTCACTCCCTGGATTCCAATCTCTGTCATACACCTGGAACACATCTCTGATGTGGCTCTGATGGTCTCTCAATCAACATTCAACTCATTCAGCTCTCCTTGACCTTCTACCTCTTCCAAACAGCCTTCTAGGCTCATTAGGTCAACTGACCTTGTCATCCACACTCACACCTCCTGTTAGATGTTCATGTTTGATCCTCTACTCCCCTCTGATGGTCTCCTTGACCTCCTTCTGCTCCTCCAAGAGCTTTGTTATTCGCCTATCTTCTCATCTCCTCAACCAGCTCAAATAGGCCTATTATGCCTTGCATTTATACTTGAATCTTGCTCTTACCCATCTTGGTCAGCCAAGCATCTTTCCTTCCTTAGATCACTCTTGGAATAGGTCATTACACATGTTTCACAAGTGAAACAACTTCCACATAGGTCGACCAATACTTCTTTAGACCAAAACCTCCATTAGGCCTCCGGGAGACCTAATACAATTAGGTTTGTCTCAACCACACATTACACTTGGACCACTTTGAATATCTTGAGCCTCTATCAACGCATGAAACACTTCACATATACCTCCAAAGGACCCTTGATAACATCCACATAGGTCCATACCACATGTTAGTTCGATTCACCACTTGAACCACGCCATTAGGCCTACTTGCCATTAGGCCTTCACACACAGAAAAATTCTGCCTTGAATATCTAAAGCATATGACCAAATCTTCCACACAACCATGTCCTTAAAATACATAGATAGAACATTCATGACCTCATGGTCATCACCATGTCCATTGGACATCACCAAACAGTGCATAAGACCTCAAACCAACAACTTTCTTATGCTCACTCAGAACTGTTTGTCTATTACAAAACACAGTCATAAACAATTGTCTCTCCACACTTGCATAGGGACTAACTCTAACTCTCAAAGCATTCTCATGAACCTCAGAGACCTCTTGAACATCTTCATAAACAATGGATTCTTCAACTCTATCCAAATCACCTCAAATACGCCTATGCAAGATGACTACACAGAACTGCCAATAGCTTCAAAAACACAGTCAAGAAGAATGTAGTCTTTAACACTTGTAAGGGCACTTTCATGACTTCTTATTCACATGGATAGTCACTATATGACCTCTAGATCATTATCCAATAGATAGATCTCAAACTCTATTGTCAATCATTGGTCTTACAGACCAATTTCTCAAGCCTATCTTACACAGCCCTTACATAGCTAGATTAGCCATTTTGACTTCCACATTACAACCTCTTAGAGTGATTCACAACCTTCCAGAAAGCATGTATAGTCAAATAAGTCCTAAACAACAACAACATATTCATTAGACGCATCATCTAAGTGTAGCGATCCTCCAACTCACCATTCTCACATACTTATTCAGAACTGTCATTCTGCTTAGTGAACCAATCATGGTGAACATGACTTCCAACCCCTGTAGAAACACTTCCACGAACTTCTAATGCATTTAGGTCCCATGATATCATTAGCACATCTTCACATACTTGGAATACCTCAATTTGGCTCATAAAGACACAGGAACACTTTTCTTTTAGGTCTATCCAATTTGCAGACAACACCAAAACTCTACCTTCTAAAACTGAAGCTCAAAACACCTCTTATACTGACTTCCAAGCTTCCAAAATGCATGGATAGAACATACAAGTCCCAAACAACAACACCATGTGCTTTAGATACCACAACTCAGAGCAAAATGCTTTAAGAACACTCTTGCAAGAAGCTCACTCAAATCTGCTAGTCCACTGAAAAACACAGTCAACTTTGTCAAGCAATAAGTTCACTTGTATAGATAGTACTGAAGATATTCCACTTGGAGGTTGTTCATTAAAGAGTCTACTTCATCTTTGTTTTTTATACCATGCCAAAATTCTCAATATTTTGGTCTCTACATGCATTTCTTTGCTCACTGATTTTTGGTTTTTACTACAATCAGAACCTTTGACTTTGACCTGCAATAAATGCACTTGCACGGACAGTTAAGACAAGCTACCACTTGGAGGATGATATTTATAGAGTCTACTACAACTTTGTATTTTACACCAACTTGATTTGACCAATATCTTGCATTCTACAAGCATTTCTTTGCTCTCGGGTTCAATGCACACACAGTCATTTGAAATCCAACGTTCATATTTTTGAACTTCAACAGCTATTTTCTGAAACTTAAACTCGACGATCTCTGGCATGTCACAATTTGCGAGAGGAACTTTGGAGGCTTATATCTTGAACTAGGGATCTCTTCAAGACACCAAATTTGCAGGGTACCTTCTTGGCACTATGGGCAACATCTACATGAAAACCTTTGACCAAGGTTGATTTTTTGAGTACCAACAATAAATGCACAAACTTCTCAGTATATTCATACCTGTGTGACGGTCTGGTCTTTCTTAGGGTAGAGGATGCATGTTTCTCTCTCCAAATAATCAAATGACACACCAGAACTTCACCAAGACATCTATGGATGCCTCACAACCTCTTCTTTGTCCTCACTGACCTGCAAACACTCTTTGCACTACTGCCAAAGCTCATATACAAACATTTCATTACCACCATGCCTCAACATGCCTCATTCATGCTTAAGAACTAGGCCATCAAACAGACCTACTATGCACCATATCACTTTGAGAACTTCAAGACACCTACTGTAGCTCATTACTCAAACACTTTCTCATGCCAAAGCTCACTTTACCAAGCTTCATTATACATGCCTTCACCAAGACAAGACTTGGCTTTGTGAATACCTCACTAGACTATGCTTCTCCACTAGATCACTTCTGGAACATTAATGACACTCCATTGGCTTACTCAAAGTTGCCACACTGGCAAGCTCAAACAGTCAACCACATATCAATGACCACTCTCACCTTGACATCAATGACAGGGTCAAACACATGACATCAATGACAACTTGCAACAGCTTACACATGTTTTCTAGTTACTCATTTCTCACACAGTGATAAATGATATGCCATGATACTGTGATGTAACATTGATCTATATGGATGTATATTGGTTCCTTGTTCTATGCTCCATTGATGTTGTTACTCTTTTACATGATAGACTACTTTGTGTTTGGCTATTGTGTGTGGTCGTTGGCTTACTTGATGCAGCATCTTTAATGTCCCTTGTTTACAACATTTTTATGTTCCCTCACGTGCAGCACTTGGTCTTGTTTGTTGTGACATATTATGTCTCTTATATGTGGCCCTGGCCTTATGTGTGACACTAACACCTACACTTGTTGAGCTGCTAACATTGAGTGGTGCCATGATATATATCATGCACTACTATTATGTAGTCTTATTTAGTTACACTTCTACTACGTACTTCATTGATACATTTAGTTAGACATGACACTTACATACCCTACATTCCATATGTTACATGCCTTGATCAATATACACATTACTATGATGACATACTCTCCACATGATTTAATGATATTACATGATGATTATTTACCCATTACATGATACAATTAACTTTTTCTTTAGATGAATAACTTACAGGATTCATCCTTCATCTCAAAAGGGGGCATTACAGTGGGCTTTTCATAGAGAATAAGCCTTCATTGACATAAAATCATATCAGAGTACAGATTTCAGAGATTCAAATAGTTCAGATACACGTCGAATATGGGCACATTGATACAGTACAGGTAATATGCATTGACTTTACAAATATTTGAATGCATATTCATACACACTTGGGTGCGTATGCATGGGCATATGCACACAGTTTAGAGGAATAGGATTACAGGTTTTCATATGCACAAATTTGAGATACAAATTCTAAAATTCAGCATATAGATGCATAGCAATCTCTATTGGTTGGTACAGATTCAAGGGGCATGATGCTGACTCATGCACATATGCAAGAACATAGTTTACAATTGAATGACAATTGGTTGTCATTCCACTTCACACTTGTCAAATTTGTGGTCATGATGGGGCATGGACATTGTCCATTATCTTTCGATCATGCATTTTATTTTACATTGAGCGAAATTACACAATCAAAAAAGCATTCATGATGGGGACATGAATATTGTTCATTCCCTTTCGATCATGCATTTTTTTTTTTACATGGAACAAACTTGAGTGAAACATTACAATTGAATCTATAAGCCATTTGCAATGATTGATTCACTTTCTTTGAGCAAACTTCCCTAATGGTTCTCTTATTTGCTTGCATTGTTATTTCTTTGAGTGAACCTAGCCTGATACTTTGTTTGGGTTAGTACATTGTATATTTTTCCCTGCATTCATGAGGGTTGGGGCATGTTGCCTTCCCAATCCAAAATCCTGCATAGTTACACAAGTTTGGGGCATGCTCACCCCAACTCTCCATGTGCTTCAAATCTCCAACAAGTTACAGGGCAACATGGTTTACTCACATACACATGTATTTCCATGCTCTTAAATTTTTTTCAATTTCAGATTTCAGTTTTCACATATGGACATTGATTACTTCATTTCATTGTAGATTTGCATAGAGAAAAGTTGTATATTTAGATCCATCTCCCCAAAGGCAAAGTGTGTTGTACAAACTCAAGTACATTTTATCCTTTTACTATAGTAAATCCATTAATAGAATAAAATGGGGGCATTTGTAGATCCCATAATCTGGTCTTCGGTACTAGACAATGACAATCTTGACACATTTACCACACATCACTTGAGCACTCAAACAAGGTCCTAATCCGTCATCCTCTCACACTTGCATGCTATCTTATGAGTCAACCATTTCCATTTTGTTATTACACACCTAGCAAAACCTCACTGTATGTTTCAAACCTGCTAAATCCCCTGCAGAGACATGTCTAGACTCTTAGTTTAGTCTACCTGTACATGGGTCAATTGCACCAAATACTATCAGAATCGTCAATCGATACTGACTTGATCTGGTCGACACGACTGACTCCCAACAATAGCATTTTTTTAAAATCAAACCCATCCTTAGGGTCGGCCCATTAGCCTAGCATGTTAGTGGCATGGGAAGCTATTCAATTGAATCCATCTATAAACAAATTGAGGTCTCATTCAAAAATAATTTGGCATTTATCTAATATACAACTATACACTATTGTACATTGAGAAAATCTGCCTTGTTCTTTCCAAGTGGAAAATCTAACACTAGAAGCAGTCACAAGCCAAGTCTAAAGCACTCAATAGCAAGACAAAGCAAGCATTGTCAAGCATCAAAGACACATCATACATATAACAAAAGAGCGCAATGGCACAATCACACTAGGTGGGAGAACTACATGTGGCTTGATTTCCCTCCTTAGAGTATTGGATATGTAAGCAGCAGTCAATCATTGGACAATGGTGATTGGGGTCAGCTAGGCCCATTACACTTTCTTCCATTTTACAAGTTTGTAGCCATCGTAAGTGTTGACAATTCTTCCATAGGTCAAATTGTCTCTTGCCATTCGAAAAGTTCATATCTCTAGCCAAGGAAGAAAGACTACAAAGGAAAGAATACATTGGGTTTGTATAGACCAATTGTAAATACTCATTTGCAAGGGCCTTTGCTACAACAGGATTTCCTTTGGACAATTTGTCCAAAGAAATGGTTCATCAAAGAAGGGATTTTCACATAGCTTTGGAAAGTTCAAACGGCGAATTCTGAAGGGCTTGTCATTTGGAAAAAGACTTTACAAAAAGTCTGAAGGAAAGAAAACGATCCATTCAAGAATCCCGAAGGACACTTGCCCTTCGGAAAAGTACATTACAGAAATCTCGAAGGGTAGGTACTGTTGACAACTTTTCCCCAAAAGGAAGAACGGATTTATTCAAGCAGTTGAAGAGTTCACAAGTTTGCCGAAGGGTCATTTTATCGGCCAAGAGACCTGTTGCAATTTTTCCGGGGAAAAACCAAGTAAAAGGCCGAAGGAAAGAGTCCATTACAAGAATCCCAAAGGGCAGGGTACCCTTCGGAAGGGTCACTTTCAACAATCCCGAATGACACCTACCCTTCGGGAAAGTGAGAGAACAGATTCAGAACCTTTGCAAAAAAGCTGGGTGCCCTACAATTCTTCCGAAAAAAGGCACAGACATGAGCAACTAGCCCTTGCAAAGGGCACTTGGTTGGCAAGAGGACCGTGGTGACTTTTCCGAAGGGCACATTTCAAAAAGCAAAGGCACAAAAGAGACCTTCGGACTTTTGTCCGAAGGAATTCCTTTGGACAAAAAGTCTGAAGAAATTCGGAATACACAGGGAGAGGCCCGTTGAAAAGCCGACAGCAAAAAAAAAAATCCTAAAGCTTCGGAAAAGTGAAGAGGCAAAAGCAGGAAATGAATTTCTTCGGACTTTTTGTCCAAAGGAATCCTTTGGACAAAAAGTCCGAAGAAATTCATTTCCTGCTTTTGCCTCTTCACTTTTCCGAAGCTTTAGGATTTTTTTTTTTGCTGTCGGCTTTTCAACGGGCCTCTCCCTGTGTATTCCGAATTTCTTCAGACTTTTTGTCCGAAGGAATTCCTTTGTGCCTTTGCTTTTTGAAAAATTCCTTTGGACAAAAAGTCCGAAGAAATTCGGAAGACAAGAACGTCCGCAGAAAAACAAGTGAAACAAAGGCAAGCAAAAAGAGACCTTCGGACTTTTGTCCGAAGGAATTCCTTCGAACAAGAAGTCCGAAAAAATTCGGAGAAAGGGCCGCAGAAAAAACCAGAAGAAATGCGAAGCCAATAAAGCTGAGAGAAAGAAAAGCCCGAACAAAGGGAAAAGAGAAGGAAGATATCCTTCGAGAAAAAGTCTGAAGGAATTCCTTCGGACTTTTTGTCCGAAGGAATACTTCAGAGGAAAAAGCCGCAGGAAATACATGCAGAGAAGAGGTTCCGAAGGAAATAAGAAGACTAAGGGTGACGTCCCACAAGACGTCAAATTTTGACCGCGGGAAGTAACCATTGAAACAAAGGTAAAGCTAGAATTCCGAAAGAATTAAAATCACGGGAGGTTGACCTAAGATTAAGCGACGGGAAGTTAAGAAAAGGCCAAATGGGAAAAAATATAGACAAATACATCCAAATATAGAATCTCGATAGAAATAGACATGAACAGGCAGACCAGAGCATGATAAAATACATGCAAGCAGGGGCTATCTTCGAACGCCGTCCAAAGCTTCAGTTGACTGGTTATTAAAGTCCCGCTCGTCTCCAGATCATCTCACGCATCTAAGGGTCCAACTCAGCTTCAACCGAAGTTCTGAATTCGAATGTCGAGTTGACTGTTCCAGATTTAGAGTTGACTAATTGTTAAAACGCTGCATCTACTAGGAGCTTTCCATGCGAAGGAGAATGATCTCTTTGACCAACTCAGCTGCCAAACAGTCAACTCAGCTTACCAAACGGCCAACTCAGTGTTTCCAACGTTCCAATTCGGTATCAAGCAACTCACGTAGAGTTCTAAAATTAACATTGGCATGGATTTCCATGCAAAGAGAGGTGGGCGGTTCATAACAAAGACAAGTTCACTTCCTCAAGCGCAAGAAGCTTCATGCAAAGACAAAAAATGAATTATATTTAATTGAAAGGCCAAGTCAGCCTTGAGTTAACTGAAGTGAATCCTTCTCTTCAAATTTTCAACGCCAATCTTTGGCCTCTTATAATTTTCTATATATAGGCTTTCAGCTTTGATTAAAAAGCATCCAATCTCTCTCTTGGTTAGACCAGACTCTGTCATTGGTGAGTTGTGTAACCTCTTCAATCAATAAAAGGACTGTACTTTCAGATTTTAAGCGCTGGCATAGTGTATATTTCTTCAACAATTTGCACAAGTGGTAGATTTCTCTCCCTTCCCAAATTTTGATTCATACCTAGTTGCTAGATTATCCTTATGCAGGTCATGTTCAGTGTTCTTTATTGTCTTTTGTTGAAGCTGTAAGTGGATGTTAGGTGGCTGCAAAGTGTCTTGTATCAGACCTCTCTCCATCGTTTTCCCTCAGGTTTTGGTCAGTGGATCGAACCTCTTCATGAAATATTTATGCATAGGTGATTGATTGAAATCTAAGGTCTTCCTTTTCCCTTGTTTGTTCAGTGTTCAAGGTTCTAAATTGAGTGGATCAAACTTCTGGTGTATCACCCCTTTTAGGTGGGATTTCCCCTTTAAGTTTCCTTCTCCCTTTTCCATGGTAGTCCGCAACATAGAGTAGAGATCCCCATTGATACATCATACAGGAACCAGCCTTCTCTGGAGGTTCTTCTCACCATTGAGGCACCCACCCTCGTGAGAAGATCCCATTGTTTCAGCCAAGTAGAGGACTGGCCATTTCGTGCACATCTTCGATTCAGGGCGCAGCTCCAGGTTGACAACAAGTACCCTTCGGGAAAGTTCAAAAGGTCTCTTTCAGAGTTCGGGAAGACCAAATACAAAGATCCCGAAGGGTAGGTGCCCTTCGGGAAGGTTCATTTCCAAGGTGCCCTTCGGGAAGGTTCATTTCCAAGGTGCCCTTCGGCAAAGGTCATCCCAGGATAAGAAGAGAAATTCCTGCGGACAAATTGTCTGTGAGAAAATTCAAAAATAAAAATCCGAAACATAACACTTTTTCGAAGTAAGGAAAAGTCACATTCCAAAGAAGGTGGTTCCCGTGGAAGGATACCCTTCGGACAAAAGTCCGAAGGATTCCTTTGAAAAACTTGGCAGAGACAAAAAACCTGCAGAAATAAGTCTCGGACATTTTTTCCAATAGGCAAAAATCCGAAGGAGTGTCAAGGAACAAGGAAAAGAAATGGATATCCTTCGAACAAATTGTCTGAAGGATTCCTTTGGAAGACTTGGTCAAGGAAAAATCCGCAGAAATAGAAATCAACCAAGGCAAAGTCTAAGACAATTGAAACACAAGGGCAATTCAAGCGGACAATAAATCCGAGGGAAATCCAGAGGTTTCAAAAGTCAAAATCCAAGCATCAGAATGACAAAGAAGCCAAGAAAATCCGAAGGAAATAAAGACCAAGGGTAAAACAAAAAATCCGAAAGAATGGACTTTGCAATAAGTCCAAAGGAATTGCAAGGGGTAAATTGTCAAAGAGAGGTCCATTTCAAAATCCTGAAGGGTATGTGCCCTTCGGGAGAGTTCTCACACATTTTCCGAAGGACAATTCCGAAGACATAGGCCGACAAGGATAAGCCCGAAATAATAAACCCGGGGAAATAAAAATATTAAATAGGCCAAGCAAAAGAAATTCCTAAGGACTTTTGTCCGCGAGAAAACACGAAAGCCAAAGAAATTTGTCCAATAACAAAAACCCGCAGGACAAAGAGTGGCCAAAGGCATAAGATAAGTGAAGGCCAAATAAATAAAGGAAATATAGACAAGACAAGACAAAAATAGAATCCCGCAAAAAATAAAAAAGACATAGGCAGACCAAAATAAGAAAAAATACATGCAAGCGACCAAAAGTGACTACCAGAAATAGATGCACCTTTAGACGATCAAGCGAGATCGTGCAAAGTAACCGTCATTTCATTCCTAGATTAGCAAGTGAAGTCTCTAATTTTAGACATGGCTTAGCGGAACATGCATAAACAAAGTCAACCGTATGAAGTCACTGTCTAATTCTAGCGCTAAGGAGCTTTCATGCAAAGAGGAAGAACACAAAATAGATGTTTTTTGGAAGACCTAGTTATCTCTTTGAACCAAAAATAGACTCACATGAAGTGATAGTTGATCTTCCTCTTCTAATTTCAGCGCCACCTCTTGTTTTGGCATATTCTTTCTATATTAATGGCTTTTCAACCTTGTAAAAATCATCTTTTTTTTTGGCAAGATGATCTTCTGCCAAAGACTGAGTGTAACATTTTTCAGATTAATAAGATGACTGTTTTCAATTTTCACCACGCTAGTATAGTGTATTTTGTCATTGATTTGCACAAGTGATAAGAGTTTTCTTCCTTGCCAAGTCTTGATCCTTACCTAGTTACTAGCTGGGCATGTTATGCAGGTCATGTTCTGTGTTTGAACATCTTTTGGTTGAGTCTATAGTGGATGTTAGAGGTTGTTAGTGCCTTCAATCAAGCCTATTTTACCATTTCCCTCAAGCTTAGATCACAAGATAAAACATTTCGTGAAATACTTATGCATATTGATCAATTGGAGTTGAAAGTTTAGCCTTTCTTTTTCTCTGGATCAATGTTTTTAAAGAGCTCAAATTGGATGGATCAATCTATAGTCAAATGTATCACCATCATTAGGTAGGATTTTCTCTCTTTTCTAGGTAGTTTGCAGTAGAGATCCTAATTGATACATCAAAGGGAGCTAGCCCTTACAATCTAGAGACTCAATCCATTGATTAGGTCACCCACAACATAGGATTGTTTCTATGTTTTAACAGACTGTAAAGCCCTGAAACTACCTTCACAGGGGTGCAAGTCTGATTGACAATAGTTTTTGGCACGCTCGATAGGACCACAAAGAAGTTTTTTGCATATTTGAAGAAATTTTGCAGCAAAAGAAGATATCATCCAGTTGCAGAGCTCATATCATCATTCCGGTAATTCGTTCATGCCAAAGGTCACTACAAGATCAACAACTAAAGGCACTCCTTTTGAATTTTTATCATATAAGAGACAAAGGTTTAAGAGGGCAAAGCCATATCCTCAAAATCAATATTTGCCTCCTGGTCAGCGTATTGTTCTAAGCACTAAAATCCCCACCATCCAGATGGCCATTAGAAATCAATTGTTTGTTCCATTCAATAGACGAAGCCCATTGAATTTAGCCCAGTTTGATGATATTCCAGTGTCTGCCTTCAAGAGCATTCCATTCTTCTCAGAAGAAAATCAAACAACCCCTATTGAGCATATCCAAGATGTTGCTAATCTCTATTCAATCCATAATGTTGCTATTAGATTGTTGGCTGCCTCCTTCAAAGGAAAAGTGTTGCAATGGTATAAAAATTTGCCACTTAATTCCATTGCCACCTAGGATGAATTGGACGCAGCGTTGGTCAAGCAATTTGAGGACAAATCTGATCATCTCTTTTTGGTTGAGCAATTGACCGCCATAACAAGGGCTTCTCATGAGTTCATGTCTGATTTTAACCTCAGATTCTAAAAAAACATGGACTAGGATACCTGCCTTGATTAGGCCATCCTCTCAATATGCATTTTTGTACTATTTGAAAGCTCTTAATTCTGACATTAGTATGATGATACAGTCAATGAGTGGTACTAATTTGCCGGAAGCTTATGAGGTTGCAATTAAGGCTGAAAATAGTTTGATACAAGCTGGTAAGCTTTCTCCATGACCTCCAATGCCCATATTTCCATAAATAAGTTCTATACTGGCCCCTCAAATTCCTCAAATTCCATCTTTGGCTCCAATTCCAGCACCTCAAGTTCAAATTGCAGCCCCTACTAGTCAAAGCTAGTGAGATAGAAGAGTTGAAAAGTTTGCGACAGTCTTTTGGAAATGAAATAGTATAGCTCAAAAGGTAGCAATTTCAGTCAAATAGGCCCTATCAATAGCAAAATCAGAACACCTATCAGTCCTTCAAAGATCAAAAGCCTCTTTATCAAGTTTTCAGAGAAAATAGACCACCTTATCAAGCACAATGAGCCATAACTCCAGCTAAGCCATATGATGCTCTTAATCCGAATGCTTCTTCCACTTCAAAAACCATTGTTCCAACCCCACCTCAAAATAATTTGGTGTAGGTTTCAAGTTGGCAGCCCTCAAATCTCAATGATGCTCAAAACCAAGCCTTGATATCACAGAACATCACCATGCCACAAATGACACAAGAGTTTTCTTTTCAAAGAGGTCAATATCAAGATACAGGGTTGGCATCACAAAGAGAGACTCATCAAGTTCAAGGGCAGCTTGATGTTATTAATGTAAATTGGCAAGTAGATGATTGTGGCTTTTACTCAGGACATTAAAACTAATGATACAAGTGGTCAAGTTGCAGCGATAACCTATTAGAGAGTTAAAAGAAGAGCTATTGATGAGGCTCAAGAGGTAACAAATACTTCAAGTACTCCTAGTATTGTTGCTAAGAGTACAAAAGAGCAACTTGTTGCCTCTACAACTCAGAAAAATCAGAATATAAAGGTTAGTAAAGTTCATCAACTACCTCTAGTTCGTGAACAGCCAGTGCTCCAGAAAGTACAGCCAAAGGTTAGTGCATCTCATTTCAGTATAGTCGATCAGATGAAGAAGTCTAACATCAGCATTAGCATCTGGGATTCTCTTTCAATTCTAGGACAAAAAGATAAGCTTATCCAAGAGCTTTCAGTGCTTGAATTGTCTCCAAAACAGGTTGAGAAAGAAGAGATTGTCTTAGCTAATTCAGATCAACCAACTAAGCAACAAGTACAACAAGCAAATAAGATGGCAAAGGTTGACAAAACTGAGATAAAATCAAAAAAAACTCCTCCTTTCTACCTTTCTTTGATAGTAGGAGATATTTTAGTTCATAATTGTATGGTAGATAGTGGAGCTAGTAGTACAGTCATGCCTAAACAAATTGCAGATAAGCTTGGACTCGTTTATGAGCCAAATATTAAAGGAGTATCACAATTGGATGGGTCACCAACAAAGACGGTAGACATCATCAAGGATTTGAAATTGACATTACATGCATGTCCTAATATTACTATTCAGCAAGATGTCGTAGACTTGCCTCCCTACTTTGCTGTGCCTCTCAAAGGTTTTCACCTCAAAGATTGAGGGATATTTATCAGTTGATTGGACCTATTTGTTGTTCACAACCAGATATGGTGCAAAGATAACAATTCATTCAGAGCTTATTGCACGTTTTCATATGGAGCCATATACGCCAAGTGTTGTCAATGCTAATTGTATAATCACATATGAGGTAACAAAAAGTAGTGAAGTGAAAAAGGAATCACCTCTAGATGGAGTTCCAGATTTGTTTCTTAATGAGTGAGCTTCTCCCTTGCATGAAGATGATCCTTATAATCCGATTGAAGAAGAGGGTCTTGGTGTGTATTGCCTTCATGAGAATGATGCACCAATTCCAGCAATGGTCAAAGAAAATGAGTCTAATGAAGGTTTGTGGCAATTGTACTTTGATGGATCAAGAAATAAGCATAGAACCAGAGCTGGGATGATGTTGGTTTCTCCAACAGAACAAAGGTATTTCTCTTATATTAAATTTCAGTTTGGTTGTTCAAACATGTTGTTGAATATGAAGCACCAGTTCACGGTTTGCAGTGGGCTAGAAAGATAAAAGTCAATTGTTTGCAAGTGTTTGGAGATAGTGAGCTTGTATCCACCAAGTAAGAGGTTTGAATGTATGCAAAAATTTGTTGCTTAGATCTTACAAGCATAGAATTTGGGATTTACTTGAAGATTTTTAGGGTTTTAACATTCAAGCAATACCAAGGGATAAGAATAAACATGCTGATAGGTTAGCTGCTGTTGAGGCACAATTTATTATCCCAGCTGGTGTAAAAAATAAAAAAATTCAGTCACACATAAAAGGGTTGTAAGGCCTTATGTTCCGGATAATAATGAGAATTGGCAGTCGTTTGAAGATGACAATCAAATTGTAAGATTTTTGCAAGAAGAGGCTGAGTTTTCTTCAAAAAAATCAGTCAAAACACTTACAACAGTATGGTGATCAGATTGTGCAACTGAAAACGAATAGGCTGCCCAAAGGATTGGTCACTCTTGAGAATATTTTCAGTGGAGATGATGAGCTAAGGAAAGAGAAGTCATCATTGTCAACAAAGGAAGAACACTATGCCAATGTAAAGATTGCAGCTAGTAAGATTTTGAAATTGGGTAAGGTATGCACTCCTTCCCAAAAGGAAGCTTTCATTGAGTTATGCACAAGTTTTGTTGATATATTTGCATGGCAGTATAATGATCTCAAAGGTTTTGATCCAAGTTTGGCTCAACACACCATTGAGTTGGAAAAAACTAAATTGCTGAGACAAAGACAAAGGCCAATCAATCCAAAGCTTGAGCCTTTGATGAGAGCTGAGCTTCACAAGCTTAGAATCAGCAATTATATTTCCAATCAAACACTCAACTTGGATGGCAAATCTTGTTCCGGTACGGAAGAAGAATGGTGAGATTCGTTTGTGTGTTGACTTCTGTGATTTAAACAGGTCTTCACTTAAGGATCACTATCCATTGCCATTAATGGAACAAATTTTACAGCTTGTTGCCGGTTCAGAGAGGTTTTCCTTGTTGGATAGATATAGTGGCTACAATAAGAGTTTGGTCAAGGAAGAAGACCAATTTAAGACAACCTTTACAACCAAGTGGGGAACATTTGCATATAGAAAGATGCCATT
The DNA here is from genome assembly GCA_037957365.1 of Torreya grandis. Taxonomy (NCBI): domain Eukaryota; kingdom Viridiplantae; phylum Streptophyta; class Pinopsida; order Cupressales; family Taxaceae; genus Torreya; species Torreya grandis. The sequence continues at coordinate 951,798 of JARHVA010001202.1, forward strand.
CGATTTGTCTAATGCTAGAGCAACCTTTCAGAGAGCCATGGATATGGCATTCCAAGGCCTTCTTAACAAGTTTGCACTTGTTTATCTGGATGATATAATAGTGTTTTCAAAGAATGCAGAAGATCAAATGGCTCATCTCAAGCAAATGTTCGAAAGGTGTAGGCAATTTGGGATATCTCTAAATCCAAAAAAGTGTGTCGTCTCGATTCATGAAGGTAAGCTTCTTGGACATGTTTCAAAGCATGGTTTAAGCATAGATGTTGAAAGGATTCAATCCATTCTCGCACTTTCCTTGCCTAAGCACAAAAAGGCTTTGCAAAGTTTCTTTGAGAAAATCAAATTTATAAGGAGATATATTTCAAATTTTGTCATTTTAGCCAAGCCACTTATAGCCATGCTAAAGAAAAATCAAAACTTCAGCTGGTCCAAGGAGGGAGTAAAAAGGTTTGAAAATGTTAAAAAAGCCATAGCAAGTGCTCCTACACTTTTAAATCCAGATTTTACGAAAGATTTCATTCTGTATACATATGCTAACATGGACACCATTTAGGCATTCTTATGTAGCAAAATCATGAAGATTTAGAGCAGCCAATAGCTTTCTACAACCAAGGCTTGGAGGAGTATGAAACAAGGTATTCTTTTGTTAAAAAACATGTACTTTCAGTCATAAGATCTCTTAAGAAGTTTAGGTACTTATTGTCCAATAATAAAATACATCTAATGATTTCCCATTCGAGCATCAAAGAGTTTATCTTGAACAAAGATATAAATGAGAACGGAGTTGGTTGGATAACCAAAGTAATGGAATATGACGTGGAAATTAAGGTTACAAATCTGATTAGAGGCAAAGAACTTTGTGAGCATCTACCTCAAGACTTGCAAGAAACTAATGAAGTTGTTTTAGTGTCAAATGATGAAGAGATTGTTGCTGTTCATACCTCACCTTCTAGTTGGTTTCGTGATTTAGTAAGCTATCTCCAAAATGGTATTTATCCTTCTCATCTAAGTGCTTCAAACAGAAGGTATTTCAGATTGCAATCAATTCCATTCTTGCTCGTTGATGGTGTTTTGTTCAAAAAGGATATTAATGGAATGTTACTAAGATGTGTAGAACCAAACCAAACTCAAAGATTACTTGAAGAATTCCATGATGGACACGGTGGAAGACACTTTTTCGCAAGAACTACAACACTTAAAATCATGAAAGGTGGGTACTATTGGCCTACTATATTTGGTGATTGCCATACATAGGTTAAAAAGTGCAAACAATGTGCTATGTTTGTAGAAAAAGTTAAACTTGCAGCCTTGCCTCTTCAACCAATTGCAATGGATCAGCTTCTTGTCCAATGGGGATTGGACTTTATTGGTCTCATAAATCCTCCTTCAAGTTCAGAACATAAATGGATTTTAACAGCAACAGATTACTTCACACGTTGGACAGAGGCAATAGCATTGAAAGAAGGAAACGAAACTAATGTTTTGGATTTCTATGAAGGTTTGTTTACTAGGTTTGGAGTTCCTTCAACTATTATTTTTGATAATGCAATGGTTTTTGTGGAATCTAGGATCAGCCAATGGGTTGTTCAGCATGGAGTTTACCTCAACACTTCATCAAACTACTATCCACAAGGCAATGGCCCTGCTAAATCTACAAATAAAAACCTCTTAAGGATCATACGAAGGACTATTGAAGACAATCAAAGATCATGGCATCTCAAATTGAAGTCAGCTCTATACGCTGATAGGATCACCTACAAGAGGTCAATAGCCAACTCTCCATACAAAATGGTATATGGTAAAGACGCACGATTACCCATTTCTCTTGAATTTTCAGCTTTAGAACTGATGCATCAGCTTGAATTGTTGGAGAATGAGCCTATGAAAATCAGGTATGTCGAGCTTATGGAGCTGGAAAAGACAAGAAATCAGTCCATGCTAGCCATGGAGATTCATCAAGCACAAGTAAAGAGAACCTTTGACAAAGGAGCTTCCTCACGAAGCTTCAAAGAAGGAGATTTGGTCCTCAAGTGGGATGAAGATCAAACCAAACCAAGAAGGCACACAAAGTTTGATTCCCTTTGGAATGGCCCATACACGATCTCTAGCTACAAATCCCACAATGCCTTCCAACTTGCAAAGATGGATGGCCAGGAGCTTCCAATCCCAGTCAATGGGATGCATCTGAAACATTGCTATTGAAGAGCAAAGCTCCATGTACATAGTTTGTGTTGCTTTCCTCCAAGTGTTGTTCAAGCACAATAGTTTCATTCAGTTTTGTTCCAATAAGTGCTTGTTTGCATAGTTGTGTTTAGTTAGTTTCTTGTTTTGTGTGTTCCCTTCTTATTTAGAAGGATGAAGGTTATCACAGCGCAGGTCAAGAGGAGAATTTCAGTCAGAAATCAGGGTCACCATTGTTTTGGGAGTTCAAATAGTATCTATATGGTGTGAGTTCTCAAGCATAGCAGGCATGCTTCCTAGTTGAGTCACCAACTCTGTTGACAATTCTTCCACAGGTCAAATTGTCTCTTGCCATTTGGAAAGTTCATATCTCTAGCCAAGGAAGAAAGACTACAAAGGAAAAAATACATTGGGTTTGTATAGACCAATTGTAAATACTCATTTGCAAGGGCCTTTGCTACAACAAGGTTTCCTTCGGACAATTTGTCCGAAGGAATGGTTCATCAAAGAAAGGGTTTTTACATAGCTTCGGAAAGTTCAAAGGACAAATTCCGAAGGGCTTGTCATTTGGAAAAGGACTTTACAAAAAGTCCGAAGGAAAGAAAATGATCCATTCAAGAATCCCGAAGGACATTTGCCCTTCGGAAAAGTACATTACAGAAATCTCGAAGGGTAGGTACCCTTCGAGAAAGTTCAAAAGGCCTCTTTCAAAGTTTGGGAAGGCCAAATACAAATATCTTGAAGGGTAGGTGCCCTTCGGGAAGGTTCATTTCCAAGGTGCCCTTCGGCAAAGGTCATTCTAGGAAAAGAAATTTGTCCGTGGGAAAATTCAAAAATAATAATCCGAAACATAACACTTTTCCGAAGGAAAAGTCACATTCCAAAGGAGGTGGTTCCCGTGGAAAGATATCCTTCGGAAAACTTGGCAGAGACAAAAAACCCGCAGAAATAAGTCTCGGACATTTTTTCCAATAGGCAAAAATCCGAAGGAGTGTCAAGGAACAAGGAAAAGAAATGGATATCCTTCGGATTCCTTCGGAAGGCTTGGTCAAGGAAAAATCCACAAAAATAGAAATCAACCAAGGCAAAGTCTAAGACAATTCCCGCGGACTTTTTGTCCGCAGGAAGATGAAACACAAGGGCAATTCAAGTAGACAATAAGTCCAAGGGAAATCCGGAGGTTTGAATAGTCAAAATTCAAGCATAAGAATGACAAAGGAGAAGCCAAGAAAATCCAAAAGAAATAAAAACCAAGGGTAAAACAAAAAATCCAAAAGAACGGACTTTGCAATAAGTCTGAAGGAATTGCAAGGGGTAAATTGGCAAAGAGAGAAGGTCCATTTCAAAATCCCAAAGGGTATGTGCCCTTCAGGAGAGTTCTCACACGTTTTTCGAAGACACAGGCCCGCAAGGATAAGCCCGAAATAATAAACCCGGGGAAATAAAGATATTAAATAGGCTAAGCAGAAGAAATTCCCGCGGACAAAAACATGAAAGCCAAAGAAATTTGTCCGATAACAAAAACCCGCAAGACAAAGAGTGGCCAAAGGCATAAGATAAGTGAAGGCCAAATAAATAAAGGTAATATAGACAAGACAAGACAAAAATAGAATCCCGCAAAAAATAAAAAAGACATAGGCAGACCAAAATAAGAGAAAATACATGCAAGCGACCAAAAGTGACTGCCAGAAATAGATGCACTTTCAGAGGATCAAGCGGGATCATGCAAAGTAACCGTCATTTCGTTCCTAGATTAGCAAAGTGAAGTCTCTAATTTTAGACATGGCTTAGTTGAACATACACAAACAAAGTCAACCGTATGAATTCACCGTCTAATTATAGCGCCAAGGAGCTTTCATGCAAAGAGGAAGAAAACAAAATAGATGTTTTTTGGAAGGCTTAGTTATCTCCTTGAACCAAAAATAGACTGACATGAAGTGATAGTTGATCTTCCTCTTCTAATTTTAGTGCCACCTTGTTGAACACACAATCTACTGAGAAGGGGGGCTGAATCAGTAGATGAGCTAAAACCTGATTCTTAGAACTTTTAAACAAAATACTCAAAATATATGCAAAGTAAAGAACAGAACAGAGACCACTCACACACAAGAATGCTCAACACCACATTTTAACGTGGAAACCCAAAGGGAAAAACCACGATGGAAAAAGCTGCTAGAAGCTATTGTTCTAATCCAGCCTCACAGAAAAATGTCTCACAGACAAATCTCACTAGTTACATTCAAGAGCACCCACTCTAAAGAAGCATCAACTTCCTAACTGAGCACCAACTCAGTTTTTCTGATGGCACCAACCTATCAGAGAAATGAAGCTACAACTTCAAAAAAGTACAGAAGAGATTCAAAATGAATCTTGTACACTTTTCTGTTACATGTCTAGTTTGTAACTACGCCTTAGCTGTGTGTCTTCTCAGCTTCTCTGCCTTTATCTCTTTGTGTCTAAATATCTTCTGCTTTGACACACCTTATTTTCTTTGCCCTTTTTCCGTTGTCTGCATGTCTTTTCTTAACAATTTTAAGTTCACACTAATTATTTTTGCAGTAGCAGTAGAAAGACAGCACCGTTCAAATGATCTGTTCATAGCATATATAGACAGATGCATCTTCGGGTTCACACTTCAACTTAACCGGTTCAAGATTTTGATCTGTATTCAATGCGACTTTGACTTTGCGTCTCGATTCATGCTTCAAACGGCAACATTCAAATTTCTTTACTGTCTTTGGCATCTGCACTTAACTACATCGCTTCCTTGATCACTTCTAGTCTGCATTTGATGTGACTCTGACTTCATGTCTCGATTCATGCTTCAAACAACAACATTCAAAAAAATTTAACTGTCTTTGGCATCTGCACTTAACTGTGCCACTTCCTTGATCATTTTTGGTCTGCATTTAATGTCTCTAACTTCATGTCTCGATTTATGCTTCAAACGGCAACGTTCAAAAGCCTTTACTATTGTAGGCATCTGCACTTCTACTTAACTGTGTCGCTTCCTCGATCACTTCTGGTCTGCGTTTAATGTGACTTTGACTTCATGTCTTGATTCATGCTTCAAACAGCAATGTTCAAATGCCTTCACTATCGTAGGCATCTGCAATTCTACTTAACTGCGTCGCTTCCTCGATCACTTCGATTGAGATATCTCGAGCTCCGTGAAGATATATCGAGTTCAACCCCAGTTCCAGTTGTTCCTATACAGAGAGTTGGAAGACATTGATTGTGGGCTTTTTCAAATTCTTTTGTTGCGCCAAGTTCACGTGCTTTTCCTTGTCGGATCTTTTCTTATGATCTTTTGACACCTGTCAAATGTGCATGCTCTTAGAGGATCATTTGAGTTTACCATCCCATTAACCATCAAGCTCCTTTTCTTCCCTTTTTACATCTCGCTACTTTCTATACCTTGGGTTCACTTCCGCTCCTTTAGATTATCCTCGATATGCTCGATCTTTATCCTTTGTTTTTAGCGTTAAACTTCGGCATACTGACGTGATCTCATTTTATTCAACATTCTTGTAATGCTTTTGCACCATTGATTCTTGTAGACTTGCTCGATCTTTAACATGCCTTGTCCCTTTGAGAATGCCCTATAAGACTTCCACACTTTATCTTCGACGAAGTTGCAAGTGACCTATCTTCGGACAATTTGTTGTGGGCTTTTTGTCAAGGGCCTTTCGAGACAATTTCCGCGGAATTTTGTCTGGGAGGTATTTCTTCGGACTTTTTGTCTGCGTCACTTCATATTTTTTGTCCACGTCATTTCTTGGAACTTTTTGTCTGCAGGCATTTCTTCGGACTTTTTGTCCGCAAGCTACCCTTTGGCTTTTCTGCAAGTGTCCACATGCCCTTTGCAACGTTCAAAACATACCCTTCGGACTTTTTGCAATCTACCCTTCGGCTTTTCTGCAAGTGTCCATTTGCCCTTCAAACTTTTTGAAAAAGTCCACTTGTCCTTCAGAACTTTTGCAACGGTCCACATACCCTTCGGCATTTTTGAAAAGATCCCTTCGGAAGCTTTGAACAGTCCACTTACCCTTCAGCATTTTTGAAAAGATCCCTTCAAAAGCTTTGAATGGTCCACTTACCCTTCGAAACTTTTGCAACGGTCCACATACCCTTCGACATTTTTGAAAAGATCCCTTCGGAAGCTTTGAACGGTCCACTTACCCTTCGGAGCTTTTGCAACGATCCTCATACCCTTCGGACTTTCTGAAAAGATCCCTTCGGAACTTTTGTTCGGGACAATTTCTCCAAATGAATTCTCCAAGACACTTTCTCCGAAAGAATTCCAAGTGGCGCTCATTTCCTTCAAAAACTTTGTTGCGGACAATTTGTCCGAGAATGACTTAGTGAATTTTCCCAAAAGAATTTCCTTTTCTGAGTAAAAGCATTTCACAACCACGATTTACTCCACAATTTTGCTCAACTCAACCTTTGGCATTAATTGTTGTCAACCTAGAGCTGCGCCTTGAATCGAAGACGTGCATGAAATGGCCAGTCCTCTATCCGGTTGAAACAATGGGATCTTCTCACGAGGGTGGGTGCCTCAATGGTGAGAAGAACCTCCAGAGAAGGCTGGTTCCTATAAGATGTATCATTGAGGATCTCTACTCTATGTTGCGAACTACCATGGAAAAGGGAGAAGGAAACTTTAAGGGGAAATCCTACCTAATAAAGGTGATACACCAAAAGATTGATCAATGTATTCGCTTTTGTTGGGAACCAAGGCTATCTTTGAAACCCAACCACCGTTAGGTGTTGCTACCGTATGGTAAACAGTCAAGACATGTTGTATGTAAGGTTGGAATAAAAACAAAACTCAACAAAATAAAGATAAATGACTTCAAGTTTCAACAATTCATTATATTCTAAAACAATTATTTATGGAAGAAATCGTGTTAGGATTTATAAAATCAACAGGTCAGACCACATTTTGTGGTCCATCATCAAGATTGAATGGTTGTCATTGGACTACAGACAAAGGCTCCTTATATAGATTTAAATGGGTTATCTATATAAGGAATCCTAATCTGTAATCTAATCAATCAATCCTGATGATGGACCACAAAATATGGTCCCAAACATTGATGATCTAAATCCTTGCACAATTTCTTCCAAAAAACTTTGTTTCAAGAGATAATGACAATAAGAAAATTATCTAGCCCCAAGGATGTGGGGCAAGGAAGATCATTTTTAGTACACATCAGATACCATCGAAGATGTATCAGAATTTCTGCTCGGTTATCATACCCATTGGAGTATTCATTAAGTACCACTTGAGTGGGGGTGAAAAATAGCAAGAAGAGTTGCAATTAAAAACGATGTTATCTAGTGCCCCCATGCTATCACACCTTCATTAGGATAAGGAATCTCATACACATAAATGTTTCTAATTGTGCTATAGGATGTACGTTGGCACATGAAGCACCACAAAAACTAGACCACCCATTGTATTCCACTAGTAGATGATCATCAAAAGCAATCAAGAATTATCAACTACTGAAAGAGAAGCACTTGGAATGGTCTACTCAGTAAAAAACATTTGCACTAATTGTTACCAAACACTTTTACATTTTTCATCGATCATCAAGCACTATTGTATTTGATAATTAAGCCCAGTAATAATGGCATAATTTCAAGGTGGTTTATATTAGTACAAGAGTCTACATTTCCAGTAGTGTTAAGGAAAGTTAAAAATCACATGATAGCAAAATATTTACCCCAAATCCAAAATGGTGAACCAGATGAAAGATTCAATGATGATTATTTGTACTCATGGATGCTTCATATAGCAGTCTTACCAAAATAGTACAAAGATGTTAGAGAATACTTTGCCACCAGAACATTTGCAAAAGTTGTATCTGTTGGTCCCCAAAAATGTCACTCATTTTTGGAACAACGTATGAGCTATCTTGGTCCTACAGGACCAAAATTTCTCTCTTCCCTTCTCAAAATTTGTTCTGAGCTTTCAAATTCCTCTTTTTTTCAAGCTTTCCAGAAATCTACGGACTCTGCAGGAAGAAAATCTACGGACTCTGCAGACCAAGTTCTGCGGGCTTCACAGGTTGATTTCTACGGACTCTGCAGATATGTTTCTACAGACTCAACATGCTTGAAATTAGCAGGTTCAACAGGGTCAAAGCTTCTGCAGGCGAGTTCAGTCAAAAGAACAAGCTTCTAACACTTAGTCATTTCCAGGATTGGTTCAGCGCCTCAGTTCAATCAAAAGAGTTCAATCGGCAAATGATAAAGGACAAAGGCTTGAACCATTGAACTTTGAACCACTTTGGTTCAAAGGTTCAATAGGTTCAACGACCAAGTGGGTTCAACGTGCTTGGTGCAAAAGATCAAAAGGACTTAGCCAAATAACAAAGAATGAGCCGATTGAACCATTGATCCGTTGAACCAAAGTTGGTTCAATCGGCAGGTTCAAGGGGCTGCCCCAAAGCGAAAAAGGCAAGTGCCCTTGCGGAGGGCAGGCAACATTGGTTCGAAGGTCAAAGAAAACACAGAATTCCTTCGGATTTGTTCAAAGGCCCCAAAAGGAACAATTCTTTCGGACTTTTTGTCCGATGGAAATGGTAAAGTAAAAGAAGCCGAAAGAATTCTTTCGGAAAGACTTTTTGTCCAAAGGAATTCTTTCGGACTTTTTGTCCGAAGGAAAAGCCCGACTGAAAAAGCCCGAAAGCCAAAAGCCCGCCGAAGAAGCAAGAACCCGCCGGGAAAGTTGAAGCCTGAAGTCCGCCCAAAAGATCCCGAAGGGTAGATACCCTTGCGGGGGACACTTGACGTCAGAAAAAGGACCTTTTCCAAGGACCCGAAGAGACACCTTCCCTTCGGGACGTTCCAAAGGCTGAACAAAGACGCAGAAAGGAATCTTCAAAGACTTGGACAAAAAGGACTTTAGAGGATGAACTGAATGAACCGATTGAACCATTGAACCGTTGAACCAAATGGGTCAACTGGTTCAAGGTTCAAAGGTTCAACCAAGAGCTTAGAAAGATAAAGCAATGATTGAGCGAGACACAGAATGAACCAATGAACCGATTGAACTTTGAACCGAAAGAGTTCAAAGTTCAATGGTTCATAGGTTCAAAAGTTCAAAGGCGGCCTCAGTCAAGAGAGAAGCAGCAAACAAGTGGTTCAACGAATGGTTCAACCAAGGAGCGAAGAAGCGATTGAACCAAGGAGCGATAGAACAAAAGAGATAGAATGAACCAATGAACCGATGAACTTTCAGTGGTTCAACAGGTTCAACATGGTTCAAGCAGTTGGCGACCATTGACGGCCCCTCAGATGTCAAATTTAAAGTAAGGGAAAATCTGTGGAAATTCAAATAGAGCGCGGAACTTAAAAGAAGAACCAAGCGATTAAATAAAAAGAGAGCCCGAAGATTTAAATTGCTACAGGGAAGAGAAGATCAACACAAAGGACCAGACAATCCATACCAAAGAAGAGACATTAGATGAAAGGACACGCCATAGTTATGGCAGCACACTGTTCTCAACATGGTCTCTCCAGACAGGACTGAAGGCGCATTGAAGACGTTGACTACAGCATGGGCCGTCCCATGGGAAAAAGCGCCAATCCTTGCGTAGTTGCTATAAGATTGTAATATCTCTCATTTGTAAAGGAGACTTTTCATTTTTACAAGAGCGAAACTCTGCCCATTTTGAAAGAAGACTGAGACTTTGAGCTCAGATTGTAATTTCATTTCATTTTTATCTGAATGAAAAAGCAGGTTGTTTACAGACTTTGTGCTGTTTTGGCTTGTATCATTTTAGAAGATCATTCTTACATCTGTCTTCTGAAGTTGTTCTTATTCATTTAATTTGGTAAGCAGAATTAGTGAAGGTAATAGGGAAGTGTCCTGAAACCAACTGTGGGAAGACTTTGTGCTCTCACAATTGTTTTCAGTCTGTGTTTTTCTTTTCTTTTTGTGTTGAGGATTCAGGGACGACTTTGTGCCCCCATTATCCTTTGCGATATACTCTTTGGGCAGTTGAGGTGGAAACTTTGCGTTCTGCTTCATCATGATGTTACTACGCCTTTTGGTTACTGGTTACTTTACTATCTGAAAGAAACTCTTATTGTTTCTTGCAAGAACACTTCTGAAAGAAGAGAAGTGCCTTCAGTGTTTACACCAAGATTTTCTCCTTTGTCTGTATGCATCATCTCTGAAAGAAGAGAGATGGATGGTTTGTTCTGCACCCATGTGTTATTTTCTACTTATTTATATTATATATAGCTCCTACGTATCTATAGGGAACCTCTCCTTGATGAGAGGAGAGATTTGTCTCTGGTTGATGTAGTAAAGCTGCACCCCTGGGCGACCAATCTTTCTGTTGTGCTTGATCAGACCTATTTTGTTGATCAATACGCTGATTGACAAAATATTTACCCAACAGTATCAATGGCCTAAAGGGAAAAAAAACCACTCTCAAATCTAAAAATAATCAGTTAATTCATGGATTGTTGTGTTATATTGGAAAGGATATAGTGGTAAGGAGATATGTATTAGAAGATGAAGTTGAATCAATTTCGAAAGAAGCACACAAGGGTGAAGTTGGTGAGCATATGAGCGCTAAAGCAATCACAAGAAAGATACTATTAACAGGGTTATCGTGGGCAATGCTTCATTTTGATTGTGGTAAATCAGTCATAACATGTGACACCTGTCAAAGAACTGGGAGACCAATCAAGCAGTGTTTCAGCCATTAAACCCAACTTTATCATGAGCTATTTGAGAAATACGGTGTTGATTTCGTTGGGCCTTTAAACACCCTTCAAGGAAATAAGGATGTAGATGCTTACTTGTGGCACCAAAGTATCTAATGAAATGGGTGGAAACAAAAGCACTTCCAAACAATTATAAAAAAAAATATGGCCAAATTCTTATATGATGTAATGGGCACCTCTGTTACGCCCAAAACTAACCCAGCTGAAACCCCTTATGACTCTGGAACAATTTGCTTGTATTGTTTTTTTTTTTGTTTTTTGCAAAGTCTTATGCATGTAACATAAATATAGAATTGAAAGCATAGACACACATAGCTGAAATAACCAACACACTGTATTTATATTGATTACAAAATGAGTAAACACGTGCAATGTCGGCCATGTGATAACTCACTAAATATTCCAGTAATGGAATGAACATTGTTTCAAGCGAATATCCTCAGCGAGTACCGAAAGTACGATCATTTTGTTCTCCGTCCAGCAGAACTACGGACTCTGCAGGCTTGTTTCTACGGACTCCGCAGGCTTGTTTCTACGGACTCGGTAGGCTTGCTTCTACGGACTCTGCAAGCTTGCTTCTACGGACTCTACAGGCTTATTTCTTCCGACTCTTACTGTAAATAGCAGCTGCTACGAGATGCTACAGTGACGCAGCTGCTAAAGTGACGTGGTTGCTACAGTGATGTGGCTGCTACAATGATGTGGCTGCTACAATGTCACGGCTGCTACAGTGTCGCAGCTGCATGAAGCTGAAAGCATAGACTCCAAAGACCAATCCCAAGGATTGATGTCTAGAGTGCTACAAATGGGAAGGACGTTCCCAAATGCCCAAAATAACCTGCAAACTGCAAGTGCATCAATTTTTATTCTTATCCAACATGTTGAATGAAGCCACAAATGCTTCCTTTTATTCTTTCTCCAAGGGGCAACTGAACTCTCATGAGCAATGTGGGATAAAAGATGTGCAACATTTTATATATTAAAATATTACTTATGTCTCCCTTGGGTACCATCCCCATAAAGTAAGTATTAAAGTAACACTTTAATATTTTGCAATTAAGTTAAATGTTACTTTTATAACACTTTAGGCATTAAAATATAATAGCAATCGGACTCCAAATAGCGCAAGTGATAGTTCGTCGAAAAGCTCTCGCCGAGGAGTATCAAATCCAATCACCAAAACTGGTCTCCGCTGTGTCCTGCTAACTTACTAAAAATAGTAAGTATGCCTGAAACTGAGTAAATCAACTCTGTTTTGGCCCAAACTGGAAATAACTAGGCCAATTCTACACCCTTTCAACTAATGTGTGGATAAGAAGTTGTGGTACCTAACTTGAGGGTGGCGATAGAAAAGCGATTAGGAGAAGAAGAAAGCTTACAGAAAAGGTTGTTTCTGTTGGATAAGCTGGAAGAAAGGCTGTTATAAGCTCAATTAGTAATTGAAACAGAATAGAAAAGAAGCAAAAACTGGCATGATAAGCATATTAAAATATGTAGTTTAAACCTACATGCTCATTTTAAAATATACACAGAAAGCAAGTTGCTCATTTTAAAATATACACAGAAAGTAAGAAAAGTGAAAATTTAAAAATACAACAGGAAGGGCCTTACTGAATCTATAAAGTATTTGCAAATTGATCAGTACAATTGGAAAATTAGATCGAACTAAGCACCCTACACAAATCAATGCTTTAAAATTAAGACAATATCATGCTAGAGGAGATGTTGGAGTAAATTTTATAGAAATTGAACTATTGATAGAATCGATAAAGAAAACAAGAGCGGCATCCATCAGACAAACCATGGGATAGGAGCCACCACTGGACATTGACCTAAGACTACAAAGGGGTTAACTGTAGTTTGTGACGAGCATTGAGAAACACAACTCAACGGCGATCACCAAACAACACAAAGTGAGTAAACATCAGACATATCAGCAAGCAACTATTGCACAGATGAAACCATCTGTAACTGCCAACAAACCAAAGGAAGTAGAAGTACTACAACAACCAACGAGGTAAATTGAGCAGATGTATAAGTGCCACGTGTTAAGTGACAAGACTTCCAAAGAAAATGTTTGGGAACAAACACTTATAAGTAGTACTAACGTTAATTATGACAATTGATGACCACTGAAAGAGGCTAACAATCAGCAACTAGCAAATGACACCATCAATCGGTGATCATTGGTCAATGCATTACTTGTAAGTTTGCCAGGCAATCTTAATGAGGCATTAGTGAAAATAAGACAAGTAACCAATGGATAAATGACATGTGGCATAAAAAATTCAAGTAGAAGAAAAATAAAAATAAATATTTGCACGTGTTGAACACATTTGCAATTTTACAGAGGAAAAAGGTGTGGAACCATGATGATCGGCCAAGTGCAATTTAAAAAAATCAAATTCTGGACTGGTTAGAATTTAGAGATGGGTAAAGCCACCAAATATAAACGTCAAAGGTAAAGGGCAAGGGGAATCATCTCAGGGGTGAGTGTTGTCAACAGCAAAATCCCAACATACAGCAGAACAAAAGACATTGCCAACACCACAAAGTCTTTGGAAGTGGTTTATACTGAGGGAAAGATAATAGTGGAGGAAAAGGATGAGAAATGGATTTGGCAATATTGTTATCTATTGAGGCATCTATTCAAAACAGATATGACACATGAGTGCATTGCACCATTGCAAGCAGTGGGGACATTACAATTAATTGAAATGTTGATAATGCTAATTGATGCCCCAGTGCTTGAGATTTCGGCAGAAGACTATGATGCTATGAAGTATAAACTGGTGTTGCATGGAGAAGTGGTGAAACTTAGTGCAGAAGTGATACACAAAATCTTTTGTGTTCCAATGGAATGGTTGCCTGTTGTAACTCAGAGATTGGCTAAAAATCAGAAGCATTTTTTTTTAAGGATGGTTGTTTTGGTGAACCAGCTACTATAGTAAAACAGCATGCAATAGATGTAGACAGCATTATTGATAAAGTCACGAATACTGTGGTGGAATTTGCACTGACTAGATTTTTTATCATGGAATGAAATTATGAAAGCCCCTTTTCATGCTTCTTGTATATCTATAGGATTGCAAACGGAAAGCAATATAAATGGGCAGATTATATTGCAACCAAAATTTACATCAAGCTAGTAAGATGTTAGCAAAACAAATCCAGTGACTTGTATTGATCTCTGTACCCACAAATCATTACAAATTTAGGTGCTGACTACCATCATCAGGCAGAGTTGGTACCATTAATGACTTGAGTACAGGAATTGTCATAAATGCCACCAGAATTGTTATTGGCTTATCAAATACAAAGGAAAAGAAAGGACAATGCAAATCAAGAAAGCAATCCAGAAGGGGAAGCAGATTCTACAGCCCAACATTTGGCTGTTACACGTGAAAGGAGGGTAGTAGCTAGTGCCAAATCCATTCCTCCACCCACTGTAAAATAAATTTGCAATATTCCAGATGAAAGTGAGGTGACATTATCATCAAAAAAAATCTAATTCTTTTAGCCTCTCGCAACATGATATATTTTAACGAAGTAAAACCTATACCAGTTCCAAAAGGCACATTGGATCCAGAAGAAATGAGAGGGTATTTATAAAATGCAACCAATTGGAAAATGACATGGAGGTCAAAGGACCATCACAAAATGTTAAATAGTTGGCTGCTGAGGAAACAAAATTTGACAAAGGTTTTTAAGTAAGTTTACCCAAATTTAAACAACCACTACTTGAATAAACATGATATAAGTATGATATAGATCTATTGGGATCAATGTGGAACAAAGTTATCATTGCAAAAACCACTAAACAATGTCACATACATCAATGCAGTCAAAACCTGCATTTGAGGAAGAAAAAGTTGAACAAGAAGTTGATGTAAAAGAGCTGTGAAATTTTGTGGACAAAACTGTGAAGGATCAATGGATACAACAAGAAACATTGGTAAAATGGTTGGCAATAATGACAACTGCAGTTTTTAATAAAATACAGAACACTACTACAATCGCACCACCAGCAGCAGAAGATGAGGCCATGAACGCAATTTATCAAAATATTTTCTATTTTTTTAATTGGCCAGCTAGAATTGCCACCTGAATGAGACGATTTGGTTACAATGAATAATGAACAGAAGGCAAAGGATGAGGCAATCACTGCTAATATTAAGACAGTTGGAGTTATCAAAAATCGGTACTCAATTTTCCATACCCCGGAGGGAGCAATCCATTGACCGTCCCTCTTGAGTGTCTTTTTTTGCCGAAAAGCCGACATAGTAGAATCTCTGGGTTGCAAAGACAATTGTTTACAAATATGCTCTCATTCCGGGGTAAGAATAGAAGGTAAATAAATCTTATGTTTAATGTTTCCCTGGTTTTCTCCCAAACATAAGATAGATCTCTACTGACCTGTTGGAAAATTCTGCTATTTCTTTCTTTCCAAATCTTCCAAAGGAGAAGGGAAATGCTAGTCCAAAGGACTGGAAGTAAATTTTGGCCTTTAGGAAGATGTCCTTGGCGATCTTTAATCAGCTGTTCAAAAGACCCAAAATTATGCCAATGCATGTTAAACAATGTAGATAGATGCTGTCCTAAGGATATAACCAACAAACATTGGAAGAACATATGAGAAATGGTCTCATCATCCTCCAAACATAAGGCACATCTATAAGGACCGTGAAATTCACGCTTCATAAGACGATCACCTGTTAAGACTCTTCTTTGTAAAAGCAACCAAACAAAATAAACTAACCTTGGGCCATATAGCAGGCTGCCATATATGCCTAAAGATGTCCTTAAGAGGATGGGGGGTGCCCTTAGTCAAAGAAGCATATCCTGATGAAACTGTATAAATACCACTAGCAGAATTCCCCCATCCTAACATGTCCGGCTTATTAGAAGTAGAGAGAGGACATTCCTTCAGGACAGTATTAAGCAGAATTTGTTCCTTCCGCCCAATGTGAATAGGCCATTCCGAAATTGAAATCCAACACTTATCGCTTTCCCAAGGATGATGACAAGTCTACCATAATGTGCAACCTTTATCCATCCTATATTATGCATATCCTCCATGAGTAGCTGAAACTGAGAGTATTGGACAAGAAGTGGGGGCTGTCCATCCCAAGAATCAGTTCAAAAGTTTGCCTTTTGCCCATTATTTACAATCTAGAAGAGCTGTTTTTAATAATTTCTTCACCAAGTTTTAAGGACAGCAAGACTAGGCGAGCCTTTAGTGGGAAGGGATAACCGAATAATTCTATCAAGTGGATTGTTCTACGCATATTTGGCTCTAATATTGGCTGCCCATAAGTTATCAGCAGAAACTAGCATCCTCCAGTAGAGTTTAGCAACAAGAGCCTTGGTCTGCTTTGAAGAAGATTTGAAGCCTAATCACCTTCCTTCTTCGTCCAACATAGAGTTTCCCACTTGACTAAGGACCACTTTCTTTTATTTTGCATACCACTCCATAAGAATTTCTGCAATAAGAAATCCAGTTGTTTCAAGATAGTTCCTGGAATATTCAATATAGGAAACATATATTGGCATTGCTTGAAGGACTGCCTTGACCAAAGTGTAATGTCCCTTTCCAAATGTTCAAGGACCTAGCTGGCCTTCTCCACCCTTTTCCTTATTTATTCCCTTGGGAGTTGGGGCGTGGGAGGAATAAAGGGAATATTTGGACCCTTATGTGCATTTAACTTTATATTTTTACGTTGAAGAGTTCATTAATGCACTTTATGTTATATTTTCACGTTGAGGTGCTTTAAGTCATAACTTATGACAAGGAAAAGTGTTATTTTCCCCTCCTATGGGCATTGGGCCCTTAATGAGTATTTATTACTTATTAATTTTTTTTTTTTAAAAGGGGCGTTGGAAAAGGTGAACGTTTTTAGGGTTTGGAGGAGTTATAAAGAGAATTGGAGGGTTAATATTATCATTATGTTCATGGTTATTTTCTCTCGAGTTTTGGAGACCCTGCGTGTTCATCCACTTTGCTCAAGGAGTAAAATCCCTTGAGATCCCTAGCTTCCGTGCAGAGGAGACTTTGGATCCTAGTTGGAAGGGTTATTTCGGTGAGAGGTTTTATCCTCAATCCCTAGTAGCTGCATTCACAGGTACCGAGGATTATTTTTAGCCTACTAGCGATTATTGGGGAAATATCACAGGGTATTTTGTCATAGAGTGGGCTCTGAAGGTTGAGCCATAGTTGGTGGATTGGCGTGTTGATTTGGAGACAGCATGTGAGCTTTGGGTGCAGGTCATGGGGTTTCCAAACCCCTGTATTGTTGTTGATGATTATGGAATGCACAACAATCATTGGAAGGAGTGCAGAGGCTATAAAGGGATTACAGAACAGTCTACATTGCTGCTGATATGAGTCTGAAAATAGCTTCAGCTGTTAATATATTAAGTTTGATCCAGAATACTGATCCATTTACTTGTAGTGCGGATTACTACGCTCAGAAATAGATTACCAGCAGCAGCTATATCAGTTAAGGGGTCAAAAATTATTAATCTGAACACTATATATTGGAATGCTTGCTTCAGTTGAGTGTATGGTAAATGTTTGTTGAAATGTCTTTGCCTTATTCCTTATTTTCAGACTGCTTATGAGAGTGTCAATGACATCTCCAACGCAATAGATAGATTGCCAACTTTTTGACAGAATGACACCATGTAATCTTTGAATGTTTTCATAATTATATGATGGATTTATGATTATAGTCATAGCTGTTCTAAACATTGTATAATCATTGCATGCAACTGTTTGACGAAATAATTGCATGTTAAAAAGAAAAATCAGAATTTTGCAAGTTTGGAACAATATCTCCTAGTTGGGGAGATTTCAGTGGTATCAGAGCTGGTGATCTTGCCAGCCTATTTGGGAAGCTAACCCTTTTTTAGATCTTCAGTTGAGGCATAGAATTTCAGCCTTGCATGTTAGTGACCAGCACTTGCATGTCAAAGTTGAGATCAAATTTTCAGTTGCATGTTAGGAATCAACACTTGCATGTAAGATTAATATTCAGATTGATAAACTTTATGCAAAATAGAACTTTCATATGCATCCAAGTATAGGTGTGAATAGGTATTATCTAAGAAGAAGACCGTTGAATCTGGTAGGTAATACAGAGGGAGTTCCTACTGATTTTCCAGTTGGGAACGTGATTGAAGAAATGGCTGAGAACAGAAGTAAAGAGGCAGTTGTAGATGATTCTGATGATGTATTCATGAAAAAGATGCTCATAAATATGGTCAAGCAGCTGGAGCAAACAAATTTATACTTGATTCAGCTTACACATCATTCAGGGGTACACAACAATGATGGTGGTGGAGATGCAAATGGAGAGACAATCCACATTGTCCCTCGCATGACTAGTTTACCTAGTGTGTCGCCTGGACCATTTATGCCTACCTTTTTGCAGGGTGTAGCCCCAGATAGACTAGAGTAGCCAAAGGAGGTTGTGTTATTGAGATTTTACTAACAGTTGGGGGCTAACTTTCAGGCAGCTATGCCTTTAATAGTTTATTGCAAGTGGAAGTCTAGCACTAGACCACAACAAGATAGAGGTGGTCCCAATCAAGATATACAAAGACGTTTGGGAAAACTTACCCTCCCAAACTTTGATGGTTCGCGGAAATGCACAGCGAAGGCATGGGTCCAAAAGATGGACAAATATTTGGAGTTGAACCCCATGCATGAGATAGAGGCAATTAAGTTCGTTATCCCTCATCTGGAAGGAGAGGCACATGACTGGTGGCACCATGGGTTGGTAACCCAAGGGCACAGGTTCATTGATATGTATGGAAAGTTTACATAGAGGCTAATAGACAGGTTCAATAAGAAAGATCCTGAGATGTTTTTTAGAGAGCTGACACATTTGAGATAGGTTGGCACGCTTGATGCCTACATTGCAGAATTTCAAAGGGTGTCAATCATGGTTTTGGATGTTTTCGAAAGATGATTGACCTTATTTATCGAGGGATTGAAGAGCCTTTGCAGGGTTGGGTGAAGGCATTTGGTCCACCTTCACTATAGGATGCTATTAGGACAGCACAAGACTTGGAGTTCTCTACTCCCAAGGCAAGATTTCCATGGAAATTTCTAGCTAAGCCTTTTCCACAGAAGCAGGACAAGGGACCTGAATTGCCAAAGAAACCTTACATGACAAATGAGGCTAGAGATGAGTTGCGGCGGAAGAAGCTATGTTTCACATGCAAAGACCCATGGAAACCGGGACACAGGTGCAAGGTAAGGGGGAAAATGCACTACATTGAGGTGTTTTCGGAAGAGGACAATGAGGCTTCAGATAGTGATGTGCCAGATGATCATAGCAAGCATGAGGAATTGGAGCCTACATAGACACAGGAGCCCACATCAAGAGGTACTATTGCTACATTATCTAGTGCTACTAGGTACAATGCATTCAAGGTTCGTGGTGTACTTCAAGGGCAGCGGGTATCAGTACTTATTGTTAGCAAGGCAACCCTCAATTTCATTGACGAGGTGTTAGTCATGCAGCGGCGGCTACATGTTGAAGACTTTGAGGGCTTCAATGTGGTTGTAGCAGATGACTTTACTATGACATGCACCAAGCATGTCCCACAGCGAAGTATTGCATTGGGAAATCATACGGTGACCGATGATTTCTATGTGGTTGGTACTGGGAATACCAACGTTGTATTGGGTGTTCAATGGCTACAATCGCTTGGGGAATTCACTCAGAATTTTCAGACTATGGAGCTGAAATTCAAAGCGAATGGGAAGCATGTAGTGTTGCGGGGAATGTCCAATGGAGCTCCGAGACTGGTTACGGCCAAGAGGATGGAGAGGACATTCAAGGACGCTTACATAACTGGGCAATTCATTACTTTGTTTCGACAAAGGATACAGGGAGTGGTAAGCAGGATTACCACTTTGACATACAATCCTTGTTGGATAAGCATAGTGGGGTTTTTGGTGAGATGCCTCCAGGGAGACCACCTGATAGAGGGTTTGAGCATGTGATAGAGCTTGAGGAGGGGGCTAGGCCAATTATCACCACTCCTTATCGTCATCCTTGACGTTTTAAGGAAGAGATCAAGAAGACTATCAGAGAGTTGCTCGACATGGGACATATCAGGCCTAGTTCTAGTTTATTTGTGTCTTTAGTGGTATTGGTGAAGAAGAAAGATGGGACTTTGAGGATGTGTAATGATTACCGTGCACTCAACAAAAAGACTATCAAGAACCGGTATCCCATTCCTAGGATCGATGAGTTACTTGATTGCCAACTATTTGACAGAATCACATTATGTAATCTTTGAATGTTTTCATGATTATATGATGGATTTATGATTATAGTCATAGTTGTTTTAAACATTGTATAATCATTGCATACAACTGTTTGACAGAATAATTGCATGTTAAAAAGAAAAATCAGAATTTTGCAAGTTTGGAACAATATCCCCTGGTTGGGGATATTTCACAAAGTCATTCTACCTCCTAAAGATAGCCATTTCTTCGTTCATTTCTGCATTTTTTAGTCGACTTTATTAATGAGCCAATGCCGCTCTCGTATCTGCTTGGAGGCAAAAGGGACACCCAAATATTGAAGCGAAAGAGAACCCCTTCGAAAATGAAAGATATTAAGAATTTGTTCTTCTTGTCTATTAGAACAGTGAAAAAAGATAATACTAGACTTAGCATGATTGATCAACTGACCAGTGGCCGCTGAAAAAACCTAAAGAAGTTTCTCAAACTGTTGGGCTTCCAAGCAGGTAGCTCGGCCAACCATTTTTGAGTCATCCACAAACTGAAGATGTGATAATAGGGGAACAATTTTAGCCAACTGTATGCCATGAATTTTTTTCACTGACAAGCTTTGGTAGCTAATCTGCCCAGACACTCAGCGAAATTAATAAACAAAAAGGGAGATAAGGGATCTCCTTGTCGTATCCCTCTAAAAGCCCCAAAAATTTGAGATGGAGCGCCAATCACCGAGATAAAAGAAAACTTAATATAAGCAGGGTTTGATCCAATCTATCCATTCCGCAGAGAATCTGAATTGGGCCAAAACTTGACATAAAAATTCCCAGTCCACTCTATCATATACCTTAGACATATCCAGTCGAATAAAAATAGTTGGAGATTTATGGATGTCCAGAGCATGAAGGATTTCCTGGGCTAACACAATCTCATGTATTTTCCGCCCAGGAACAAATCCTCCTTGTTTAGGAGATATAATCTTGTGACGAAGAGGTTTCAACCTTTCTGCCATGACTTTTGGTAATTATTTTATACAAAACATTACACAAAGCTATAGGTCGAAAACCAAAAATCCTCCATTTTATTAGCCTTGGGAATGAGAGCTATGAAAGTTTTGTAAATTTCCTTAAGCATTGTTTTAGTTGTCCATACCTCTTCTACCACCTGAAGGAGGTCCATCTTAATTATATCCCAAAAAGCTTGGTAGAACTCAATTGGGAAACCACTGGGCCAGGAGTTTTACCTTTCTTCATACTGAACACTATCCCTTGTAACTCTTTTTCTGAGACTAGCTGAATAAGCTACTCATTAACCTGTTGAGAAATAAGACAAGGCAAAGTATCTAACACTTTTTGTTGGGATGAAAAATGAAGAGGTTGAGGTGTAAACAACTATTGGAAATACTGTTGAGCCAATTGTTTCATTCCCTCCAGAGAGTATTCCTATTTTCCACTTCTTTAGTAACAGAGCAAATATGATTGTGGGTCCGTCTAGACAATTATGATTTATGGAAAAACGCAGAATTTTTATCCCCTTCCTTAAGCCACTAGATCCTAGATTTTTGCTTCCACATTATTTCCTCCCTGGTTTCCCATTCTCGTAACTCTACTTTCAAAAGACATTCTTTGTGGAGAAGATCCGTAGTACTTCCGAAGGTGGCAATTTAATGCTTCCAGCTGTTCTAAAATCTTGAATTTTTTGTCCTTTATATCCCTAAACTCATTCCAATTCCAGGCTTTGAGCTTGATCTTTAGATAAGCCAAACGCTTGACAAAAGCAAACATATGAGTACCAAACCTTGGTTTTCCTTCCAGCCACCACTATTGAATGTACTTACCAAGATCTTCATGTCTAAGCCACATCAGTTGGAACCTGAATGAAGCCTAATACGGAGCTGATTTTCCCATCTCCAAATACACCGGCAACTGATCTGAACCAATGTTATTAAGAAGCTGAGCCTTAGGAACAAATTCCTGCAACCAAAATTCTTTAGGCACTAAAAACCGGTCCAATCTTTCTAGGATACAATCCTATCCTTGTCTTCTATTGGACCACGTCATCACTCCATTCCTTGTAGGCACATCCACCAAACGAAGAGACTGAATGAATTGGGACATAATAGAGAAACTAGAATCCAACTAAAGATTCCCCACCTGTTTCTCTTGAAGGTTAAGGATGGTATTAAAATCTCCACCAAGAATAACTGGCACCTCCGAAAAATATCTAATCAGAGAAGATATATTCTGCAATTGTTGCCTCTTGTCCTCAAGATCAATAGGGGCATAAACATTGATGAGTAAGAACTGTTGGGCATCCACCTTAGAATAAGCATGCAAAATCATGGCACCTCTAATCTCACAGGATTTCATCACTGTGATTACCTTCGGATCCCATGGCAAAGTAATGCCACCTGAAGCACCCTGTGAACTGATAAATAGGTGTTGGGCCTTGGGCCAAATTCTTTTTGGTAACGCAGACATAAGCTCTATGGAAGTTTTGGTCTCTTGGATAAAGACCAACGTAGGATGATTCTTTTAGATCATTCTTTTGATTTCCTATATTTTTGAAGGGCTGCCTTTCAGCCCCCTTATATTCCAAGTTATCACTTTCATTGAGAAGATTGTTGGAAACTTTGGGACAAATCCCGAACTGTGTCTAACCTTCATGCTGAAGGTTAATTTGATTCGATTTACGACCAGCTTTAATGTTAGTGTCCATCTTTAGTTTTTTACTCTTTTCCTGAGCCAAGCCTAAAGAGGGCGGGGCGGCGGGGGGGCGCGGGGGGGCGGCGCGGGTTGTTTTTTGTTGCATGGTGGTATTATCCATCAAAGCCAAAGCTTTTTCCATCCCTTCCATTTCTTTTGGCTGCTGATTTTGATTCACAAATTGGTCTTGGTACTTAGTTTTACGTTGATAGCTTTTCACAGTGGTACAGGTTGCATCCCAAATCAATGGCGCTTGAAATACAACAAGCTAATTTTGGTCTTCCACTATTGGTTGATCTAGGACTACCTTTTGCTTGTTCACTTGTGTCTCTGGAACTTGTGACTCCATAAGATCATCCAATTCTTTATCTGCCTGATCCTGTTGTAGACTTGCAAATCTATTGTTGTTACTTCCTTCTGTGTGCTCTTGCCCATTTTTCCTCGCTATTTTATTCTTCTTTGGAATGATAAAATCATCCTGAGGCTTAGCCTCCACATGCGGTTCTGGAACTTTATGTAGACAATCCTTGAACAGATGACCATATTCATGACAAATACAACATCGGAAAGGAATGTTTTCATAGTCCACAACCCAGTGCCATTTCTCCTCCACAACCAGAGAGATCTTCATTGGCAAGGGTTTGCTAAGATCCATTAAGACGCATATACAAGCATAGATCATTTTTTCTAGCTATAAGGATGCATCAACTGTCATCATAAATGTCCCAAGAGTATTACTGATTGTCGTAAAAACATTATGATTCAAATATTCAACTGAAAGCCCAAACAGTCGCACCCATACAAGAGCTACAAAAGGCAATTCTTCGTCTATTTTGAACATCGAGTGCCAAGGTTTCATGAACAAGCCCCCTGTCCAAAAAACCATGACCCGCCTTGAAAAATAAATTCTCGGTCTATGACCGACACAAAGAAAACCAGGAAATATCCATTCGGATAAACAGAGACCATATACTCACCTTCAGTATACCAGGTTTTTTTTGCCCAATCTTTGAAGGCCGCCAGCAAAGGGCGAAAACCCAAAAACCAAACGATCAAACCTCGATCTATCAGTTAATTAATACTACTTTGCACGTCTGATTTTTGAAGTTTTAGCACTGGTATACCATCAACTGATTTCATACAGCCATTCTCGTTCTTTCTGGGGTCTTGTTTGGGCATCCTCAAAGGTTGCTTTTGAATATTCCTTCCTGACATTTGTGTTTTTGAACCCCCACAAAGAGCTTCTTTGAAACTTGATTTGGCAGCATCCACTTTACTTGTTGATTCCATGCCTATAGCATTACCCTGTCTAACGGTAGCCATAATCATAAAAGAACAAATTGAAATGCTCACATGTTTTCCCAAGAGAGCAAACATGGAAAGATGTCAGTGTGGGGTTCGCTACAGGTCCCAACCCCTTAGAAGAGACAAAAGAGGGGTCACAATAAGACAGAAAAAGGTCCCGATCACCAATGCAAAAGAACAAAACCACCTTCACGACAAGCTCGCGCAAAAGAAAACAACAAAATATAACTCAGAGAAAGATGAAATAGCATATATGACAGGAATCAAACATGTGTTCCAGATCAACCAATACATTTTCGAAAATTATTTCACTTAACACAATAGATCCAGAAACCATTAAACCCAACCTTTGTCATCATGAAAATCTATATGATCTTATAATTAGAAATAGAGGCTGTAAACACAGTCTATCAAAACATTTCCTCTTAATTTCAGTAGGCAAGCTAGTATCGTCGCCTAAATGAGGCGATTTGGTCACAATGAATTAAAGAAAATAAGGCAAAGGATGAGCCCATCACTACAGAAATTAAGACAAAGTTGGAGTTAGAAAACATCAAGCAAACTCTAGAAGAAAAAAAACTACAAAGGCTGAGGCTGTAGAGACAATTGACAATGAGTAGTTTTTTTTTTCCCTGTGACTGTCTAATTTTGCTTTTCATTTTTTGGGGGTGGCTTGGGAGGATAGTGTAGGCAGTAAGTGGGTGCTTGGGTAGCTTAATTATCACCATGCAACCAGGTTATGCTTAAGTCATCTGAAGGCATAATTTAATTAGGTACTATTAATACAATATGTCATCACAGCTATAATATATTGCTTCATCAGTTTCCTTCTCTGGTATGTTCATTTGTTTGTCTTCGTCATGGCACTTTGATTGTTGTTCATAAGTAGCAATATAAATCATTTCTGCTCATAGCACTTTGAAATCCCATTTTTGTGTTTGTTCCCTATTGTCAACCTGGAGCTGCGCCCTGAATCGAAGATGTGCATGAAATGGCCAATCCTCTATCCGGTTGAAACAATGGGATCTTCTCACAGGGGTGGGTGTCTCAATGGTGAGAAGAACCTCCAGAGAAGGCTGGTTCCTATAAGATGTATCAATGAGGATCTCTACTCTGTGTTGTGGACTACCATGGAAAAGAGAGAAGGAAACTTGAAAGGGAAATCCTATCTAATAACGGTGACACACCAAAAGATTGATCCACTCTACTTGGAACCTTGAACACTGAACAAACAAGGGAAAAGGAAGGCCTTCGATTTCAAGCGATCACTATGCATAAGTATTTCGTGAGAAGGTTCGATCCAATGACCAAAACGTGAGGGAAAACGATGGAGAGAGGTCTGATACAAGACACTTTGCGGCCACCTAACATCCACTTACAGCTTCAGCAAAAGACATAAAGAACACTTAACATGACCTGCATAATACGATAAGCTAGCAACTAGGTACAAATCAGAATTTGGGAAGGGAGAGAAATCTACCACATATGCAAATTGTTGAATGAATATACACTATGCCAGCACTTGAAATCTGAAAATACAGTCCTATTGATTGAAGAGGTTACACAACTCACCAATGGCAGAGTCTAGTCTTGCCAAGAGAGGGATGATTTTAATCAAGGTTGAAAGCCAACTTATAGAGAATTACAAAAGCCAAAAGATTGGCGTTGAAAAAAAGAAGAGGATCAACTTAGATTAACTCAAGGCTGACTTTGCCTTTCAATAAAATATGTTTTCCCTTTGTCTTTGCATGAAGCTCCTTGGCGCTTGAGGAAGTGGACTTGTCTTTGCATGAAGCTCCTTGGCATTAGAGGAAGTGGACTTGTCTTTGTTTATTGAAATGCCCACCTCTCTTTGCATGGAAATCCACGCCAATGTCAATTTTAGCTTCTTCAAGCGCTGTTGGAACGTTTGGAAGTATGAAATGACAATAGTATGCATGAAATTCAATGACAATGTCAATTTTAGAACTCTAACTTGATCCGTTGGAAGCCGAGTTGGAACGTTTGAAGATAAACTTGACTTCAACAACCAGTCAACTGCAGCCTTGACTAGTCAACCGTAATTAGCTCTTGCATGGAGTTTCCACGTTGACTCTGTCTTTTGTTTGTGCATGGGTTTCTCTCGGCCCAGCTGTCCGTGATTTCTCTTGACTAAATCTAGAATTCTTCTTCCTGACCTCTGTCTGTATTTGTCTTTCTACGGACTTTCCCTTCTTTGACCAAGCTTTCTGAAGGAATCCTTCGGACAAATTTGTCCGAAGGATATCCATTTCTTTCAGACTTTTTGGCTTCCCCTTGGTCTAATTCCCTTCGGATCTTTTGTTAGTCCACTTTCCGGCGGACAGTTTGTCTTTCTCTGCCTTCGGACTTCGCTCTTAGGACAAAAAGTCCGAGACTTTATCCTTGGCCTTTTCTTTTCCTTCGACTTTATTTCCCTTTGAATTTCTGCGGACTTTTTCCTGCAAGCTTTTTGCACAGCTTAACCCTTCGAATTTTTGCAGACTTTGTGTTCGCCAACTTTTCAACAATCCTTTGGACAAAAAGACCGAAGGAATTCCTTCGGACTTTTGTCCGAAGGATATCCTTTGTTTTTTCTCTTTTGCCTTCGGACTTTATTCCATGGGTTTTTTTCTTCCTTGTAAATTCTCCGAATTTCTTCCAACTTTTTGTCTCTGAAGGAATTCCTTCAGACAAAAAGTCCGAAGGAATTAGTCCTTTGTCTTTGTCTTTACCATCGGCAAAATGCCCTTCGAAAAATACGCAAAGGTCCTGTCACCAACCAAGTGCCCTCAGCAAGGGCCTGTGTCTCTCAGAAATGGCTTTTCGGAAAAATTGTAGGGCACCCGGGCTTTTTGTAGGGCACCTGGGTTTTTTGCAGGGGTCCTTATTCCTTTGAATTTTTTGCATTTTCTGACGTCTCTCTCGGATTTCTTCGGACTTTTGTCCGAAGGAATTCCTTTGGACAAAAAGTCCGAAGGAATTCCTTCAGACAAAAAGTCCGAAGGAATTATTCCTCAGGTACTTTACTCTTTGGCAGAGCTTTTGGAAGGTTGTGGGTTCTTTATTTACAAATCCTCCGAAGTATTCCTTCGGACTTTTTCCCGAAGAATATCTGTTGTCTTCTCCTTACTCTTGGATTATTTCCCGCGGACTTATGTCCTTTGAACTTTTCCGAAGCTATGTGAAATCAAGCCTTCTTTGCCTGAAAGAAACCCTGTTGTAGCCAAGGCTTTTGCAAATGAGTTTATTTCAATTGGTCTACCTCTTACCCAATGTATTATTTCTTCCTTGGCTAGAGACGTGAACTTTCCAAATGGCAAGAGACAATCTGACCTGTGGAAGAATTGTCAACATTCCCCAGATCCCCATGGGCTCCAGATTGCATGTTTGGCATTCATAGATCTTGGCAATGTAGTTGTAACTTCACATCTAGATTACTCACTCTTTTCTCTTGAGGATAAGTTATAGGAGGACTCGAGATGTGGAAGATATATAAAAATAGATGCAGTGTTTTATATTAAGATTCCTTGTAGTTTTACACTTGTTCCGATATCTAACTTTATTTTCCCTTCAATATTTTCCGAAGAGAGCATTATTAAGTTACTTGTTTCTTCCTATAAATAGTATTTTCCTTATATAGATATTTTTTTGTTAAAATCAATTTTTTTGAAAATCACTGTACCTGTCTTCTACTGTTGTGAAATTGCAGTTCTCTCTAAATTTTGATATGTAAGATATTAATAATTTTTTTCATGATTTCTCGGTTGCAACATTTAAATGAAAGGAAATTAAGGCATATTTCAATAAATCATACTAATGCAACAGAACTGCTTTTCTTTAAATTAGTTCTTACCTAGTGGCTTCAGTGGAAATCCATATTCATCCGTCAAAACCATCCCAAAGCATGCTAATTCATTGACATTCCGTACACATATATCTGAGACGTATGATAATAAGTTAGACATATCAAAAACTTATTTCGAGAGGTAAGTGGGAAAAAATTGCATGTAGAAATACCTTTGAGACGCTTCTCTAGCTGTTCAGATGTAGTTCCCTTTTTAATACCATAATGTTCAGGATTCTGCATACCCTTGTCAGGCAGGCTTGTTAATCATCACATTAAAAAATGAGACTTAATACAAATGAGAAATTAGGATGTTGAGGTCAACGAAAACGTACTTTTCTAATCCTGACATATAAGAATGAACATTTCAACCACTCTATTGCCAAGCTTATGTTAGAGACTGTCAACTGAACTATCTCTGCATTTAGGTGCTCTGTTATTGATGGAAGCAATCTGAGGTCATCAACAAAATATGTTACCATAATTGTAAGGTCTAAAGAAAATCTTGACTTCTTCACCACATGGTTGATTTTGAACCAAAAAAATTGAGCACATACTCAGATTCCACCATTTCACAGCCACTTAAAAGGTTCTCATAAAGATGTGCCTGTGAAAAAAGATTCAATGTCTATCACAAAGTAAGGTTGCCAGACAGGAACTAAGATTAAACAAGATAAAAACTGACAGGAACTAAGATTAAACAAAATAAAAACTTAGTGCGGTGTGATTCCAGTTTTTATCATTGCTTGATAAGGACAAGCATTTGAATTAAAAAAGAAGCATGCAGCTTTTCTCTATGACCCTACTCGATATTTTCAAATGTGATTCTCTGAAAACCCATATGGACAACAAAATGGCTTTTCCTATGAAAGTTTTTATTTATTCTAACCATCAAAGATTTGGAGAAGGGAACCCATAAGTTTCAACACACAATTGCCATACCGTTTCTTTTCTTGTCATGATAATGACCAGGCCGCTGTCATCAAATGGTGGGCGGCCTGCCCTCCCGCACATCTGAAAATACAATAAACAAGATCCTTGAAATCCACCATGTTGCAAATTTAAAATAAACTAAGATATAAAAAGCACAAAATGACTATTGGAATACAACAGTATATTCAATACAGGTATAAAAATCCTGCAGCCCATTTTTCAATATATTTTATAGCTATTAAGTTAAATATTAAATTATTTTAACGACCAAATTACATCTTGGAGCACAAGTGCAAATGTTAGTTTTTATAGTTTTTCATAGGAGAATTTCTTTGTATCCCCATTGCTAGACTGATGTAATTATTTGTTCCCTTATGTAATATAAGATGCATTCCTCCAAAATAAAAAGTATCAAATACAATTATCGACAAGAAAAAGATGCTCATAAGATAACCCTGTTTATACCTTCAGAATTCAATGACCTTGAAAGGATATCTAAGCCTAGTTAATTGAATACATCCCAAATATAAACCTACTACAACAAAACCCAAGGACCTAACCCCATTCCTGATCCTCATTAATATAAAATTGAAAACTTTGAAATGCATATTTTAGTATTTTGTTAACGGGAATAAACCTGTGACTTCATCCGATAAAAATATGGTGTTAGCAATTGGGAATTTTGAACTAGGTAAGACTTTGTTAAAGGGTGATTTCAATCAAATTATACAAGGTGATGGAAGAAATTTGTTGCAATACAAGAAATTTAGAAATCCCAAATAGGAGAGTTGCCTTGAGAAAGGTAAAAAAACAACCAGGTAAGTGGTGTAGGGAATAAATAGAAAATGATACAAAGAACATATTTGGAGGGATGAACCCTTGATTTAATTTGATTATGTAGAAATAAAAGACAAGGCAGTTAATCTTGTCAACCCTTAAAAGCTGCAGTGCAGAAAGTATTGTTTACATTGTTACAGAAAATAAAAATTCGGGACAGTTTTACTCGTGCACGAATAAATATAAAGAAAGATAATTTGGGAGATTGTTAGCAAAGGAGTAGACTGGTATTCTCTGGATTATTTCAGAAGGATTTGAAAAGATTAAAAGAGTATATTGGAGTTAGGTTATTTACCATGCTCATCTGCCATCACTTGCATATTTTTTATGGCATCTTCCAACAATGGGCCAGTCAAATCATGAGTAGATGCCTTGAACCCCTTCCTAGAAATGGTCAATGTAGTTACCAATTTCTCTCAATATGAGCTTTTCGCCACATTGAATGGAATGTTGTTATAATACCAAAAAAATACACAATCACCCTTGCTTCATTCCACAATTCCCAGTTCCAAGCAATACCTTGAGTGAAGATTGTGCCCCAAGTGTATTTCTAGGAAAAAATAAGTATGTCTATGTCCATGTGAACCTGAATTGTCTCCAGTAGTTAAGCCCCATCCCCAAACCCTCAGTGAAATAGAAGTGGCTCCTAAGTCATCAAAATCAACCCTCATTGCCCCTTATTCTTTGCAGATGCAAGTGATTCAGCTATCCTCTTTTTTGTTTTTTTCTCCTCATAAACAGCTAGGACAGTAGCCATCTCTCTTTGAACCTAAAGCTGCACTTTGTCACATAATCGCACATCATTTCCTGGAATTCATGCGAGGTGGTATTCAAGTTGATTGATGCTTCCATTCATCTTGTACCCACAATAATTGAATATGACAGAGCTGTACTCTCGATTGTCTTTGCAATTCTTCCATGCATGGTCATTAGACTTCCTAGCCCTACGAGAACGACTATTTAAACCAAATGCCATTTTCGTGTTCCAAATTGAAATTTAAATGCAAACTACAAATAGAGACCCTATAAAACAAAGAAAAGATAAAGTTTAGTTTAAAATCCTAATGCTAGTACCTATTAAAGGAAGAAGTAGAAGAAAATGGGAAAACAAACAAAAGAAGAAAAATTTTTATCCTAGGTAGATCTAAAATGAAAAAAAAATAAACCAGAATGAAAAAATCTAAAATGAAGACTCTTACCTCTCAAATCCTTGTGAAAATCCTTCAAAGCTGATGGAAATCACTAACAATCATGCAGCGGCAATTGGAAAATGACAAAAAACACCTTAGCAAAACAAAAACAGAAGAAAATCATGAATGTATTGGAAAGAATGACATTGTTTTACGCGGGAGCTTATAAGAAGTTGTTGGCCAAGTATCAGGCTCGGACTCATTGGTAATGTCAAGCAATCGCAAATAATTACTCACCATTACTTGCGAGTCCAAGACTGTTACTCGGCTCGTGAGAAGATCGCCGAGTACTTAGCCAAGAAAAAAATAAAGGGTTTTCATGAGTAACCACCAAATAACCATGGATTTTATAACAAAGGAAACACTTGCAGTGTTGAGATGCCCCTGAAACAAATTACCAGGGCATAGACTCAGTTGACTAGCTCTGAGATGCCACAAATGCAAAATCTCTTGTTTCCTCTTGTTCATCTTCTTTAGCAACATTTGCATACCATGATTTCTTTTGATCGCTTGTCAAATCATTTTGTCTCTTTCGACAATCTTTATTGAAATGTTCAGGCTCTTTACAGTAAAAACATTTCCATTTTGACCTCCTTGATATATTACTTCCTTTGGAAGATTTGTTGGAAAAACTATTGGCATTGTTTTGTTTGCCTTTACCTTTGAACTTTGCATTGAATGCACTCGTGAATGAAGTTGATGCTTCTATCTAATCTTTCCTCTGCTCCTTTTGCAAAATAAGTGTTTAAAGCTTCATGAAATCAAGCTTTTGAGTCTCTGCAATCAGATGCAAGGACTCAACAAATGAACGAAAGAATGACGATAATATATGCGTGACTAGAGAAACTATATCTTGATCATCCATTAGCTTCTCAATAGAAAATAATTGATCACTGAAATCTTTCAGTCACAACAAATATTCGGAGATTGACCCTCCTTCCTGCAACTTAGTGAAAAAAAAAGAGATTTTTCAAATACAATGCTCCTCCAACTTCTAAACCCTGATACTTGGTTTTGAGATTTGTTCACAATACTAGAACTATAGTGGTATTTCTTACTTTTGGCACTAATCAATGTGCAAATGACAATTTTAGAAGCATTCAAGATTCTTTGTCTTTAATCATAGTCTTCGGGATTAGCTTCGAGTCTCCATTCTATCTAATACAATCTAGTCAAGAACTCTATACTCACAAATAGTGTGTATTTTATGACACCACAAACTATAATTCTTGACTACAATTTTTTGACTCAAGCAAGAGTAAATGTTGTATGCAAGCCATTTTTTCCTTAAAACACTTAGACCACCTAGACCACAAAAACAAATAAATCCAAAAAACTGCAACTTTCATACCAAACTACCACCACTAATGTCTCTGTTTCTCAAATATGGAAAACCAAGCAAATTTACGCAAAAAAATACCCCCCTTCAAAAGTTATTCAATTAATACATTTTTGTAATGTCCCCATTTTTGATCTAGACCCTCATGGGGCCCTTAGCCCATTCTTGTTTCCAATGGCTAAGGGTAGAGGAAGGAAAGGGAGCATTGTGGGCCACTTGTGAGGAGTCAATAATAGAAAAGGTACTTTATATTTCTAATTTTGAGTTGAGTTATGATAACGCACCTTATGTTTCTATTTCAATTAAGTGGTCGGGTTTATAAGTCTTGGGTATTTAAGGTCTAAAGTGAAATTAAGAGGATCTTTTAATATTTTAAAAAGAAAGGTAATTCTTCCCTCCAATTTTGGGCGCTACACTTGGAAGAGCGACATATAAAGGGAAGTAAGGATTCATTTGAAGATTATGCATAATTGAATATTGGAATTATTGATCAAGTATGTCAAGCTTGATTTTCACCTCTTGAGGACGAAAACCTTCAAGAAATGTTTTAGGTTTGGAGACGAAAACCTCCATTCCTTCTACCTGGGCAACTTTATTCAAGGATTGTAAGTGAGCTTCAAATTGCATGTGTTCATGCAAGTGGATCTATAAAGGTGTTTTGAAACACTACCTACTTCTGAAAATTTGAGTGAACCTAGTGTTTGAGAAAAATTCTGGAAACTAGGGTTTTCAAAATTTTAGAGAAGTTTTGGTGGCCTTCCCATGGAAAAAAAATTTTGATATTATTTTTATTTGAATCACTAATTTTGTGATCAGTTTGAGATCTTATTTGCATCATAATTCCAAGTATTGAGGGAGTTATGATTTTTTTTAAGTTTCAGCATGTTTGTAGGAATAATTATTATTATGAGCAGCGAATTGTTTGGAAAAGGCTAATTTGCAGGTTTCTATCTTGGACGATTTGTGTTGGAGTGGTTTTACAGGGTTTTTTTTGTCATTTAATGCCCTAGAATATTCAAAAATTATTTTCGCAATTTTGGCACTTGGTCGACTTATTTGGCAAGCTCCGAAAAGTGATTGGGTCAAAGAAAACCAAGAGATAATTTCCAGATTTGTTTTTTCTATTTTACAGAGGTGTGGCGAACCACTTGGAGAGTATTTTGAGGCATTTAAGGGTTGAAAAGTGCAATTGTACCTTCAAGAAAAAATCAAAATATTTTTGTGAGGTATTTTCAGCTATGCCTCATTATTTGCCCTCAAAAAAGGTACTCAAATCTCTAAATAATTTTCAATTTCTTGTGGATTTACTTGGATGATTTTTAGCTTGAATATCATACATTTTCCAGCTAGTATTTCACTGGTTGTAGATTTTCAGATTTCAGTTTGGTGCTTTGATTGGCTAGGGTTTGTTGGAAAACCCTCTTTTTTAGTTGTCATCCCAATTTGGAGACATTATAGTGGTATCAGAGCCAATTCTTGGCCAACTATGGGATGGAGAGGCATATGTCAAACAATGACATGCACGAGGCTAGGTTGGAGAGGCTTATTCAAGCCCAAGATCGGATGATAGCAACTATGGCTACTTTCCTTCAAATAGTGAAGGACATGAAAGGGGACCAATCCCTTGAAATAGAGGAACAACCCTCTGTACATTGGGATTTGATGGAGTAATATGATGAGTACTTGACATGCAAACCTCAACTCATAAATTTAATGAGCTTCAATGAGTTTGTGGCATGGAAGCATGGTAGAGCAGGGTCCAAGAGGAGACAAAACAGCCAAGAGGTTATTCAGGATGATTTGGGGGAGATTGTACTCCCTACCTTTGATGGGGATCCTAGCACTTCGGTTAGGGCATGGGTGGACAAGGTTATTGAGTACCTTGATTTGAAGCCTAGAGGTGAAAAAGAGGCTCTAATATTCGTCATCCAACATTTGGAAGGGACTGCCCATGATTGGTGGCATCGTGGGTGAAGGATACAAGGGCATGACCTCATTAAAACATATGAGGAATTAGGTGAGAAGCTCATTAAACAATTTGATACGAAGGAGCCTCCAAAGTCAGAAATCATGAGGGTACCTAAGAGGGACTCTCAATTGCACAAGGGGCAACCATTAAAACACCACAAATTTGAATTTTTGGAGCAGCAAAGAGGGCTACAAATGATGGACCAACATAAAGAAATGCTAAGTACATTGGGTCAACCTAATACCCCAAATTTTGAAATTCAAAAAGAAGATTTTGAAGAAGCCAAAGAAACCAAAAAAATCATAGATGACCCCATGAAGAGGTATGTAGTGAATGATATTATTGATTCTAATAATTGTTCATTCTTGTGGCATGACTCGAGAATTGACGAAAGAGTTTGGAAAGAACAATTGCTAATCACAAGTGAGGAGGAACTGCAAGCCTTGACAAGTTTGGAGGGCACAATAGGGCTTCTTGATAGATCAATGCACAATGAGATGAGGGAATGCTTGAAGAAAGGTGAACTATATGTGGATCATTCATTACTTGAAATAGATATGAGAGAAGATCAAGATTCCAACTTGTTTTGGAATGCAAAAGACACTCCATTGTTTGAAATGGATAAAGATGGAAGACCAAGCCCAGAAAGAAGGATGTACCTCATGATCCTAGAAAGCGACAATTGGATCAAAAGGGTGTTATTAAACACTAGTATTTTTCATAACTTGTTTGTTTCATGTGTAGGATTAATTTTGAGATCCCTTGCAAAGGTGAATGCAAGGAATGAGTTGGGTTCCCCATATGGGCAACCAATTGGAAGAGTGGAAAATAGAGACATGGATGAAGACTTGAGGACTACCATAGATTGGGCAAGACCCCAAATCATGAGCAGCCTTGGACAAAAGAATGAGTTGACATCCACACATAGACAGCGAATGGGAAGAAGCAAAAATCTCAATTTGATAAGGCAATCCCAAAGGTGCCATGAGAGGCACCCTATTCTTTGTTGCAAAGGTGTTGTTGAGTGCATGGATAAGAGCATGAGACCCCTCTTAGATGGGGCAAAGGCTCAAGTTGTGAACAGCCGGTTACAAGGTATTGTTGTCAACCTGGAGTTGCACCCTGATCGAAGACGTGTTGAAATGGCTAATCCTCGCTCCAGTTGAAACAATGGAATCTTCTCACGAGGGTGGATGCCTCAACGGTGAGAAGAACCTCCAGAGAAGGCTGGTTCTTGTAAGATGTATTAATAAGGATCTCAACTTCTACGCTACAAACTGCCTGTGAAAAAACGGAGAAAGAACTTGAAAGAAAATCCTAGCTAAAACGGTGATACACCTAATTTGTTTGATCCACTCAAATCGAGCTTCTAAGAACACTGATTCAGACAAGGAAGGCGCAGAACTTCAACTCCAATTGGTCAATACACATAAGTATTTAGTGAAAAGGTTTTGTCTAATGATCTAAGCTTGAGGGAAAAGTAAAAATAGGCCTAACGAAAGGCACTAAACAGCCACTAATATCCACTGTAAACTCGGCAAAAGACATTCAAACACAGAACGTGACCAGCTAGTAACTAGGTACGAATCCAGATTTGACAAGGAAGAAAAAAAATCTATCACTTAAGCAAATCTATAACAATAGTACACTATACCGACTGCTGAAAATTGAAAAAATACAATCCTCTTCTTATCGATTCTAAAAAAAAGTTCCAGCACAAACTTTGACAGAAGATTGCTTGCCAAAAGAGGGATCATTTATCTAAGGCTCAAAAGCTAATATAGAAAATTACAAAAAGCTAAGAGATTGACGTTGGAAAATAGAAGAAGAGCTAAATCCGTCCCACTCAGCGTTTACAAAAGTCTATTTTGTCTTCTTCCTCTTTGCATGAAAGCTCCAGGCGTTAGAATTGGACAGTGGAATCATACGTTTGACTTTACTTGTGCATGTTCAGCTATAACATGTCTAAAATTAGAAACCAGCTCTTTGGCGTTGAAATGGACGATGGCTAAGCTTAGGCTATTCTTCATTTAGGCATCATGCATGGAACGTTATGGATGGTACGCTAATTTTGACAAATCAAACTCTTATCATGCAAAATGTTACGCCCACCTCCAAATATGGACTTCCTCTTGAGTTGTTTGAACGTTTGAAAGCACGAGTTTGACCCGGAGATGAGCTTGACTTCACAACCAGTCAACTGTAGCTTTGACCAGTCAATCGAAAAATAGCCTTTGCTTGCATGGATTTCCACGTTAACTCCGTCACTTGTTTTGGTCAGCCTGTTTGTGTCGTGTCTATTTTTGACAGGATTCTATATTTGGATTTATTTTGTCTATATTAGTCTATATTTCCTTAGATTTATTGGCTATCTCCTTAGCCTTTATTTATGGATTTTTTGTTGACTTTATGCTTTTCTCTTTGTTTTTCCTTCGGACTATCTTCTGTTGACTCATCTTTTTTCTGCGGACTTTTGTGTATGCAATTTTCCCGAACTTTATTCTTTCAGATTTCTTTTGGCTCATTATGTTGTCATCTCCTTGGTTTTGTTCCTTCGAATTCTTTCGAACTTTTATATTGTCTCATTTCCTGCGGAAAAAATGTCTGCCCCTAGCTTCTATTTCTCTCGGACTTTTATGTTTGCATTTTTCCCGAATTAATCCTTCAGATAAAAAGTCCAAAGGAATTTCATTAGACTTGTCTTAAGGATATCCTTCAATTTTTATTTTTTCCTTGTTTATATTTCCTCAGGCTTTTTGAAGGGCACCTTCCAAAGTCTTCCCGAAGGGCAGGTGCCCTTCAGGATTTTTGCCTTGATCTTTTTCTGCCAAGTGAATCTCCCGCGGCTCTTCTAAGTGAACCTTCCCGAAGGGTACGTACCCTTCGAGACTTTTGCAATTGTCCTATGAGAGCTCTTTCTTTCAGACAAAAAGTCCGAAGAAATACTCTTCCTCTTACAACCCCGAAAAAATCTTTGCTTAGATAAAATAAATGAACTTACAGCCTGTATGTCTTGGCTTTTGGTTGTACGTGATGCTTAGAAGAGGAGAAAAACCCTTTCAAACTGTTGTAGATGACGTTTGCAGGAGAAAAAACCCTCTTAAAACTGCTACATGTGTCCTCTTTTTGAACGAATTGTATGTCTATATGATCGCTGTAGGAGTCCATCAGAATTTACATGGCCGTAGGAGACCTTTTCGTCATCATTTGCATGATTGTATTTGTACATTGTGTTGGTTGTAATCAAGAAAGCTCCTTGGAAACCTCTGAATGACTAAACTTCACCTAGTTGTAGATGGCCACTTTGGCTTATACCTCGCTGTAGATGGCCACTTGGATGGCTGTAAATGCACATTTAAGGACCCCAAAACTGATTCACAAGACAAACTTGGCACCATACCAAAGTTCTGAATTGTAGGGGTGACAATTTGCCTTGTGGGGGCAAAATTGTCAACATTTTTGGCGACTCAACTGAGAAACATGCTTGCTATGCTAGAAAACTCAGACCATATAGATGTTACTCGAACTCCCAAATGGTAATCTAATTTCTGACTGAAAATCTCCACCTGACCTTGGTTGAAGTAACCTTTCTCCCTCAAAATAAGAAGGGAAAAACACAAAAGCAAGAAAATTAACTAAGAAGCAAATGTGCAAACAAGCACTTATTGAACAAAACTGAATGAAACCACTGTCCATGAACAACACTTGGAGGAAAACAAACAAATAAGGAACCTAGCTAACCATGACAAAGCATCATCCACCTAGATCAAATGGGAAAGTCATGAACTCACTCCTTCCAATAGATGGTACAAGTTGCAAAGCAGGATGTGTATTGAACATGACCTCTGATGAGGCACTCTCCTTGTCCACCAACTGTATTAGCATCTTCTCAAATGAGTCATCAACATCAAAACAGTCACCAACAAAGACAAACTCATCAAGTATTTTCTGATATTTTTCATAC
This sequence comes from Torreya grandis, assembly GCA_037957365.1. Taxonomy (NCBI): domain Eukaryota; kingdom Viridiplantae; phylum Streptophyta; class Pinopsida; order Cupressales; family Taxaceae; genus Torreya; species Torreya grandis. The sequence continues at coordinate 990,072 of JARHVA010001202.1, forward strand.
TGCTTGTCGTCTACCACCTTGTCAAGTGATATCTCATCTATGCATTGTTCTTGAGTGACCTCATCCTTCTTATCGACTGTTGCAAGTTCATCCAGCTCTTCAAGGAGCTTTGAATAGGCAAACCAATCTGTATTATGATCTTGGATAGTTGATTCTTGATCAGATTTCTCATAAACATGCTCGTCAATAGACGACATATCCATACAAAGTTCTTCAATTTCATGTAGAGATTCAAGGTACAGCTGCCAATCATCCTTTTGTTCCTCATTTTGATCTATAGAATCAGTTTGAAAGCTATCTGGATCCTTCTCAATAGGATATCCCTGTAACTCATGTATGACTTCAATTTGTACCAGCGCCTCTTGAAGTTCCTCTACATCAAGATCAGTCTTCTCACTCTCAACTATAATTGGATGCTCAACTACAACCTTAAGTGAAGTATCAATAGGAAATTCTTCCTTAAACACATCTGAAGCAGCCTCCACACACTGTGCAAGAACTTGACCTATAGCTGCAACCTCTTTCTCAATCCTCCAAAGAACAGGGTCCTCCTAAAGAAGGGAGCTTGTGGGAGGGTGATGAAATTCATTTGTTTGAGAGGGAAAATGAAGCATGGGAGGTTGATCATGATCAAGTTTTGGAATCTTGAGGACAATGGAATTATCTAAAGAGTTTTGGAGAGGAGGAAAAGACAAACTCTTAAAAACCTCTGTATTTTGTTCCTTCCACTTGGCCATCACCTCTTCAAAGTCTGAAATCTCCTTATCATCATGGACAACTTGTGCTTGAGAGATGAGTGGTAAAGAAATGGGACTATAAGAAGGCTTAGCCTCATGAATAATCAGCCGAATAGACTCCTGAATAGGCTCTTGAATAGGCTCTTGACTCCAACTAAGAAGCTCCCTGGCACGCACTGGGCATAGTTACGAACCTCATGAGAATAAGGAGTGCAATAACCCTTTGTAGACAAGTGACTCAACTCGATTTTATGCCTATCCCAAGCCTCCACCTTCTCTAATACAAAAATACAAAGCTCATTTATCTCTTCTGGATCATTGGATACATTTTGGAATAGACCATTCACTTCTTCATACTGAGAGTTTGAACAAACTTTCCTCACATATGCTAGTATTTTGAGATCTATCTCATCCATTTTTTCTTGGAGCCAACGCTGCTCATATAACTGATGTGGCTGAACATAGCTTTGATAATACTCCTGATAAGGCTGATTCGACTCATAAAAAGGCTCATAGGCATTATGATAAGGCTAGTATGATCCATCATTGGGATGATAAGGAAACATAGCATAGGAATTCTCTTCATATACAGACATCAAAACTCATTCATGATAATGCAATACTTACATGGACACTGTGACTGGATTATTAGAAGCAACCACCTGAGCTTGGAATCACCAAATACTTCTTGATTAACGTTGTTGCAATTGCAATTTCATTAAGACCAGCTCCAAACGAGTCCCGTCGGGCGTGCCAAAAAATGTTGTCAACCTGGAGTTGCACCCTGATCAAAGACGCGCTGAAATGGCTAACCCTCGCTCCAGTGGAAACAATGGGATCTTCTCACGAGGGTGGGTGCCTCAACGGTGAGAAGAACCTCCAGAGAAAGCTGGTTCTTGTAAGATGTATCAATGAAGATCTCAACTTCTACGCTACAAACTGCCTGGGGAAAAAGGGAGAAAGAACTTGAAAGAAAATACTAGCTAAAATGATGATACACCTAATTTGCTTGATCCACTCAAATCGAGCTTCTGAGAACACTAATTCAGACAAGGAAGAGGTAGAACTACAACTCAAATTGGTCGATACACAAGTATTTCGCGAAAAGGTTCTGTCTAATGATCTAAGCTTGAGGGAAAAGTAGAAATAGGCCTAACAAAAGATACTAAACAGCCACTAATATCCACTGTAATCTAGGCAAAAGACATTCAAACACAGAACGTGACCTGCATAAATGACCAGCAAGTAACTAGGTACGAATCCAGATTTGACAAGAAAAAAAATCTATCACTTAGGCAAATCTATAACAATAGTACATTATATCGACTGCTAGAAATTGAAAAAACACAGTCCTCTTCTTATTGATTCTGAAAAAAGGTTACAGCGCAAACTTTGGCAGAAAATTGCTTGCCAAAAGAGGGATCATTTATCTAAGGCTCAAAAGCCATTAATATAAAAATTTACAAAAAGCCAAGAGATTGGCGTTGGAAAATAGAAAAAGAGCTAAATCCGCCAAACTCAGCGTTTACAAAAGTCTATTTTTTTTTCTTCCTCTTTGCATGAAAGCTCCTAGGCGTTAGAATTGGACGGTGGAATCATACGTTTGACTTTTCTTGTGCATGTTCAACTGAAACGTGTCTAAAATTAGAAACCAACTCTTTGGCGTTGAAATGGACGGCGGCTAAGCTTAGGCTATTCTTTAATTAGGCATCATGCACAGAACGTTATGGATGGTAGGCTAATTTTGACAAATCAAACTCTTATCATGCAAAATACTACACCCACCTCCAAATATGGACTTCCTCTTGAGCTGTTTGGACGTTTGAAAGCACAAGTTTGACCCGGAGATGAGCTTGACTTTACAACCAATCAACTAAAGCTTTGACCAATCAACCGAAAATAGCCTTTGGTTGCATGGATTTTCATGTTAAATCCGTCTCTTGTTTTGATCTGCCTGTTCGTGTCGTGTCTATTTTTGGCGGGATTCTATATTTGGATTTATTGTCTATATCAGTCTATATTTCCTCGGATTTCTTGGCTATCTCCTTAGCCTTTATTTTTGGCTTTTTTGTTGACTTTATGCTTTTTTCTTTGTTTTTCCTTCGGACTATCCCCTGTTGACTCATCTTTTTTCTGCGAACTTTTATGTATGCAATTTTCCCGAACTTTATTCTTTCAAATTTCTATTGGCTCATTCTGCTGTCATCTCCTTGGTTTTGTTCCTTCGAATTCTTTCGGACTTTTATCTCGTCTCATTTCCTGCGGAAAAAATGTCTGCCCCTGGCTTTTATTTCTCTCGAACTTTTATGTTTGCATTTTTCCCGAATTAATCCTTCGGACTATCCTTCCTTCAATTTTTCTTTTTTCCTTGTTTATATTTCCTCAGGGTTTTTGAAGGGCACCCGGACTTTTTGAAGGGCACCTTTCGAAGTCGTTCTGAAGGGCAGGTGCCCTTCAGGATTTTTTCCTTGATCCATTTCTGCCAAGTGAATCTCCCGCGGCTCTTCTAAGTGAACCTTCCCAAAGGGTATGTACCCTTCGGGACTTTTGCAATTGTCCTCTGAGAGCTCTTTCTTTCGGACAAAAAGTCCGAAAAAATACTCTTCCTCTTACAACCCCGAAAAAAGCTTTGCTTAGACAAAATAAATGAACTTACAGCTTGTATGTCTTTGCTTTTGGCCATACGTGATGCTTAGAAGAGGAGAACAACCCTTTCAAACTGTTGTAGATGATGTTTTTAGAAGGAGAAAAGCCCTCTTAAAACTGTTGCATGTGTCCTCATTTTGAATGAACTGTATGCTCTATATGATTAATGTAGGAGTCCATCAGAATTTACATGGCCGTAGGAGACCTTTTTGTCATCATTTGCATGGCTGTATTTGTACATTGCGTTGGCGGTAATCAAGAAAGCTCCTTGGAAACCCCTAAATGACTAAACTTCACCTGGCTGTAGATGGCCACTTTGGCTTATACCTCGTTGTAGATGGCCACTTGGGTGGCTGTAAATGCACATTTAAGGACCCCAAAACTGATTCACAAGACAAACTTGGCACCATAGCAAAGTTCCAAATCATAGGGGTGACAATTTGCCCTGTGGGGGCAAAATTGTCAACAGGGATGATTTTGAAAGATTTTTGGTCCCATCACTTGCTGGAAGACTCTAAAATTCCTTTGCAACATTCATGGCGATTATCCTACACAAAAAGAAAATTTGAGTGCACATTACAGCCAAGGAAGAGGTCTGCCAATTTTGATAAGAGCTTTTAAAATTTTGTCATAAAAATTTCTGAGTTGAGTAATATGCTACAGCTGCTTCACAAATTTAATACAATTTTCTGAGTTGGCCAAATCTAAGGTTTGATGCTTCACAAATTTAATACAATTTTACATAATTTATGCACAAGACCATAACAATTCCGTGCCTAAGAATATACTAATACAAGAATAAACCCTAGTCAATTTAAGTTTATGGATTTAATCACAAATAAATGGCAGCTCGGGAAATTTTCTAGAATATATATGTTTTGTGACATCAAACGCTGAATTCCCAAATGCAACTACCATCTAATGCTAAATCAAAAGATGAGGGATTGATTATACTCATTTCTTAAGTATCCAATCACTCTAAGAATGCATAATATGACACAATTTTTAAGGGATAAAGTCACAAAATCTGCCCAAAAAAGAAGACCACCATGTGAATTTATACCCCTTCAATCATTCCCCCATCTTCCTAGTTGTTGTAAGCCTAAAGTGTCCAATTCTTATGTTTGTATAGTATGTACAGATCAGCTTGCAAGTATTCTTCTTAGTGACAAGCCACTTGATAACTTAAAATGTAATAGAGTCCCATGGCTATGTCGAACATGGCATATTATATATCACTATAAGCTCTGAAAATCTTTTTGAATCCTGTCTACCATATCATGGAGATGTCTGTAATTTTATTGAATCCCTGAAGGGTTTTCTTGATAGTCTTGGCTTCACAAGGTGGTGCACTAAATCCAAATAGCTTACCAAAATTAACATGGGCATGTTAGTTTGATACCTCCCGGAATATCATTGCAATAGTGTGCGCCCCATTATATTAGGGTGTCTACAGTTCAAGCATTCCTCATGTGAGTGATAGATCTATATAATATATGGGCCATTCGACCTCTAGGTTAGGTCGAGGGCCTCAACTGACCCTATATATGGAGAGGGAAGTCGAGGCCTATAGATTAGATAGGAACCAATAGGAAATCTCCAGATATGATCCCTACACACGAAATTCCGAGTATATATATCCGGCCCTCACTAGAGATCTCTTTCTCGTCCTCCCAGCTCTTGAAGCACTGTTACACTACAACTATTTAGAAGAGTATTTGTCTTCTCCTATATGTTGTATGGGTATGGACTCTAGCTATTTTGCTATCAATACTTTTGTTTTAATTTGGTCCCATAGGTATTTGGCCTTGTGGATATTGACAAGTGCATTTTCTTTTCAATTATTTGTCTCTCTCGATACCACACTATAATAGCACATCACGGTTTCACCACACATCAAAAATTCAAACCTTTCATGTCCCCTTCAATGCCTAGCTAGTTAGTTGTTATTTGTATCACTCAATGCACCATTAATGCAGCGGGATGTAAAATAAGATGCATGCTGTCAAAGAAAAAAATATATAAAACATTGAACAATAGGTGTCAAGGCTTTGCTTAAGAGTGGAATTGCCAAGTGATTTCTCGGTAAATTCTTCTCTAACTTTATGAATAAATAATTATTTACTAGATTCCATGTTTATCATTTCTCCGATGATTAATAAATTAATAATTTCATAATACCACATCAGCAATTATTAAGTTGATACATTCACAAAAGTACATAGGCGACTGCTTTGGAAAATTGGAATGGAATCCAACAAACCTGCAATATAGTTGAACGATCATACTCGAGGTATCGACCCTTCTCCTTATTGCTAGAAGGAAATTTCACATAAAAACAGAATTGATTGGAGTTACAACTCAAAAAGAGGAATGTTTTCTTTACCTCACAATCATAACAGAGATAGTTTTAAGTAAATTGCAAAATGAAAAAGAGAGGAAGGCTTTTCACATACAAGTATTGTGTTGATTTGATGATTACTGTATGTGCAGGCAAATTGATGCCATGAGCAAGTGTATTTGTAGTGCAAAGAACCTGCAAGTCACCCTTCAAAAAAAGGCCTTCAACCAGGTTTCTATCATTTAGGCAAAGACCACCATTGTGATATCCCACTGCAGTCAACCAAACCATGTTTTATATTTTCCTTAAATTATGCCTATCACTGGACATGTAGCATAAAATGAAGAAATATAAGCAGCGAAAGAGGTTAACGGCATAGTTGGGTACTATAAGATAAAATATCGATGCCTCTTCTCCATGTTGACAGGCAGCCACAAATACTTTTACAGAGACAATAATATGAATGCCTAATTTCCTAAAAGGTCTCGGGAGAAATCTACTGGATTTGACAGAAGCATTGAAAGAAAAATCCTTACCACCATTTTGGATACAAACTTGCATTTGTTTATCACTGGATGAAAAAGCAGCTACTTTCAGTCTTTCAAGTTGATCCATCGACTTCATGAATGGATTTGAAAATCCATTACTCATCACTATTTGAGAAAGATGAAGAGCTGCATCCTGGGCTCCTTTTCGTGTAGAGCAAAATACAAGAGCTGCCTTTCCTCTGGAATGTTGCATGAGCATATCTGGGTCAAAGAAACAAATAATTTGTCACTCTCACTGAACAGCACAGTCACACACACAGAAAATGGCTAATTGAGTCTGGCTAGGTCAAACCCTGACTTTTTCATCCTAAGCTTGCCCACCTCCACAACCCAATAATATTTGAATTTTTTGCTTCTCCATTATCCTTTTCTCCTTTTAAAATCTAAAGAAAATCAAAAGAGAAAAATGTCGAAAAAGAAAATTAACACAGTAACATTTTCAATCCTTTTGCACTACTAGATGCATTGTGTTTGCTTAAGCTAATGCCATTGATCATCACTTCTTACCGTATAAAAAAGTTTGAAGACGCTGAGTAGTTACGCCATCAACCAATGAAGCCATCACATGAAAGCATCAACAACATGAGAATTTTACAAGCTACAAAAAATGGACTTGAGTCTTCCAAAACAAAGAAAAAAATGAAAAGGCACTATAATAAGAAGTATTCAGATGAACCTCGATGTTTTAATGGGCAGATTCATCTAGTACAAAAAGTCAAATCCTCTTTCTTATAGCCACCATTTATGAACCCATTGACATATATTAAATACAGAATATGTAGGGTTAGAAGTGTGCATGTCATAAAAAATAGCTGAAATAGGAAATAGTAAATACCCTCTCAAAGAGAAAATCATTTTTTGCGGGTGCATATCCTGCCAAGTCAGAAGTAACGATGCCGATGAACAAAATTAGTGGATATTTATTAGCATGAAGAGTATGTATAAAGCATGCCAAGTGATTCTGTACATATAAATTAGATAACAAAAGGAAAAGAAATCATTAAATAGTGTGCAAACTTTGAAACAAGTACATGAAAGGAGAAACAAACATATAGATAAATATGCGCACAGAACATTCATGAAACAAACACGATGAAAGAAATTTTTATATCTGTATTATATCTAGGATCCAATACAAAAAAAGTTAACCATAAAAATTGAAATAAATTGATATCTACACAAATCAAAGTAGGGCATTATGTAAACATCTAATTTCGGTACAATATTAATTATTTGCTATGGTATTAGTATGATTATTTGTATAAAGATTTAAAAAGGATGAAAAATGAATCACTTTTATATTACCTACAATACAAAAAGATGTTTGTTCTTTGCCTCTTGAGGACAAGGCCCGGATTTGTAGCTTTCATACGACAAGATTTTCCTAGTACCCATGTTGCTCATTTGATGTAACTTTTATTTTCTAGAGAGTAAGCAATCGTAAATTGTTGTGGACAAGCACAAGATCAAAGAGTTTTTGAGCCCCTAGTTGATTCCTCTTGTTAGTGTGGATTAAATCATGTGTACTCCAATTTCTTTCACATGCAGAAGCACTAGAAAACTAGTTGAATATTCTCACGGCAATCTTTTGCAACTCTCGAGTAGAAGCCCCATAAGTCTTCCACTAGTTCGATGGTTCCCGCTTCATTATGTTTGCCTTTGCTTTCTTGATACAAACATTTTCAATTGGTTCTTGAAAACAATAAGTTGGTTTCTCATTGCTTCCTTTTCATCTTCATCAAGAACCAAAGTATCTATTGTTACAAACACACCTTTCATTATCTCCTCACCTGCATCATGATTTAACTCTATTAATTTAGGTTCTAAATAGCACATTGTCCTGTATAGAGGATGATGTAGCATGAACCAACATTTGTCCACAATTTCCAAAATATGCTTGACTTTTTCAATATCATTTACAAGAAACTTCTGAATTTCTTCCTTTGCTTTGTCCATAAGGTATGCCAGATACCAATGCGAGAGTCAAATGACTCCCGCATACAAAAATAAGATGGAGTTGTACATAAACTTAGACATAGCTTTTGGATATGAGAGTAGAGTATTGGCCAAGATATTGGAGATGTGTCATGGGTTTGAAAAGTTTTGTGATGGCATGGCTAGTAAATAAGCAAGGAAAAATGACAATGTGGATCAAGTTTTCCTATGGAATCTTTGTGCGATACATGGAAAGCGTGTTAAACAGGATTAGGGATCTTTCGCAAGCAAAGGTCAGTGTGGCATAAATAGATGCAGAAATAATGGAGTTGGAAAGGAAATACAAGGCTATGGGAAAGAGAGTTACATTAGAGGGTGAAGAGTCTGAGGATAATAGCACTAACACATAACCTCGCAATTCATTAGTTTCTTGGGAAAGAACTGCACCTTCACTTGTGCATTGAAGCTTGTAAAGAAGAAGAAAATAACAATACCAATGAGAAGACCACCGATGAAAGGGGTGATAATTGACGAACAAGCCGCATGGAAAAAGGAGCAAGAGAGAGTTAAAGGGAAGCAAAAAGCAACAAACATGGGTGTTGGAAAGGACAAGCAAAAGGCTGTCAAGGAGTAACAAGAATCAGGGTCATCTGAAATACAACTACACAAGAATCCAAGAACATATAAACAATGAAGAAATTTACTTGGCATGGGACCTTCACAACAAGAGGTAGAGACCAAAGTTAACACCACTGCGAGAGAGATGGAGCAAATGGAAACAACTGACCTTGATGCTGGATTTAAGGACATAGATGGTGATAATCAACCAATTCCTCAAGTACCGTGCACCGAGGAAGACAAGCCTAGAGTGGAAAAAAGTCAGACAAAAGTAGATGCAACCCATTGAAACAATGCAAGAAGAACCCGATGAAACAATGCATGAAGAAACACATGAGACAACACAAGAGGAATCCCATGAGACAGCACACGAAGAACCTCATGAGATTCATAATAAGGAATAGGGCCAAGGAGAAGGTCTACGAACAGAAGACCCAAGGGTATAAGTGGACAAGCCCCAACAAGTTTTGCAAACATTGGTTGTGGAAAGTCCCAAGGTATTGACTCTTGTGCATATTAATTCAAACTTTGAGTATGATGAAGGGGGTTGCACAAAGAAAATGCTACAAATGTTGCATGCAGAAACTTGGCAAGTATTTTAAGATATCACAATGTTGACACAGGGTTCAAGATTCCATTGGAACAAATAAGTCTATTCTAGGGGCTTGACAAAGGAACAACCCACGATGTCTAAATAAAGTACAATATCTGTGACTTGCATGCATTTACACCAAAACAAGTTGGATTGCCCTTAATAAGAATGGTAAAAACTGTCACGCAATGGAGTATCACGAGTGATACCAATCTTGACAAGTTAAGGTCCACACTCTAGACTGAAAGAATAAGGCTCACGACGGAACAAGGGAAAGCCGCAATGTTACAAAAAAGAATCGAAGAGCTGACACAGCTTGTAGAAAAGGAGAGGCCGCAGATATGGGAAAGCTCGAAACTTGAAGGGTTATTGTGAAGTTGGGCACAACAATAAGGAGCCTCCTATAAATGGAACAATATCCAGTTATAAATAAGAAGAAGTGATGGTGAGTAATGTTTAAATAGTAGCATGTTAATACTTGGCAGAAGTGTTTAATTAGTCAATGGAGAATCATGTTAGCACTGCCTCTATATCGTAACATTTGAATTCAAATTGTTAGTAGTTTGTTGCCAACCGTAATTTGGTTATAGAAAAGTCTACCAGCTTACATATGAGCCCCTATCTGAATTTTTATGAAGATAATCTTAATACATATGCATTACATTCTTTTCCGATTTCTGGCCTGGGGCTTGTCACACATACCAATAGAAAACACCATTCCCAGCTAAGACATGCCCTCTTAGTGAAAAAAGAAAATTGCAGAAGCTCTTTAACAGCTGCCATTCATGCTAACATTAAACCACCCTCTTCTAGTTCTAATCTACCACAAAGTTGACCACAAAACAGACATGATCTTGTTAGAAGCATTAGATTTCCTTTTATTCACCAATTACAATCCTTAAGAAATGCAAGACATTTTATTGAGGTTCGCTCAACTTAGTTGTGTCTGTTTTTGGTTCATGTTCTCCTAAATCAACTTTAAAGGGCGTCATTATCAATAGTCAATGCCTAACCTTTCTCCTATGTCTATGCCATGACAAATCAATCCTGGTGTAGTATTGATTTTATGCATCTTTTCTAATTAATGAGAAAAATAGAATTAAATTTTTAAGGGGGTAAACATCAATTAAAGTTTATTACCAAGACAGAACCACTTTATTTGCAAGCTAAATTCATTATTTAACCATACTAAAAATTAAAGTGAGGTGAATCACAACAAAACCGTAGGGCTAAATATTAACAAAAGAAGGTTGATATACCAAAAACTCTAGTGGTCAACTTTACGGGTCTCATTTCTTCTCCAAATCTGTTGCATCAAAGACGATTATTAGGAAAATAGTAATATTAGTCAAATTTAGCAATATAGCGTGAAAACAACAGTGAGATTATTTTAAAGTCCATCATATAGTGATGTGCAAAGAGTCCTTAAGTATTCTTTAGCAATAGTGGTTAGGTAATTGATGAAAGGTCAAAGAAGACCTCCATTGGAGGATACAGAAGAAGTGATAAAGTTTAAGAGATTCTCCAAGAGCATGCTAAGATATTCTCCAACAACATAACTCGAGAGACTACAATTTTCCTCAATTATGAATAAACACAAAGGGATTATTTGTCCAAACTTTATAGCCTGTCAATAAATTAAATGCAAATGGGTGAGTTTAATAATCAAGCAGCTAAGATTCTTTATAAGCTCCAATTACCAGATTTTCCAGGATTGAGGTCAAAAGTATGTAAACAGCAAGCCTTAAGCTGGCAAGATAGATGTAATCACTTTACTGCAATATAATTTTATTTGGTCCTTTATCATTGTGTAACCGACAGTTTTTAACATATACTAGAAATGGGTTTGGTAGCTTTTTTCTTTAGCACAAGGATGTCACAATATGGAAGATTATATCTATAATCTTGGTATATACCTCAACCTTTCATTTGCCTACATTGTAGACTTTGAAAACAAGTTCTGTCATTGTTTTTGGGATCATTGCCCAAAGGCAAAAAGAATTCGGATGGCCTTGTTAGAATATTGTGAAATGAAAGTGTTGGTCCATAATATCCAATGGAAAGTCAGTCATCTTTGCTCAAAGGTGCAGAATAACTTCAAAGTACGGTTCAAGGATATTGCCCAAGTACGTCATCCCTTATTCTCATGTCAAAGTAGCTTATATATATATATATATATATATATATATATACAGGTCCATAATCAATTAATAGTGAAATACCCAAACAAATAGAAGAACGATAATTCAATTGTTTGGTGGTGTTGAAAGACCCCTAACAAAGAATATTGACTATATAGAATAGAATGAAATAAACAACTTGGTTGAATAGGTGGAAGGCATTGCCTTTATATTCACCTATCAATATATGAAAAAGGGTAAGCTGACCTATAGTAAAGCACTACCCCCAATACATTATCATTACACTTGCAAGGTACACACTAAATTATGCAAGGTAAATATCACAAGTTACACCACCCAATGGACTCAATGGAACACCACAAGTGTCGATGACTCAAAGGGACCGTAAAGATGGATTTGACATTCTAACATCCCCCTAAAATGCAACTTGGAGGGTCAAAAGAGGGTGGCATAAACAGGTCAATCCTTCTAGGAAAAAGAAGAGAGATTCGAACATCCCCCTTAATGATAACTTTTGATAACCCGAGCAGCTCTCACAATTTGGTGAACTCCTCTTTAGTCTCCAAAACTTTGAATAACTCTAATAGCTCCCATCTGATGGTAGACTCCTCATCAATCTTCAAAACTCTGAAGTCAAGCATCCACTATGCTCCATAATGATAAATAGGAATCACCAACAAGAGTAATTAGTTCCTATTTCAAAGTGAAGTAAACAATGATATGCTGAAACAAGATGTGGTAGTCTCATCTTGATCTAGGAGGATCTGGAACTTATTTGAGTGACTCGTGGTATAACAGAGGTAGTCCGCACCATGTGTTGTCTTCACCATTAGTGTTAGGACCATCCTAAGCATATCTAGTCATACCACGAAGTCATAACTCCTCTTACTTGATGTCACACAACTCCAATAGTGTCAACATTGTCCTCCATAGCAATGCAATAGTGTTTGTAGAAAACAACAAAACGAGGAATCTAAATAGTCATGAAGTAAGTGGCTTCCATTCTAGCAATAGTTCAACCATCCATTCATTTTCCACACTTGTATATTAGGGTATTGTTCCATTCTTTGAATGATAAGAGATAGAATAGAAAGTACAATAGTGGTTAGACATCTAGTAACGCATCCAACCTCTTGGATCTTTGTATAGAATTATTGCATAATATAACCTTACAACTTACAGTTCTAGCATGGTGTCTATTGTTCTATCTATTTGTCCTTGTCTCATAGTACTTTGATTATATCGTTCAGCGTTTATCATTTAATACATGCCTTCACTATAGCACATTTAATCCATTGAGCATGTCTATCCATTGGGTACATCTTGGGCCCCATATCAGTGGTATCATAGCATACACACTTCATATCATGTCATAGTGGTATCAAAGTTTCCATCTGAATCCTTCTTTGTTTATGTGCCCACTCATACAAGGTTTGATTATAGGAAGTTAGGGCTCGAAAGTTGTGACCCTTCAACATACCTTCTTCCACGTCCTCAAATGGACAAATCAACTATAGAGATGTCAAATTTAGAAATGCTTCAAAAAATGATAGAGGATGCTTTGCAAAGGCAACGAGAAGATTTGGAAGAACCCCACATAAATGAAAGAGCAAGAATTGTAAGCGTGTTCACCTCCTTCCAACACATCTATTTCATGTTAACCTTTCAATGGTCAAATACCGTACAAGGTACAAGTAAATCTAGACATCCATATTTTTGAAGGTAAAATAGATGCAGATGTTTTAGATAAGTGGTTGAATCTAATCTATTCATACTACGTAGTAAATCAATTCTCTGAAAAAGAAAAGATAAACTCCACTCCTTTCAAGTTTCTTTATCTGTATAGAAATGGCATAATAACTATTGCATTACCCATGAAGATGATGACTCACTCTTTTGTAGATACCTGGAATGATTTTTTAAAAGCCCTAAAATCTACCTATTATCCTATTGGAAACTATGATAACCAATACATCAATTTTTCACAATGGCACCAAGGTCATGATCAATCAATTCAAGAATACACAAACACCTTTCACACTTTGGTTTCCAAACTGAAGGTTCGAGAATCCAAACAAAATCTTATTTTGAAATTTAGGTCATGCATGAGACCATACATCCAATATGACATGCATTTTCTCTGCATCTCCTCTCTAGGAGAAGCCTATAAGTTTAATTGCAAATTCAATGCAAAAGTCTAAGAAAGAAGATTCTAAGTCTCAATACAAAGCACAAACTAATAATTCCAAATCTAGAATTAAGCAAAATCCTAAACAAGGGAATGTCCCTTCGCACCATCCTAAACTAGCAAGGGGTGCATAGTTCACAATTCCAGGAATCACTCTAATGAAGTGTCTCACACTAGGAAAACTCTACTTGCACAACTTGAAGCAACGGGTGCTATGACTATGGCACTTGATAAAGGTATGCATATTGTGGACTCTGAACCTAGTGCCATGGTGGGTACCACGAACATCGCTTCTTCCCCCAATCCAGATCCAAAGGAAGCAAAAATATTGTTCCACTCTAAAATGTGAGTCAAAGGTCAACCAATACACTTCATTGGTTACAACAAAAAACAGAAAAAACTAATTTCTCCCGAAGCATTTCAAAAAATGAACTTGCTACTGATGCCTCACCCGCAACCATACTCCATTTGATGATTCATCTTGGGTTTCGAGAAATGCGTCCCTCAGTAGTGTCACCTGGTGAACAAAAACAAACCTTTCCAAGATGAAGTCCTTTGTGATGTAGGGTCATTAGAAGTATGTGATGGTTTATTTGGGAAACCATTTCATTTTCATCGAGATGCATACCATGAAGAAAATCCAAGAAATGTTATCATAGATGTTGGCAGCAAAAGATACCGCATACTAGAAGTAGTTACTAAGATTTTACTCAGCACCAAGAAGTGCAAAAAGCTAGTCAATTCTAGTAAGAAGTTTGTACTCCTAATGGTGAGACTTGAATGTAAGAAGTTCCTTGAGACTCAAACTCATATTGCGGTTCCTTCAACGAATCTGCAACAGTTAAACATGTTGGAAGAATACAAAGATATATTTCAATCACCTAAAGAAGTTGTTATGCATTGCATGATAAAGCACACTATTGATTTGATTCCTGGACTAACACTAAGAAATGTATCTCTATACCGCATAATATTTCTCAAGAAATAAGAGATCAAGTGGCAGATTCATGAACTTGTGGATAAAGAACACATCAAGCCAATCTCATCACCTTGAGGCAAACCCATTGTGCTTGTGCCAAAGAAAGATGGTGCAAGGAGGTTGTGCATCAATTACATAGCTCTCAAAAAAATCACTATGAAGAATCGCTACACTTCCTAGGATAGAGAAGCCTTTGGACTAGAGCAACGGTTCCCCGCAATGCAAATTCTTCATGAAATTTGAATTTAAGTTTGGGTAGCATCATATTCCTATTGAACCTTTGGACATTCAAAAGACACCCGTCAAAGCCAAGGAAGGTTTGTTTAAGTGGTTGGTTATGCCCTTTGGATTAACTAATGCACTTGCGACATTCATGCAAACAATAAATGACATCTTTGATGTTAAGTTGAAGGCTTTCATAAGCAATTTCATTAGATATTAATTTTTAGTGGGATATTTTTCTTTACTTGTGTATAATTTAGTCATTTACCCAAATGACATCCATGAGTAATGACTCACCAAAATCTTTGCCAATGGGGAAAGAGGCTAGAGGGTGAGAAGCCCAAAGTGGTGAATTGCATTCATCATTTCTCCCCCCTACTAACAAATGCTTCTAGTGGTTGTGTGCTAAAATGGGTCCCCTTACTTTGTGATTATTACCAAAAATGCATGAGTAAAAAACGTCATTTGGGTAAATGACTACTCATGGAGGTCACATGGGTAAGTGACTAAAATATACAAGTAAAAAAAAATCCCACTAAAAATTAATATCTAGTGCAATTACTTGTGAAAGCCTTCAACTTAACATTAAAAATACATGATTGAGTTGCAATTGGGTTAGTTCCACATTAGTAATGATTGTAAGATAAGGATGACTTATTAGGCACTACACTCACCAAAAGCTTTGCCAATGGGGAAAGAGGCTAGAGGGTGAGAAGCCCGAAGTGGTGAATTACATTCACCATTCCTCCCCCTACTAACAAATGCTTACAATGGTTGTGTTAAAGTGGGTCCCCTTGTTTTGTGATTATTACAAAAAATACATGAGTAAAAAAATGTCATTTGGGTAAATGACTACTCATGGAGGTCATTTGGGTAAATGACTAAAATATACATGAGTAAAAAAATTCCTCTAAAAATTAATATCTAATAAATGACATCCTTCATCCATTCACAAATTCATTTGTTGTGGTATACCTTGATGACATCATAATCTTCAACAAAACATGGGATGAACATTTGTGTCATATTCACCAAGTGCTTTACACTTTGAGGGAGCAAAACTTATATGTTAATATGGAGAAGTGTTCATTTTTCATGCGGGACATATAGTATATAGAATACATTGTGGATGCACAAGGAGTTCATGCGAACACGACCAAGATCCACCTCATCCAAGAATGACCTTCACCAAATAATCTCGCAGAGATTCACAACTTCTTGGGATCAGCAAATTTCTAAAGGAGATTTGTACTTGGTTTCTCTCATAACTTGGCCTCTTAATCAATTTACTAAAGGTGGCTCCAAAGCAACCTTCACCTAGTCATCCACACAATACAAAACATTTGAAGGATTGAAATGTAGACTTTGTTCCATGCCAATGCTCAAATTACCTAATCTTCAGCAACCATTTGAGATACAGAGTAATGCATTTGAGTATGCACTTGGAGCAATCCTCTCTCAACATTGTCATCCAATCTCTTATCATAGTGAAATATTCACTGCCACAGTAAGGAAATATTCCATATATGACCAGGGCCTTTATGCCATTGTTCAAGCATGTTAGCATTAGAAACACTATATATTGGGAAAGGAGACCATCATCCACACAGATTGCAATTTGCAACAATTCTTGCAAACACAAAACAAATTGTCGAAAGAACGACATCAAAAATGGTCTGCATCTCTTCATCAGTTCCATTTGAATATCAAGCATAAGAGGTGAAAAGTGCCAATCCAGTAGCTAATTGTTTGAGTCAACCTCCAAATCAACCTCTCCTCACTGTACTTGACGCATGTCAACAAGAGACCAACATTTGGCTATAATTGTATACATCTAATTCAGACTTTGTAAAAAATCATTACACTTTGCAGAGCCGTATGTCAATTCTAGATTTATACTTGCAAGATGGAAACCAATACCACCTTGGACACTTAAGTGTACTGCACAAGGCGGAGTGGCATAAACTTATAAGGGAGGCTCATTTTAGCAAGATTTAAAAACACTTTGAAGTTGAAAAGACCATTGCATTATTGCAGAAGTACCTCTTTTGGCCACACCTCAAATCAAATGTTTCCAAATACATCAAATCTTGTACCACTTGTGCCATTGCCAAACAGGGCACCAAGAAGCAAGGTATGTACTCACCTTTTCCGGCTCCAACAAGACTATGGGCATCCATTTCCATGAAATTTCTCTCGGGCTATCCTACTACCAAGCATGGTAACGATTGTGTTTATGTAGTAGTTTATAAATTCTCAAAGATGGCAACTATCATACCTTGTAAGAAATCAATCTCAACTCTAGAAGAAACTTAATTGTATTTTCAGCATGCTTAGATCCACTTTGTAGTTGGAGATCCACTTTGTATTTCCAACTACTATCATCTTTGATAGATATACAATATTCTTAAGCAATTTCTTGAAAATAATTCCATCTATGATGGACACAAAGTTGAATAAGTCTATCGCATTCCATCCTTAGACTGATGAACAAATAGAAGTGGTAAATAGGATGATCATGCATCTTCTCAAAATGTACAATTCAAAGAAGCAACACAAATGGGATGAAAGACTTCCTTTCATTCAGCATAGCTACAAAAGAGCTTTGCACAACTGTATTGCACACAAACCTTTTCAGGTCATCTTGGGTTTCCAACCTTTGGCACCCATTAATAGATTATCCTACACCACCACCTACAACAAGGACTCCTTTAGCTCCAAAGGAATTTGACAAAGATGCTAAGTTCATTCAGCACATTCAGCAAGTGCAGACTATCCTGCAGAGATTGAATTATAAGTTCAAGCAGTGTGTAATGTCCCCCTTTTTGGCATAACTTGCTTATGGACACTTAGCTTGGTTTTGTTCCCACAAGGCCAAGGGAAAGAAGGAAAAGGGAACTATGAGGGGGCTATTCAAAGAGCAAAAAAAGCGAAAAGTACTTAAGTGTTTTAATTTTCAGTTGAGTTATGCAAAAAGTGTTTTTGATCTAATTCTCACTTAAGCAAGAGACCTTTAAGGGTCATGAGAGTCTATCCCCTCAAAAAAGAAAACTAAAAAGGTTAAGTTGTTTGTGACTCAAAAGACACGTCCTTCCAACTTGGGCGTGACCTTTGGGGATGACTTTAAAAAGCAATTGAGGATTCATTTGGAAACTTATGTTATTTTAGAATATTGAATCATTAATCAAGTATGTCAAGTTTGTTCATCACAATTTGAGAACAAAAAACTTCAAGTATGCTAAGGGTTTGGGGACGAAAACATCCATTCCTACATTCAGGGCAGCTTTATTCAAGGGCTGTAATTGTGCTTCAAATTTGCATGGTTGCATGCAATTGAACCTACAAGGGTGTTTTTAGACACCACCTTCATTAAGAATTGAATCAAACCCTATAAAGAACTTGAAATTTGCAAATTGCAGGTCAAAGAGGAGCGAATCACTCAAAAGAAACAAGGAGACCACCAAAGCTAGGCGACTTCCTTGGAGGGTGGGGCGAATGCCTTAGGGCATTATTGGACTTGCTTCCGGTGACCTAAATTAGGTTTTAAACAATAATAATATTTTTAATATTATTATTATATTTTTCCAATCTTTTGCAAGTTGATTTTGAGTGGATTGAGGGCTGAAAATAAGGGAATTAATTTAGAAAATTATTTGCATAATTTTCCCTAGTGGAGCAATTCGCTTGGGCAAGTTGTTAGAATGCTTTTGAGCTCTAATATTGAAGGGAATAATTTAGTTTATATTCTAAAAATTATTTTAATATTTTTTCAAGTGGGGCGAATTGATTTGGGAAACTTGGAGACCTTGTTGAAGGGATAAAACAAGGGTTTGAATTTTCAGGTTTGTTTCCCCTGTTTTTCTAAGTGTGGCGACTTGTTTGGAGGGGCTAAATTGACCATTGGCAGCTCTAATTTGTTCACTGGAATCCTTAATAAATTGTAAAGATTTTTGGCATATTTATTGTGAGTTTATGCAAGGGTTTCAAGATTGATTGGAAGGGAAAATGCAGTTGTACCAAGGTCTTAAAAATCAAAATTATTGTGAATGAATTCCATATCGCCATTCCATCTTGCCACAAAAAGAGGTACTTTATTGTAGTTGCATATTCAGTAATTATTGGGGTTATTGTGGAGTGTTATTGCTTGGAATTTGGACATTTATTGCTACTAGGGTTTGATGGTTTTTAGGGCAGCATTCATATTATTTTCAATTTTGCATAAGGGTTTGTTGGGAAACCCCAAATTGTCCTAATTGTCTCATTTGGGGACATTACAGAGTGTCATGATCAACATCGAGAACCACACACCTTTCAGGGTGATGATCAAGGATGGCTTAATTTTCAAATGGAAAGACTTACAATACCTTGCCACAAGCTTCATCCACTTCGGTACGGAACCTACACCATCATCAAGCAAATAGGAGAAACACTTTCAAGCTCAATCTACCTTACTACCTAGGTTTACATCTAGTCTTCAATGCAAAACTCTTGCGCCACTATTTTTCACCTTTGTTACACACTTCAAATGTTGCAGAGACACTTCAACACACAGAGATCAATCATGATTGCAACACTCCCTCAAAATCAAATCAAATAATTGATCCCAGAGTCAAACAAACAAGACAACCAGAGATCTCTTTCTTCCAAATCGTCAAAGTAGGTCATGTTCCTTACCAAGGAAAATGGTCTACTAAAGTACAAGTTTTCAACATCTTCCACAGCTGCATGCAATGAGGACCATTTATCTTCAAGGAGAGGCGACTGGTCCAGGAGGATCTGGGCCTTTCAATGACTTGTGGTATAACAACAATACTCTGCACCATGTGTCTTCTTTACCATCACCGTCAGGACCATCCCAAGCATATTTGGTCATACCACAAAAGCCTATCTCCTTTTTGTTGATGTTGCACAACTCCAAGAGAGTCAGCACTATCTTCCACAACAATGCAGTAGCATTTCTAGAAAATGAGGAATCTAAACAATCACAAAGTGAGTTGGTTGCCATTCTAGTAATGATTTAATCATCCCTTCATCTTCAACACTTGTATATTACTTTAATATTCCATACTTTGAATAAGTAGAGGTAGAATAGGAAGTACCATAGCGGTTAGACATCTGGTAACACATCCAATCTCTTAGATCTTTGTACATAATTGTTGCATAATATAATCTTGCAGCTTACAGTTCTAGCATAGTGTCTATTGTCCTATTTGTTTCTCCTTGTCTCATCATATTATGACTATATCTTTCGGATTTTATGATTTTGTGTCCACAATAACACGTTTAACCCATTAAGTGTGTCTATCCACCGAGTACCTCCTAGGCCTTGGATCACATACCCCCCTAAATAACATCCCCTTGAAGATGCAGGAATACAATGTAGAGATTCTACCCAGATGTTGATGATGACCATGTGTTGAAACCTCTTATGAATACGACTATGTAAGGTCCCTTTTTGCGTTAAAACCAAACAAAAAGGGTATGCCGTAAATCCCAACTTAGACCCACAAATTATTAAAAAAAATCAGAATTCCATAAAACTGAAATTTATTGCAATAAGTTCCTATAAACTACAAATCGTCCAAAGACGTAGGTGACTAGAGTTTGGGGCTGATTCATTCCTCAAAACTGCTCCAAAAATTATGAAATTAAATATGTAGATGGATAAAAATATTCCAAACACGATTCTACGATCAGATTTACAAAAATCTTATTTTCTGATTTTATATGACAAAAATACAACTGAAACTTATAAATTTCACAACTTGCAAAATACTCAGAATTTATGAACCAATGATAGCTTGAACTGAAGAGAAAAATGTGCTCTTTCAAATAAAACAATAATTAGAATATTTCCTTGGGTGGAAGTCACCCAAATCTGAAACTGTGTAGTCAAACCCTAAAAAAAATAGAAATCTAAAAATGAACAAAAATTCTGCCCTTGGAATCTTCTTCAAAGATCCTCTTCAAATCAACAACAAATCAACTCAGCACACTTGCAATTTCTGAAGTGAAATTGCCTCTTCAAGATCTCCTTGGAACTCCAAGCACCTTGATTCAAGATTGGAATTCCAATAACCTGAAAATAAGATTGATTGACAAAAAAAATGTCTTCCCAATATTTCAAATCTTCTTTTATAACTCTTCCAAGGTGGGTGAACCACTTGTGGGGGTTATTTGGCAAAGATGGACCTCTTTTAGCCACGTGGGTCTTCTCCTTTAAGCTCAAAGTCATTAAGGACTTTTAATTGAGGGTCAAGTCCTTATAAGAGTGTCATTTTACATAAAGTCACTAAGGACTTTTAATTGAGGGTCAAGTCCTCATGAAAGTGTCCTTTTACTTTATTATCTAATTTACTCCTCATAATATAGTAATTAAAATTACTTGAGGGTCAATTAAATAATAAATTACAAAATAATAAATAAGAAAATTGTCTTTTAATTTCAAATGATTAGAATCACTCTCTAGCAATCTGTTATTTATTAAAAATATTCCCCTTGCATCATCCCTTAGCCCACGAGGAATAAAATAGGCTAAAGGTTTCAAAAGGTTGATCAAAAATCAACCCCCTAGAAAAAGGGACCTTACAAACTAACAATCCAAATTATCAACCTTGTCTACAAGGTCCAAAACTCGCAACCTCTTACTACCAACAACATGAAGCAAGATACTAGAGACTCGTCATCACAAAAGATGAATTTGACTATGAATCAAATAATAAATCGATCACTACATATTTTGTGAAGTATGTATATGGTCCTCAACAAATGCCAAAGTCTGAAGCTGAACACTAAAACGCTAAGTTACTGTTGTCAACCTGGAGTTGCACTTTGAATCAAAGACGTGCTGAAATGGCCAATCCTCTCTCCAATTGAAACAATGAGATCTTCTCACGAGGGTGGGTGCCTCAATGGTGAGAATAACCTCCAGAGAAGGCTAGTTCCTATAAGATGTATCAATAGATCTCTACTCTGTGATGTGAATCTACCATGGAAAAGGGAGAAAGAAACTTGAAAGGGAAATCCTGCCTAATGACGGTGATACACCAAAATGTTGATCCACTCTACTTGGAACCTTGAACATTGAATCAAACAAGGGAAAAAGTAGACCTTTGATTTTAATTTATCACTATGCATAAATATTTTATGAGAAGGTTCGATCCAATGACCAAAACGTGAGGGAAAATGATGGAGAGAGGTCTGATACAAGACACTTTGCAGCCACCTAACATCCACTTACAGCTTCAGCGAAAGACATAGAACACTGAACATGACCTGCATAATATGATGAGCTAGCAACTAGGTACGAATCAAAATTTGGGAAGAGAGAGAAATCTACCACGTATGCAAATTGTTAAATGAATGTACACTATGCCAGCACTTGAAATCTGAAAGTACAATCCTTCTATTGATTGAAGAGGTTACACAACTCACCAATGGCAGACTCTGGTCTTACCAAGAGGGATACAATTCAAGGCTGAAAAGCCAACTTATATAGAAAAGTATACAACAGCCAAGAGATTGGCGCTGAAAATAGAAGAGGTCAACTCAGTCCAACTTGTGTTATTTTAGCCTTCAAAAAAAATCTATTTTTGTCTTATGCCTTGCATGAAAGCTCTTTGGCACTGAAAATGGACGGTGGGCCCAAGCTGCATGATGCTACGCCAATCTCCAACTATAGAACTTCTCTTGACCTGCTAGAATGTCTAAAAGCTTTCTTTTGCATGAAATCAACGCAAATGTCAAATTAAGAATTACGTTTGAATCGCCGGAACGTTTCGAGCTTTTGAGACAAGCGAGAGTGCGTGCATGGAATTTCTTGTTGTTTGAAACATTCAACGCTTTGCCTGTTCATCATGCAAGACGACTCTATTTTCAGGACTGAAGCGTGCTTGCTTTCTTAAACGCGTTTACTTCGTTGGAGTCACTTCACATTAGTTTGTGCATGATCTTCGTTCATCCTGCCTTTGTCTTTATTCTGCATTTGTTTTATTCGTTGTTCATGCTATGTCCATGTTCAGTTCTTCTCTAATCTTTGCTCATGCATCTATTTCTGCGTTTGTCTTTCTTCTTGTTCAGTTCTAGCTCAATCATGTTTGTGCTTATGTTTCTATTCATGTTATTTATCATGCTCATTTCACTTCGTGTTTTGTCTAGGTTTTCCTGTGTTCTGCTTGTGTCTTGTCTATTTTTGGTGGGATTCTTATTTTCGTCTTCAACTTCCAATCAGGTTATCTATTTTCAACCCTTTTGCATAGTCAGATTTCCCTTAGACTTTCCTCGGATATTCTGTTTCAACTTAGTCCATCCCTTCCATTACTTGTATTTGATTCGGATTATTTCGCTTGTCCTTTTGTTTCATTTCCTACGGCTTTTTGTCGACTTTACTTATTCCTTCGGACTTTTTGTCCGAAGGAATAAGTTTCCTTGTTAATTTCCCCGAATTAATTCCTTTTAGGCTCTTATGTCTTGTCTTTTGTCTTGTTTATTTTCCTCGGGTTTATTTATTCTCCCGAATTTCTTCGGACTTTTTGTCCTAAGGAATTCCTTCGGACAAAAAGTCTGAAGGAATTC
The DNA here is from genome assembly GCA_037957365.1 of Torreya grandis. Taxonomy (NCBI): domain Eukaryota; kingdom Viridiplantae; phylum Streptophyta; class Pinopsida; order Cupressales; family Taxaceae; genus Torreya; species Torreya grandis. The sequence continues at coordinate 1,013,593 of JARHVA010001202.1, forward strand.
GTCTCCTTTGGCAATCTTTTCATGCCCTTTGGGAACTTTTGAAGGGTCCACTGTTTGTCTCTGCCCTCCGCAAGGGCTTTTGTCTCTCCTCTGTGCCCTTCGAAACTTTTGAAGGGCCCTGCCACCTACCAAGTGCCCTCCGCAAGGGCTTTTGTCTCTCCTCTGTGCCCTTCAGAACTTTTAAAAGGTCCTCTTCACCAACCAAGTGCCCTTCGGGAAAATTGGAAAGGTCCACTTCACCGACCAAGTGCCCTTTGCAAGGGCTTGTGTCCTTTGGAACTGGCTTTTCGGAAGAATTGAAGGTCACAAGGGCTTTTTGTAGGGCACCCGGGCTTTTTGTAAGTCACCTGGGCTTTTTGTAGGGAACCTGGGCTTTTTGGAAGGCACCCGGGCTTTTTGTAAGTCACCTGGGTTTTTTGTAACCGTCCTTATTCCTTCGGACTTTTGTCTTGTCTTCTCAACTGTGCTCTTCCTCTTTTCTTTTGGACAAAAAACCCGAAGAAAAAAGCCTTGAACGACTGCCACTTAGTCATTTTTTCGGACTTTTTGTCAATCCTTTGAGAGCTCTTTCTCTCGGACAAAATGTCCGAAAAAATAGTCCACCTCTTATACCCGAAAATTTCTTGGGAAGACAAAACAAATGAACTTACAGCTTGAATATCTTGGCTGTATTTGCACGTTTGGCTGTAATCAAGCAAGCTCCTTGGAAACCTTTGCATGACTAAACTTCACCTGGCTGTAGATGGCCACTTGGGTGGCTGTAAATGCTCATTTGAGGACCCCAAAACTGATTCACAAGACAAACTTGGCACCATAGCAAAGTTCCGAAGTGTAGGGGTGACCATTTTTGCCCTGTGGGGGCAAAAATGTCAACAGTTACCAAATCGTTTTTGGTTTTGGTGCAAGTTCAAAGAACCCAGTTCGCCGATACTACAATTTTTTTCCCTTGGGTTTTTTTTTTGGGTTCGTTCGTACAAAAAACATATTAAAATTTAAAAAATATACAAATTCTACCTTGATACATGGGAAATTAGTGCCATTGTCATTAACCACATAATATGCCATAAACACTAAGTACATATCTAATTCTATTAATAACTTTAATTTAATTTTATTTTATTACTAATGTTATTAATAAATTTCAAGAACTAAAAAAATTAAAAGCAAACCCTAAATACTAACTAAATACTTTTTAGTACGGAAATAACTAATATTAAATTATTAATTTATTAATTAATTTTAAAAAGTAAAATTTAAAAAAAAACAAAAACATAACTACTTAGTAAATAATTAAAAGTCAAAAGAAATCGAAAGTTTTTAAGGTTTTTACCTAGTTATTTCAGTTTTTAACCTACGGTCCTGAAGTTTTGAGCATTTAAATTAAAATCAAAATGAAATTGAACAAAACCCAAATACGGTAATACCTGTATATCCGTAGTGGAAGTCGACGGGTAGTGTTGTAGCGATGGGAATGGTCGACGACGGGCAGTGACAGGCCCCAAAACGCAGAAGAATTGTTGACAGTGATGGTGAAGAAATGAAAAAAATAAATAAATAAAACGCATTTTTGATTGAAGCTGACCGTCGTATGTTGCGGGTGTGTTGACCCAACACCCAGGGTCCGTCGTTGGGCACCCAGGTGCGTTGGGGGTCTTTTAGGAAGAACCCCCAATGCACCCAGTGCCCAGGGACCATGGGCATTAGGGCAACGCACCGAACCCGAACCAGACCTTGATTTGCACCCAAGTGCCCAACCCAGGCAAAAATTGATGAACCAGTAACGTTGCTAAAACGTCCATCAAGATATACCATGGAACTCTAGGACTCACAACCTTGAAATAGGAAGATGCCAACCAACAAATCTGCCATATTTCGTTGGGTGTCACAACTCTAAAGGCATCATACATCATAATATTGCTCTCAAACCCATCATATAATATTGAAATGAATCCACTCTTAATAAAGGTTCTTCAATTAAAGGATGAAAGTAGTCCCCATAGGACACATGACCTCCAACAATATTCTGAATCAACTCTCAAAAGAAAAGATGAAATCAACAGAATATAGAAGGATGAAGGTAGTCTCTGTAGGGCACATGACCCTCAACCATATCCCAAGCCAAATCTCCACAACAAATGTGAAGACAACATAGCATAGAAATTTGAAAGCAGTCCCCATAGGACATAGCCTCCAACCATATTCTGAATTGACTCTTGAAAACAAATATGAATCCAACATAATATCGAATGGTCCATGCATGAAAGACCATATCTCTAGCAGCAATGAGCCCATCATTTCCTCCCACTCTTCTTTGTCCTTGGCTCCAAAATAAGTGTTAAGCACTCTAGTCAAGACAGCAAATCTATTGTGGGTCTTCAATGGTGTATCCCGCAATATTTCCTAACTTCTAGTTTCACATCATTCTTCTTCTACATAGGAACAATAATATCCGGCATGATGGGGTTAGGACCCATATCTCTCTCCTTTGAAGCCTCAGTTGATGCAATTTCTTGGAACCACCTCATCAGCCAACAAAAGAATCTCATAACTCTCATCTACAGATCTTGGGAGATTGTAACTTTGTGAAACTCTCTGATACACCTCAGTACCATGAGTAGAAGTATTAGTGAACTTTCAAGCATTCTCAATTGGAGTAGTGATAGAACTCCCAAGATGCATTGAAGCATTAGCAAAGCCAGTAAACTTGTAAGCCTTTGTCTCCTTATTGAGTAAACTAGATACAACTACCTAAAACTTACTTGTTGATATCTTTCACAACAAACTTATCAAGCCAAAAATCAACTTTATTTCCCTATTGGATTAGTTTATAAACAGATAACAAATTCATACTCAAATATAGTACATGGTACACATCTCTAATCATGTCATCTTCTAGCATAAATTACCTCTACACATAATAGGAAGAGTAGAACCATCTGCTAAATGAACCCTCATATCATCTGCCTTTCTAAGCAATTGGAACAAACCACCATCCTTGCCCATGTGATGAGTGCATCCAAAATCCATAATAAACTCACACCTTGAAGAGTGTGCATGAAATGAATAATTATGTGCACTAAGAACATTAATGTTACCATTACCAGTAGGATTTATTTGTGCTCTTTGAGATCCTTGATCTCCTTCTTGAGATCTCGCATCAATTTCAAGCAAGAATTCTCCATATGCCCTAGCTTGCCACAATAAGTGCACTCCTTGATCTTCTTCTTCTCACCTTTGAAACCTTGCTTGTGATCACCCTCATGAGAGCCACCTTTATTCTCTTCATCGTTGTCTTGGTCCATCATAGAACTCTATTTCCCCTTTCTTTTAATCCAAGAAGCCTATTGTCTCAAACCAATGGCACCCATTTTGATGAACTTCTCTTGTTTAGCAATCAAATGGGAGCATATAAATACAAAATAAATGTACTCGCCTTCCTCCCTCATCGTATGGAGGCTTCTCTAAGATGATGTTGTTAAAGTTATTAATTAGTTGGTTGTTAGTCATTAATTAATGATTGGTTAATGGTTGGCTATCAACCTTCCCAACTTCTATAACTTCTTTGTGCTTAATAAGAAGACGGACACAAAAGTGTGTGTGTCATGTGTCTTCCACTTTCTCTTAATTCTTTCAGCATTCATATTTGTTAGCATTGGTGTCAAAGCCACTATTCGAGGAAGCCATAGGAGAAGGGTATGAACAGAGAATTGCAAAAGTTTGAGGAAGCCCTAGTCGTGTACAAACTGCGAAAGAGACAAATAAGTTTGAGGTTCAAGGAAGCCCTAGGCAGGTTGTTGGAGTACAAACTGTAAATTTGAAGGTCGTAGCAGAAGGATTTGCAATTTGCACACAAGGTGCAAAGGAAGGATTCGTGAGTTGCAAACCATGATCATCAAAATGAAGGCATTTTTGCAGACACAACGGCAGTAGGACATGAAGCATGAAAATCGTGATTTGAAATAAACCAGGAGGACATTGTGACAGAAAAAATACATTCACAACTTGCAAACAAGACATTCTGATAAATAAATTCGCAGAAGGAAAACGCAATTTGAAGGACACATGAGGTCAAGGAAGCTGGACACATAAGGAAGGGCAGACAAAACAGAGACCGGATGCAATTTTTTTGATTAGTATGGATTTTTGCAGAGGAATAAATCTGCATGCGGTTTTGTTTGAAAATCGTGCAGGAGAACGAGTCATGCAAGAGGAAAACGCAGAAGAACTCACTGTGAAGGACAACAAAAATGCAGCAGACAAACTCAGTGTGAAGACAACGAAAACACAGAAGAATATAGTTCAGTCATGCTAGGGCACAGAAGAAACAGCAGATTAAAACGGTGGCTTGCTGTCATGTTTTTTAGTTGCAGACTGTTGTCACGATTTTCAGTTTCAGACCTGAAGGAAGAACAGCAACTTGCAGTTAGAACGTGCTAGGGCACAGTAGAAAACCAGACCAACCAGACTAGAAGCAAGGCAGAAACTATTTAGGCCATTGTAACCTTTGCATCAGGGAAGCCAGAAAGTGCAGAAATTTAGGGCATGAAAAGTGCAGTCAGAGATTCCAGATATTCAGCTTTGAGCGCAGACAAAAGAGGATTGTAAGTCATTTTGACATTCAAATTCTAGACTTTGCATTTGTTTTGTTTTTTGTTTTTTTTTAATTTCCAAGTCAAAGGAATACGCAGAGTTTGTATTTTTTTCTTTTTCAATTTCCAAGTCAAAGGTTAATTATTGTGTGAATAATGGCCAATATTCAAATTTTGGTTCTGCCAGAAGCACAAAAAGTAATTGATTATAAATATAATGTTTGGAGTCATAAGATTTTAACAATTGCAAAATATCGTGATTGTGATAAAATCATTCTCGGTATTGAAGCAAGCCCTGTAACTAATTTTGCTAATTATGCCAAATGTCATAAGGAGGCCTTGTTAAAGTTATCTGTGTCAGATGAAATCATTCCTGAGGTCCAAAATGCCACTGAGGCAAGTGCACTTTGGACAAGTCTAAAAATAAATATCAAACTCTGAAAAAAAATCGGGTTTTGTACCTAAAAAATCAACTATTTTCCACAAATATGTTTGAGGGTAAGTCCTTGTTAGATCATATTCTTTAGATGAAAGATCTTCGAGAGGTGGATGATGAGGACATGGTTGCTCTTGTTCTAAACAACTAAATGCCCCCATATGAATCTTTTGTGGAGGCTTACAATTGATGACCAAAAGCTACACCTTGACATTTGATCAGGTTAGTTCCTATTTGATGCAGAAGAAACGCAAACAGACGCAGGCAAATGAGTTTGATGTTGAACAAGCAAAAAGTGCATTTGTCTCTAAACATATCCCTATTGATTCATCTTCTAAGTACCAAATGAAGTGATTTTATTGTCATAAGGTTGGGCATCTCAAAAAGGATTGCTAGAAATGACAATATGCACTTTCTCAACAAAGTAGTTGGGTGGCAAATGTGGCAACAGTTGAAGAACGGGATTTTGAGAAAGATATTGCCCATGTGGCATTATATTCTAACGTTAGTGCTACCAGTTGTTGGTTCATTGATTATGGCGCATTTGGTCATTTCACATGTTGTAAGGACTAGTATGTCAAATTTACTGCAAGTATAAACTTTTATAATTCAGTTTCATTCGTTGATGGTCAGTCATACGTAGTAGAAGGGATAGGATATATTAGCATAATATTGAATAATGCTAGAAAGTCAAAGTAAGGAATCTTAGGTATTCCTAACATGAATAAAAACTTGTCTATAAGTCAGTTAACAGAAAATTCCAACATTCTTGTACATTTCTCTAAGAAGCATTGTATTATGTCTTATGTAAGACAGGACAAAATAATTGCCCTAGTTATTGGAAAAGGAGACTTGTATCGGCTTGTTGACTCTATCACAATAAATTTAAATGCACGTGTGGAGGGAGACTCCACCATACAAGATGTGCTGAAGGAGGAAATTCCTCATAGGCTTAATAGCTTATTGACCCTACTCTGATCAACTTACATGCACTAGTTGTGGAGGAAATATCCACTATAAAAGATGTGCGAGAGGATGCAATTCCTAAATCAAATGCACGAGTAGTTGTGTGGGAGGATGAAATACCTCAATCAAAGGCACTAGCTCAAAGGACCAGAAAAAATGTTGTTAATTCAACAAAGCACGGTCATTTTGCTCTCACTTTTGACCTTTTTATGGTTACTTGAACAACTTATTAAACAACACACTGAATGCACATGAGTGGACAAAATTGGTACTTTGGACAATTACACAGCTCCCTTGTTGCGAAAGGCTTTTCCCAATAGGAGGGAATAGATGAAGAGATGTTTTTTTCTCCTATTGTGGAGTTGATTTTTACTCCTACTGGGAATATGGTCAAACTTTACTTGCTTCTCTCCATAGTAGCTTAGTTTGGTTTCCAAAATAGAGGTTTGGAGAGGAGGTAGTGCAGCTTGAAGGTGATCATTTGGTTTGCAGGTTGATTAAGTCCCTTTACAGACTTAAGCAGGATCTACGAACCAGTATATTTTATTTGATCAACATCTCCATGATTCTAGATTCAAACCTACAGAGGTTGCGTTGAGGTTATTAGCCAATGATGATCAATCACTGGTCAATGAATCACCCATCAGAGAATTGGTGGGCAGCTTGATATGTCTTATGTCCACATGATCGGATCTTTATTTTGTTGTTGGCTAACCTTTTTAGTTTTTGTCTACACCGAAGCTCCTACACTAGAAAACAACAAAATTTCAGAGGACTACAGATTTCATGTTGATATCTAAAAAACTTGTAAATGTAATGACTAAACTCTTTGGTCTCACTTTGTAAAATTTCAAGCCAATCTTGGGAGTAGTCTCTAGTTTAGTCATTAACGGAGTGTGTTAAAGTTATTAATTAGTTGTTAGTTAAGCATTAGCTAATGGCTGGTTAATGGTTGGTTATCAACCTTCCCAATCGTTGTAACTTCCTTGTGCTTAGTAAAAAGACACACATAAGTGTGTAAGTATCTTCAATTTTTTCTTCATTCATTCAGCATTCATATTTGCTAATAGATGTTAATGATCTCACCGTCCTTATTGAAATCCTTTTTGCACTCCTTTAACTGAAACAAAAGATCCTTCACATAAGCTACGTAATCTTTGATCCTCTCAAATGACAATGGATCAAACTTGTTTAGATCTCGATTCAAACTATGAACCCTTGATGAATCAACTTCTTTTAAAATTTCTTCAAGTCATCCCCAATCTCCCTTTGGTTCTTTGACCCCTTGATTTGAAAGTGAATCTCAACGGCAATATGGACCATCATTAACATAATAGCTTGATCTTCCCTATTAAAATATACATCCTTCTTCTCCTTAGCTAATGGGATTTTTTTGGTCCCCATAACTATCTGCTATCAACTTCTAGTCCGCAACGCAATCTCAACAGATGACTCCCACACCTATGTTGGAAAAAATGAGAAATATGACGGAAAATAGTGGTTTGTTGCGGTTGCGCAAGAAACGAAATAGGAATTGGTTTTCCGTAAACACACAGACACACATATCACATTTATTGATATAAATTATAAATTAAGTTACAAATATATTAATATTTTATACATTTATATACATAAGATAAAATTCAAATTATTCTCAAAACCTAAGACGAACAAAGCAAATGTATAATCATTTCCGGACTCCAAACTCAAATGCAAAAAAAAAAAAAAAAGAAAAGGAAACTATATAAATGCTGAAAAGGGGCAGTGAAATACAATTTTTTGATACTCTTAGCACTATTTTATGAACCCTAACACAACAACCTACACATTTGTGTAGTTTAGACTATAAAATGAAACGGCACACTAACCCTTGATGCTACTTCTTCAATCAGTGAGAGTTTACAAGTTTCTTTTTTAACTTAAGGCGATCAAATTCCTCTCTAATCCAATAAATTCTCTAATAACTAGGGGCTTCTTCAATAGAGGTAAATTTATTACTTTTGATTTTTTGTTACAAGAATTAATGCTCACTGTTTCCAATGGAGGAAATATAGGCATTTCGGTGTGCTCCCATTTCATACACATTTTAGTTCTTCCTTTTGATCTGCAGTCAAAATAACTAGATGGGTAAAATGTGTGAGCTTTTTTAGAGAATGAAGAGCTTTTACTCAATTTTGCACAGCATAATAGGGATGAAAGTGGCTGCAACACACTCTGAAACACTCCTCCATTTCCATTGGATGTCAAAACATTCAGCACAACCAAAAAACAGCCCAACCAGTTTCCAACAGTCGTTTTCCATTGCAGACAGGTTGTAGGCCCTAAAAATGCGAAACAAGCATGTGTCATTGCATTTCTGGTAACCAAGTCCCGCACATGATAGTTGTGTCATGTTAACACCATAATACTTGGAATCGCCTCCATCTTTCGAGATTCTAAGACCATCAAAGAAGTATGCGAAAGCTAGAAACAATAGTACCACTAGGAAGAGCTCTGAAAATGCTTTCCAATAGTTTGAAAATGGGCTCAAACAGAATCTGTGTAAAAATTTTGGTTGGTCAAAGTTCAAGTACAATTTCCCCAAAGCATGTAAAATTTGAATTAAAAAATAAAACAAATATTATATTTGAATTTTGGTGGGAAATCAGATGAATGTGCCACTTCTCATGCCCAAATCCATTGATTGTGCAAAATCCTCTTTGCTGATTGTATGCTGACAAATATGCCTTGTTGCTTCTACTCCTCAAATTCGTTGGAATAATGCCTAGCCAAAAAAGGCACAAATAGCAAAAATTCGCCTCCAATGACACTCAAACACATGTTGGCTATTCCAAGTCATTGGCACCAATGTCAAGAATTTTACGGATATAATCATAGAGTGCCAAGTGGCACGTCCAACTATTAATATTCAAGTCATACAAACAACCATGTAGACTGCAATAGTGGTCAATGCTAACTGTCACTATCACTGAAACAATTGTCGAAATCTCCAATCAATACCACCACGTCCTTGCCGCAAACAAAAGATAGGGTAGAGGGTCCGTGGGGGTCAAACCCACAAGCTCTATTCCCCGAGTGCTTTCACGCTATACGTGGTATTAAGTAGTCTATGCCCATGCACCTAACCAATATAGACAATTTAGGGTTATGTTAACCCTAAGTGCTAAGTGGTTTCCAATCTACCTCTCCAACCCATGGTCCCATGTCACAACCTCCTATTGTTGCTCCACTTTTAGCCCCACTCACTTAAGCCTATGATCACCAATGTCAGGTGCTAGCCCCCCTTTACCAAACCCCTACAAATCTGGGGACTCAATTTAGAGGTCAAAATAGGTGAATTGGAAGAGCATAAAAAATGGACCCCTGCTAATTTTTGCAAGGAATCCAAATAGGCAATCAAATCTGAAACATATTGCACGACAAGGAGACTTCCTTTAGAAACCCACTTTAACCTTACAAACAAATTCTTGCACCACAGGGGCTCCACAAAACCAATTCTTTCCATCGAGTTCCTCGTGACTCCAAATTCTGCAAGGAATACAGATCTGAAATCAGAATATCACTTATGCCCACAAAATTTGTTGGATCCTCTGTTTTCTTTAGAAAACGACCCTTGGTGCAGAAAAATAGCACAACAAAATTCCTCGCCTTTTCGCCACACTCGTAGCAATAAAAGGACATAACTCAATGTTTTCACACTCCAAACCCTAAGTTCTAATACCATGTTAGATTATACCGATAGGTCCATAATCAATAAATAGTGAAAATCAAAATACTCCAAGCAAATAGAAGAAAGACAATGCAACTATTTGGTGATGCCAAAAGATACATAAAGAAAAATAATCGAATACATAGAATAGAACGAAATGAACAACTTGGTTGAATATGTGGAAGGCATTACATATGACAAAAAGGGTAGGCCAACCTATTGTAAGGCACTGACCGAATACATTATAATTACACTTGCAAGGTACACACTATACTATACAAGGTAAATATCACAAGTTACACATAACCCAGTGGACCTAACGAACCAATGGAATACGACAAGTGTCAGTGACTCAAAGGGACCTATAAAGATGAGTGGTACATTCTAACAATATATCATTCTTTCAAGGTGTTATGACATTGCCTTTGGTGGCCCTTGGAAAAGCTTACAAATAGGATAAGATAAGAAGAAAGGTCAAATATGAGAATCACAAAAAGGCTGTTTAAGAAGGCCCTGCATAGAACAACATAAATAGTAATTGCCTTCTATTCTCTTGCTACACTCATGAATTGGCAAGGAATTCCATCTCTTGCATGTCAAATCCCCCTACCTCCCTCCAGCCCCTGATTTCCCCAATTTGGCAAGAGCAATCAGCCAATGAAGGAAGAGGGGGCTCAAGAATTGGCCATTAACATCAATCTATACTTTACATGGCAAATAAATTTACATGGACATATTCATTATATAGTAATCAATGGCAAGCACATACAGTTTTAAAAAGATAATTCTGGCACATGAATCTCCAATTTGAAGTTACGTGCATTCATTCAGGTTTAATTGTATGCTCAAGATGTGGTACGCTAGCACGTGAAAACCTACTGTGGAAACCAAAAAGATGGGATAAGGATTACACTTGTGTAATATTTATCAGAAATCAGGTATTGATGGGTCTTGGTGTAATGACTATCATGGGAATATGTCTTATAGAACTCTAATTGCATATTTTCGATGATAACTTCAGTTTGTCTGCAATTTTATTTTCTAAACAAAGCACGCTCTCAAGTGGATGGTTTTGATGTTAAAAAGTCAAAAACAGAAGTTCACTTTGAAGCAATGGAAAATTTTGACTACTCTAGATCACCGACCTAAGAGAGCATTAGGTGACTCTTAGACAATTGGAGTTTTTAATTTCAAAACACACTACATTGTGCACATGGCATTTCAAAGAGTCGAAGATACCTATTTGACCTGAGTGTACACTGAAGTTTGAATCTCTGCTTCGAGATGTTCTGCCCAGTCCTTCTATCTCAACCTTTCAGTTGGTAGACCTTTATAATGGCCTTTTTCAGTGTTTCTACTTGGAGTACTCTCATATACCGGGATCAAGAAAATTAATGTAAGAGGATAAAATTATTTCAATTTCCGGTCATTTAGTTTTGGGCTTTCTCAAACAAGTTTTTAAACCACACTTTTGTCTTCAGTCTTATAATGTAAAATATCCATTTATAGTAAGGCTCTACTAGTAGTTTAGAATACTGTATTATATTCTTCACAGTCTATTGGCTATTAGAAGTTTTAATGGATACTTTCATGCTCTGAGGATTTGGAAAACCAATCTGACCTTTTAATTCCTTGACTGGGGACCATAAGCCATTCCGCTGCAAAAAGGTTGCAAAAAATGTATGAACAACAATATCATGAAGGTATTGAGATAAAGTATCATTGTACATTTAAATCTTAAAATCGAAGAAAAATGCATAATTGATGAATCAAAATCTTCTATAGAATTGAAAATCTAAGGCCTTCAATCAGAATATGTTCCATCCATCCAAAAGAAATAGCCATGTTTAGTTCATTCAAGAGAAGCTTCTTACATTTTCTAATCGTGCACTGATAATTTTCTTAATTACATTTTTCTAAATGTATTAATTGTAAAAAATGATGGGAAAAGATGATATTGCCTAACCTATAAATTGTACGACAAGATGCTTTCACACTTATTTATTGCTTTGAAACAGAATGAAATAAACAAATTTGTATTTATGTCAAAGAATATGGCCAAATAGGTCAATGCAAAATAACCTACACTAGCGTTTAGATCTTAGTTATCAGAACTTTGAAAGTGTGCAAGAAACATGAACCGCAAAATAAGTCAGGATGGGGTATCAAACGGTTTCGCACAAGATACAATTATAGCAGTATATGTTATATAAAAATAAAATAAACAAGTTGTTTCAATATATGACTTCAAACATGAATATAAAATTCTAAAATCTAAATAGTACCACAATTTTGCATCTGTGATTATTTTGGAAAGAAGGCATCTTATATTAGACCAAAGCAACGTGATAGTTACATCAGTTGAGCATTAGAATTACATGGAGAGCCGAAGCCTCATCCTATGAAAACTAAAAACGCTGACATCTGGGATTTCGCCCTAGTGTGTTATGTCACTTTTAATAGTTTTCCACAAATCTGAATTTTTATTATGATTCCCTTTTAATACTGGAACATTAATATTATTACCAGACAACATGATGCAATATTGATATTGAAAGCCCACTTGAAACTTCATTGAAACCCTTATTGTATTGAGATGAAAGCATACAAAATACTAATAATGAAAGAAACAAGATAATAAATTGCACATGCAATACTAGAATACCGTATCCAACTGAAATCTTTATTTAAATGGGCTGGATCCACAAAATAGTAGGGTTTATACAACTAAATCATCAAAGGGATACTGCAAAAAACATTACGCAATGTATTCAGCATGAAATCCAAGTATTTATTGTAATTATTTAATAGCAAAGGCACTTTAAAACTGCCTTGAACAACTATACAACAGTCTAAAGATGAGACGGCAGCAACAATTATGGCGTACAGTAGATCGTACAACAATGGAGGGGTATTGCATTGTTGAAGGGAGGTGGTGTGATGACACCAAGAGGTACAACGAATTATGAGCAGTTGTCTATCTCATCACGCAACAATCCTAGATGGATTGAAACCCAATGCAACAGTCAACCACACAACACAGTTGTAGGTGAATGAAACCCAAATGCAGCACAACCAATAAGAGAGAAACCCCAACGCAGCAGTTTAGGGCTGTTTTCTGACTGGTATGGCAGCAATAGGGTCCAAAGCAATGAATGTCAGTTCTAAATGAGGTACGACAAATTCCCAAGGATGCACAACAGTGATTAAAATACTTCAAACCCTCGCAAAAAACTGAAAATTGGTAATAATCTTCAATCACACTAAAACTGGAATTTGATATTGATTTTCAAGCACAATTATGATTCATGGATGGAATCACCTCAATGAGTTAGAGGGTTTTTGTCCTCAGATGAAAAGATTGAACATAATGGCTCAAGCTCTGGATTAGGGTTTGATTGTCAAAGATGAATAATGAATGATAATTATTTTGAGCCCAACTCCTTTTATAACTTCTCTTTTCCAATTTTACCCTAAAAGTATTTAAAAAAATACTTTTAATAAAATATTACTTTTCATCCACGTAATAATAATTACTTTTTGGCCCTCTTTAATAATAATAATAATACATATCATTTTTATGTTATAAAATAAAAGTGACTTAGAACAACTTAAAATATTATCATTGATTATTTTTATAATTAAATATTTCAAAAATTGGACATGACAATCTGTCCTTCCCAAAATTGCTTGACATCAAGCAATTGCAAGCTCAACTGCTCAAAATCTCTCCAACTGACCATCTCTATAATACATGGATCCCAATTCATCCTTGGGAACTTCCAAGTCCAGATGGCCCCTTCTGAGATTGCACCCTCAATGTCTGCATTGGGTACTTTTTGTTTGCAATTATTGGTTGCCTCAGAGAATCTGAAACTGTACTGTAAATCAGAATTCATGAAGTCAAACTGATTGCCAAATTCATGTTGTAAACCAAAATTCCATTTTTCTTGAGAATCACATGACCTCCTTTGTTTATCATGTTCCTTTGTAGTGAAAGTGATTAATGAAGCTTCAAATTCACTTACAAATTGTTTATTGCCCATACCTAATACCAGGTACAATGATTCATTTACCTACTGAAATCTGACTTTTGCAATTCCTCTTTCGTGCATCTTGGGGTAGTTAACATGTTTGGACCCTGAATCCATACTTATGAGGTGTTGGGTTCCTTCACCTCACTACAATCCTAGGGACAAACAACTAAACACCATAATATACTTAATCAAAAAATTGTGAATATCAAAATGTAATTTATCCAACTTACCATACAATGAGAAGGTATGAATGCCTTCTAAAGCCAAGTATTTGGCTGCCCCTGCTACTTATCCTTTACGAAATGAACTCTCCATCCCCTTGGCTATGACAACTATAAGGGCTCCATTTGCAATACCTTGGAGAACTACCTTTTTTCCTTCTGATTTGAATTTCAACTCCAAAATCTGATAATTCTGTGTGAATCCCCCAAGAGAATGTAACCACTACACCCCTAAAACCATATATGTTTCTCCTATGCCCACAACATATAAATCATCATGCAACCTGTGTCTGCCAAGTGTAATCTCCAACTGTTGAATTCTCTTGGTGCAAGGAATAGTAAAACCATCAGATACAATAACATTGAACACATCAAAGTCCTTTGTTTTCAAACCTCTTCTGGCTACCAGTCCCTCATCTATGAAGTTGTGGATTGCCCCACTATCAATCAACACTATGAATTTATGACCACGCAAAACTCCACGAACTCTGAAATGGTGATATCTAGGTGCACCAGAAAGTGCGGCAAGGGTGCCTCCTAAAATATCTCCTTTTAGGGTTTGCTCTCTCACTTCAATACCTAGTTCAAGTTCCTTTGTTTTAGATTCATTATCTGATATCAACTCTATGTAATGTACCTGACCTCGTCCAAGACATCTGTGACTAGACTCCCATGGATCCTTGCAAGAGAAGCACAATTTCTTTCTTTTGAGCTCGTTTCTAGTCTCTACATCTTTACCTGATCTCGGTGGCAACTCTTTATGCTGAGAAACTCCTTGTTGAAATGGTTTCTTTTGCTGCCCAAAAGCTGATGTCTCTTGTTGTCCAACAAGTAGTGTCTTTGAAAAGAACTTATTCTTGGGTGCTGAAGATTTCATGTTTAAATCCCTCTTAATAGCTTCTTGCAAAGACAGATTGTCAAAGTCTTTTACCAAACCCTTGAGTAGTTCAGTCAATCCTTCTACAAATAGAAAAATAAGTCTCATTTCTGTCACACCAGAAACCATAACTAACAATCTCTGGAATTCTACAATATAGCTATCCACAGTTCCATACTGCTTAAGCTAAGGTAATTCCTTGAAGTGGTTATCATGATACTTTCTATCAAATCTCTTTGTCAATCTTTGGCTAAATTCTTCCAATGAAGAAATAGATCCGTGCCCTTGGGTGATCATACCATGATACCACTACTCGTATGCCACTCTTTCCAAGTGGAGGGTAACAAATTTGATTGCCTCTTCTTTATACATCGGATTCAGTGAGAGATAGGTGTCCAACTTTTGTAACTAAGACTTGGTAGAACATTTATTGGATCCGTTATAAGTTGGAATCGTAATCCTACCCAGATGTTAATGGATATCTCTACGAGACTGATCCGGGGGATGATCCTACTGATTTCTTCTTTCTCTCCTAGAACTATTCTTCATTCTTAAATCACAAAACTCTCTCAAAGTAAATGCATCCTGTACTGCATAGCTGAGTTTTATATATCCCTAATGATATGTCGCAACATCATTACCTATGCGAGGTTGTTGAAGCTCGTCTTCTTCTGGTTCTCTTTACAGAAATTTTGCTCAGAAAGTTCTGGAAGGAGGGTGGATCGAGACCCATTCATTGGCTGAGGAGCCTTCTCCTTGATTTGTTTTATTCAGGGTAATACCCTATAAAGCTCGAACTAGCTCTGACATGGAGTCTTTTGGATTGTCTTTTCCAAATCCTTTTGACCTCGACTAATTGTTTCATGTAAATAATTGATTTCATTTGAAGAAATTCTCTTTTTTCTGTCACCTATGTCTTCTTCTTCTATCTCAAGTGGCTGAACTTTTCTTTTTTTTCTTTCATAGTATCTTAATTCTCTTACACTAATACCACTAGCATGCATGTGATATTAGCATATGATTGCATACAAATGTTGATTTTCCCAACAGACTAGCAAGATAAAGGCTCTGATGCCACTATAATGTCCCTTTTAATAATTTTTCACAAATCTAAATTTTTATTGTGATTCCCTTTTAATACTGGAACATTAATATTATTACCAGACACCAACATGCAATATTGATAATGAAAGCCCACTTGAAACTTCACTAAAACCCTTATTGTATTGAGATGAAAGCATACCAAATATTGTTAATAAAGGAAACAAAATAATAACTTGCACATGCAATACTAAAATATTGTATCCAACTGAAATCCTTATTTAAATGGGTTGGATCCACAATATATTAGGAATTATACAACTAAATCATCAAAGGGTACTGTAGAAAACCTTACACAATGTATGCAGCATGAAATCCAGGTTTTTATTGTAATTATTCAATAGCAAAGGACTTACAAACTGTGTTGAACAATTGTACAACAGTCTAAAGATGAGACGTTAACAACAATTATGGTGTACAATTATGGAGGGGTATTGCATTGCTGGAGGGAGGTGGTGTGATAAATCCAAGAGATGCAATGAAGTATGAGCAGCTATCTATATCATCACACAACAGTCCTAGATGGATTGGAACCCAATGCAACAATCAACCACGCAACACAATTGTAGGTGAATGAAACCCTAATGCAGCACAACCAATAAGAGAGAAACCCCAACGCAACAATCTAGGGTTGTTTTATGACTGGTATGGCAGCAACAAACTCCAAAGCAATGAATGGCAATACCAAATGAGGTACAACAGGTTCCCAAGAATGCACAACAATGATTAAAATACTTCAAACCCTCAAAAAATTGAAAATTGGGAATAGCCTTCAATCACACTGAAACTGAAATTTGATCTTGATTTGCAAGCATAATTATGATTCTTGGATGGAATCACCTCAACTGGTTAGAGAGTTTTCGTCCTCCACACCTATATATCAAAGAGTTTTCATCCTCAGATGAAAAGATTGAACACAATGGTTCAAGCTTCGGATTAGGGTTTGATTGTCAAAGAAGGATAATGAATAATAATTCTTTTGAGCCCAATTCCTCTTTTTATAACTTCTCTTCTCCAATTTTACCCTAAAAGCATTTAAAAAATATTTTTAATAAAATACTATTTTTCATCCACTTAATAATAATTACTTTTTGGCCCTCTTTAATAATAATACATAAGTGTCATTTTTATGTTATACAATAAAAATGACTTATGACAACTTAAAGTATTATTGTTAATTATTTCTATAATTAAATATTTCAAAAAGGGGACATAACAGTGAAAAAGAGTCAATATCCTTCGGAAAAAATATATGTAGCTTTAACATGCATTTCCAAATCTCTTTCAAAATTATTCAATTCTTCTTGGCAAAGTTAGGAATTATATTACTAAAATGTTGCACTACATCTTGTTTTCTAAACAAAAACAATAAATGAACACAGATAAAAGTGGGAGGTTCAGAACAAAGACAAGTTCACTTCCTCAAGCGCAAGAAGCTTCATGCAAAGACAAAAGGAAAACATATTTTATTGAAAGGCCAAGTCAGCTTTGAGTTAATCTAAGTTAAATCCTTCTCTTCAATTTTCAACGCCAATCTTTGGCTTTTGTAATTCTCTATAAATTGGCTTTCAGCCTTGATTAAAATGATCCCTCTCTTGGCTAGACTAGACTCTGCCATTGATGAGTTGTGTAACCTCTTCGATCAATAGTAGGACTGTACTTTCAGATTTCAAGCGCTGGCATAGTGTATGTTCATTCAACAATTTGCATAAGTGGTAGATTCTCTCCCCAAATTCTAATTCGTACCTAGTTGCTACCTTATCGTATTATGCAAGTCATGTTCAGTTTTTTTTGTCTTTTGCTGAAGCTGTAAGTGGATGTTAGGTGGCTGCAAAGTGTCTTGTATCAGACCTCTCTCCATCGTTTTCCCTCATGTTTTGGTCATTGGATTGAACCTCTTCATGAAATATTTATGCATAAGTGATTGATTGAAATCAAAGGTCTTCATTTTCCCTTGTTTGTTCAATGTTCAAGGTTCCAAGTTGAGTGGATCAATCTTCTGGTGTATCACCTTTATTAGGTAGGATTTCCCCTTAAAGTTTCCTTCTCTATTTTCCATGGTAGTCTGCAGCATAGAGTAGAGATCCTCATTGATACATCTTACAGGAACCACCCTTCTCTGGAGGTTTTTCTCTGTCATGTCCCCTTCCAGTTGACATCTTTCAGAGTTGATGATTAGCCTATTATGCGACCCTCGTGTGCTGATAGGATGGATAGAGGGTCTTGATGGAGCTTGGCTTGGCTTCGACTAGCAGAATTTTTTCAGTTGGCGTTCATTCAAGCTCTTTCAGACACGTTTGCCTGAGCTCCTATTTTTTAGGAATTTTTGGCACTCAGCGGAGCACCCCTGTTATGGTATGGTCATGTGCGGAATCACTCCCTTGTTCACCAGCTTCAGACGGTTCGAGAATCGGATGCTTTTTGAGAGAGATATTAATATTTAATTGATTTAATTAAATATTAATTATTTGGCGTAATTTAATGACTAGCGTTTTGACCCAAGGGGGCGCTCATTATGAAGGGGGCCATTTTTAATTATATTTTATAATTAAAATTGTGTCTTTAGACTATGGAAAAATTAAAAGAGAAGAAAACCTTAATTTTAATTATGAAACCCTAATTAGGGAAAGCGCACTTTTCAAAATATAAGGGTTTCTCATTAGTGAGCGTGCCATTCATGTTGAAGACAATTTTTTGCTAAGTATTTTTTCTGAGAAGACAGCCAAAAATTTTCAGTATTCGATTTGCATTGGAGAACGTGCAATCTTCAGTGTGTGCAATTTAGAGGTTGTGAGATATCAGCTGATCTATTGCCAGAGAGAGATAACTTTATTCAGAGGTTATCATAGAGCTTCATAAGGATTTATTTCATCAGGGTTTTGATCTGCAAACCGTCCAGCAGGGGATTTACAATATTGGCGCTCCTTTTATTAATATCTGGCGTCACATCAGTAGGCCGTACTATTTTTACTGCTGCTGTACAGAATCCATACGGTTCTGTACCAAGCTGTACAGTACCAGCAGGGGCGCGTTTTCTCTTCTAGGGCAAAGCGTCTTCTTTTTGTCCATTCTGCTGATACCCTTTTGGGTGCCTATACATCTAGCATCTTTCTGGATCTTCAGAAGCACGGAGAAAGGGTTATTAATTGCAGTCGTACCAGCCGTACCAAAACTAGGATTTGCAAAAAAATCAAGTTTTTGAACAATATTTTATATTATTTTGTATGCATGCAAGAGATCTTTTATTGTAATCATCTGGAGTGAATAATAAGATCAGAGATTAGCTAGTTAAAAGAGTATACTGTTATTTATTTATTTATTTGAATTTATTCGAATTTATTTGGCAAAAATGCATTCTTCTTTTATTCGTGCAAAAACACAAAAAAAATCAAAATACACCAAAAACAGTCAAAAAAACATACAGTTCCAGAAATTAGGGAAATAGGGGTTTCTACAGTGGTATCAAAGCTAAACCCTGCCATCTTGAGGGTTTAGCAATCTTATGCAACCACAAGAGTTTGGGTCACCCAGGTATTATACTCGCAGGAGAGCCTTGGTTGACAGGCAACAGGGTTTGAGCGGGCAGCCGAAAGACATGGCTGACAGGACTGACAGGTCTAGTATTCCTCAATCTTAGGGATCAGGACGACGCAGAGGTTTTACTTGCTCTCAGAGATCTACGAGCAGGGCAAAGGCAGTTTAACGAAGTATTACAGCAGTTGACAGAAGCACTGCAAAGATTGGGTACTCCGAGGAGACCGTCACCACATCGTGACAATGATAGGAGTGATGCAGGGTCACAGAGAGTACTTAGGACTGCTTCCCGGACAGCAAACAGGCCTACTAGGCCTACTTTTGTGAGGCAGGAGGCCGATGAGGTGATGGCAGGTGAGGAGCATGAGGAGTTGTTTGCAGACACACTTATGGCAACGAATGAAGAGTGGGAGTTATTATCCCCTGAGGTCAGAGAGAGGATTACTTTTGACCGATTCATCACACAAAGGAGAGAACATAACAGAGGTCGACAGGATTGGAGACCTAGACATCAGAATGATCTGAAGCATGCTACGAACAGGCTCACACTAGCGATGTTCGACAGTAGTGGCAAGGTCACAGCACAGGATTGGATTAGTAAGCTAGACACATTTCTCACGTTATGTCCGATGGCTGAGAGAGATGCTATCAAATATGCGACACTGCATCTTGAGGGGGTAGCTCACGATTGGTGGCACCACGGGATGGTGACACTCCAGCATGATCGGATCACATCTTATCAGGAGTTTGTTGATAGGCTGGTGCAACGATTTGACAGGAAGGATCCGGAATTCTATTTCAGGGAGTTGGCTCAGTTGCGCCAGAGTGGCAGTCTAGAGTCTTACTTTGGTGACTTCCAGAAGTTATCAGTTATGGTTCCTGACATTTCAGAGAGGCGACTTGTAGTGCTCTTCATGGAGGGATTGACAAAGCCATTGAGAGGTTGGATCAAAGGCTTTGATCCTCCTTCGTTACAAGAAGCTATGAAGAAGGCGCGTAGTATGGAGATGGCAGCCCCATCCAGTAAATTCAACTCCAGAGGTACTTCTTCATTCAGGGACAATAAGGGCTTCAACAAAAATAGAGAGAGATCGGAGTTTAACAAAGACAAATCAGATTTTTAAAATGATTCAAAGGGCAAACCAACAGCACCACCTTTGGATCGAGAGGCTCTTAACGATCTACACAGGAAGAAGCATTGCTTCTACTGCAAAGGTCCCTATGATGCCATCACGATTGTCCTTTGAGGCCTAAGGGCAATGCAAATCGAGTGATGTGGGCTTATTATGAGGATTCGGAATCAGAAGATTCCGAACAGCAGGAGAGTTATGAGGAGTCAGAGGCGGAGGCTTCAGAGCCTAAGGCAGAGGCAGAGCTTCAAATACAGGAAGCACGCCTATCCAGCATTCAGCAGGATGGTTCATTCAGACTCCATGGAGTTTTGGCAGGACAGAGAGTCATCACCCTTCTTGACACAGGTGCCACACATAATTTTATTGATGCTAGATTTGTGGAGAAGCGTGGACTCACTACCGAGGATTTCGAGGGCATTAGATTTAAGGTGGCCGACGGTTACACTCTTAGGTGTGAGCGGATGATTAGAGATCTCCCATTGCGCTTGAACAACTATGAGTTCAAGGCTGATTATTATGTGGTGAACATGGGGGATATAGATTTAGTCCTGCGCATGAAGTGGCTTCATTCCCTTGAGGAAGTCACTCTTCGTCTCAAGGACATGGAGATTCATTTTGATGTTGATGGGAAGACACATATTCTGAAGGCAATACGGGACAACAACATCAAAACTATTTCTTTTCATCGGATGGAGAGGCTCATGCGACACGACATGGTAGAGTGGGCGGCCGAGTGCACATTGGCACCAATACAGGAGGGACAGCAGAAGACTGAGTATCATCCTGACATTCAGCAGTTGAGAGTCAAGCATGATAAGGTATTCAGTGATATTCCACCAGGGAGACCTCCAGACAGGGGCATTGAGCACATTATTGAGCTTGAGGAGGGCGCTAAGCCCGTTATGATTACTCCTTATTGGCATCCTAAGAGGTTGAATGATGAGATCAAGAAAACAATTAAAGAGCTACTTGCTATGGGTCACATTCGGCCTAGCAAATCACCATTTGCTTCTTCAGTTGTTCTGGTGAAGAAGGATGGCACCCTACGCATGTGCATTGACTACAGAGTCCTGAATAAGAGAACTATTAAGAACAGATATCCAATACCTCGTATCGATGAGCTTATTGATGAGCTCCATGGTGCATGCTACTTCACGAAGATAGACTTAAGGTCAGGATATCATCAGATCAAGGTTCGTGAGCAGGACATTGAGAAGACTGCTTTCCAATGTCATTGTGGACACTATGAGTTTGTGGTGATGCCATTTGGGCTCACCAATGCGCCAGCGACATTTCAGTCCACCATGAACAGAGTCTTTCGTTCACTGCTGAGGAGATTTGTACTTGTTTTCTTCGATGATATTCTTATATACAGCAGGACTTGGCAGGAGCATTTGGCTCATTTGGAGACCGTGCTTAGTATTTTGGAGAGGGAGTCCTTGTACGCCAAGGAGTCCAAATGTGATTTGGGGATGACCGAATTGTTATACTTAGGTCATATTATCAGTGCAGAGGGAGTGCGGATGGATCCTGGGAAGATCCGCGCTATTATTGACTGGCCTATTCCAGCGAATCTTACACAGCTGCAGGGATTTCTAGGTTTGTGTGGGTTTTATCGTAGATTCGTGAATGGTTATTCACGTCATGCAACCCCTATGACAGATTTGTTGAGAAAAGGTGCATTTTGTTGGACTCCTGAGGCACAAGAGTGTTTCGTGCGATTTAAGGAGTTGATGACTACGTGCCCCGTGTTGGCACTACCATATTTTTCGAAGCCTTTTGAGCTTCAGTGTGATGCTTCAAGTGAGGGCATTGGAGCGGTGCTTATGCAGGACAAGCACCCTATAGTGTATGAGAGCCGTAAGCTCAGGGGGCCAAAGAGACTTTACAGCATTTATGATAAGGAGATGCTTGCTATAATGCATGCTTTGGCAAAATTTAGGCAATATCTTGTTGGCAACAAATTTTGCATCAAAACGGACCACAACAGCGTGAGGCATTTCTTGGGGCAGCGAGACCTCAATGATCGTCAGTAGAAGTGGGTGAGCAAATTACAGGCATATGACTTTGACATCTCTTTCATCAAGGGCACCCAGAATGTAGAGGCCGACGCTCTTTCACGCAGGCCTTATTTGAGTACTATGGTTCACATCACTGAGGATTGGAGACATGATTGTGGCAGAGTATGCCAAGGATTCATGGGCATCTAGCATTGTTGAGGGATAGACGACTGATACCAGATATACACTTGTGAATGACTTGATCATTTACAAGAACAGGGTTTATTTGATCCCAGGATCAGCGGTGAAGAACATTATCATGCGAGCCTTTCATGATGTACCTACTGCAGGACATCCCGGGAATTTCAAGACCTATAGACAGATTCGGGAGAGATTCACATGGAAAGGACTTAAAGCAGATGTTCTTCAGTATGTGCGTGAGTGCCCTGTTTGTCATTATTGCAGCCACTTCCGATTCCTGACAGGAAGTGGGAATCCCTGTCGATGGATTTTATTACGGGCTTGCCTAAAGCCCAAGGACGAGATTGCATTATGTAGTCGTGGATTGGTTAACAAAGTATGCCCACTTCTTTCCGATTACCACCACTTACACAGCTACACAGGTAGCAGAGGTCTTTTTCCGAGAGGTTTTCAGACTGCATGGGTTGCCTCGGAGCATAGTGAGTGACAGGGATAGTTGGTTCTTGAGTCACTTCTGGCAGGAGGTGTTCAGACTTTGTGGGACTGAGCTTACACCGAGCACCAGTTACCACCCGCAGACCGATGGACAGACAGAGATAGTGAATAAATGGGTGGAATGTTACCTCAGGAACTATATTCCAGGGCAGCAAAAGGCATGGGTCAAGTGGATTCATTTGTGCGAGTATTGCTATAACACGACTTTCCACATGACCATACAGATGTCCCCTTTTATGGCATTGTACGGATATGAGGCGCCGAGTTTTCTGAATTTGCTACTGAGTGACAGTAAAGTGCCAAGTGTTGGAGACTTGTTGCAGGAGAGTCAGGATACTATGAGGGCTCTCAAAGAGAATATTGCCAAGGCACAGAATCAGCAGAAGCAGTACGCAGATCAGAAGAGGACAGAGAGATCTTTTGATGTGGGTGACATGGTTTATCTTATGCTGCAGCCTTACCGTCAGTCTACTCTTAGGAAGAGTGGGGCAGAGAAGCTTCAGCAACGTTATTACGTTCCTTTCAAGATCCTGAGGCGTATTGGAGAGGTGGCTTATGAGCTAGAGCTTCCTGCAGAGAGCAGGGTACACAATGTTTTTCATGTATCACGCGTCAAGAAGGCATTGGGACACCATGTGGTACCTTCTATAGTTTTACCTCCCTTAGATGATGAGGGAAAGTTGATTTTAGTACCTAAGTATATCCTGGAGTACAAAGAGAGACAGTTGCGTAGGACTATCAGGGAATATTTGGTAAAGTGGAGAGATTTGCCAGTGAAGGATGCGACATGGGAGAGCGAGGATATCATGCAACATGCAGAGTTGAGATTGCTTGAGGACAAGCAATTTCAGGAGGGGCGGACTGTCATGTCCCCTTCCAGTTGACATCTTTCAGAGTTGATGATTAGCCTATTATGCGACCCTCGTAGGCTGATAGGATGGATAGAGGGTCCTGATGGAGCTTGGCTTGGCTTCGACTAGCAGAATTTTTCCAATTGGCGTTCGTTCGGGCTCTTTCGGACACGTTTGCCTGAGCTCCTATTTTTTAGGGATTTTTGGCACTCAGCGGAGCACCCCTGTTATGGTATAGTCATGTGCAGAATCACTCCCTTGTTCACCAGCTTCAGACGGTTCGAAAATCGGATACTTTTTGAGGGAGATATTAATATTTAATTGATTTAATTAAATATTAATTATTTGGCGTAATTTAATGACTTAAGCGTTTTGACCCAAGGGGGCGCTCATTATGAAGGGGGCCATTTTTAATTATATTTTATAATTAAAATTGTGTCTTTAGACTATGGAAAAATTAAAATAGAAGAAAACCCTAATTTTAATTATGAAACCCTAATTAGGGAAAGCGCACTTTTCAAGATATAAGGGTTTCTCATTGGTGAGCGTGCCATTCATGTTGAAGACAAATTTTTGCTAAGTATTTTTTCTGAGAAGACTGAGCCAAAAAAATTCAGTATTCGATTTGCATTGGAGAATGTGCAATCTTCAGTGTGTGCAATTCAGAGGTTGTGAGATATCCGCTGATCTATTGCCAGAGAGAGATAACTTTATTCAAAGGTTATCATAGAGCTTCACAGGGATTTATTTCATCAGGGTTTTGATCTGCAAACCGTCCAGCAAGAGATTTACAATATTGGCGATCCTTTTATTAATATTTGGCGTCACATCAGCAGGCCGTACTGTTTTTACTGCTGCTGTACGGAATCCGTACGGTTCTGTACCAGGTCGTACAATACCAACAGGGGCGCGTTTTCTCTTCTAGGGCAAAGCGCCTTTTTTTTGTCCATTCTGCTGATACCCTTTTGGACGCCTATACATCTAGCATCTTTCTGGATCTTCAGAAGCACGGAGAAAGGGTTATTAATTGCAACCGTACCAGAACTAGAGTTTGCAGAAAAATCAGGTTTTGAACAATATTTTATATTATTTTGTATGCATGCAAGAGATCCTTTATTGTAATCATCTGGGGTGAATAATAAGATCAGAGATTAGCTAGTTAAAAGAGTATACTACTATTTATTCATTTATTTGAATTTATTCGAATTTATCTGGCAAAAATGCATTCTTCTTTTATTCGTGCAAAAACACAAAAAAAATCAAAATACACAAAAAATAGTCAAAAAACATACAGTTCCAGAAATCAGGGAAACAGGGGTTTCTACATTCTCACCATTGAGGCACCCACCCTCGTGAAAAGATCCCATTGTTTCAACCGAATAGAGGACTGGCCATTTCATGCACGTCTTCGATTTAGGGCGCAGCTCCAGGTTGACAACAGTAATAAAAGTAGATGTACAACTAGGCAAATTTGAACAAAGACAATTTCCATCATAAAGTGCGAAAACCTATACGAAAAGAAGTTAGTCAACATAATCAAAGCAATTATCCTATGCAACAAAAAACAAGGAATGCAATAAAACAGATTTAGTTAATCAAAATGGAGACAGAAGATGTGTCGCTTGCAAAAAATATGCGTTGAGAAGCAACCAAAGAAGCATCACATAAAGACACATCAAAGTCTCAAGAAGATTCATTTTCTTTAGGAATCCAAACAATTCTACCCTTAGAGATTGGAGATTTAATCGTTTTCCAACAATGCAAAGTGGCATGCATGGATTTGCCATAGGATTTACGTGGATGCAATTTACAACATTTAGATATACGATGCCCATGTTTTTCACAATGCGCACAAGGTTTAACATCTTTAACCAAAGCATGAGCATTACAAGCAATATTATCAAAAGAAGTTGCATTATAAGTCCGTCGATGTAGAGGACAATATGATTCCAAATTTTCATTAGAAGCATTATAATCAAGACCTTTAGAATTTGCATTGGATTTACACAAAATAGGTTCAAGAATACCATCTTCACATTTACCAAGCACACCACTCAAATAACTCATATTGTGTATGATTTTTAAGACAACGTTGGTAGAAGTGTACAAAGAAGTTTTGGGTGTTTGAGAAGCACACTAAGTTTCACCATTATGAGTACTAGTGTCAAGGGCAAAAGAGGTGAATTTGTCATTGAAAGCGTCCAAGGAGGATTGCATGTTTGTCATGTTATGAAAAGTATTTTAAAGTGCAATAACCGACTAATGCAAGGTAGTAATAATGTCATTTTGACATTGAATT
The DNA here is from genome assembly GCA_037957365.1 of Torreya grandis. NCBI lineage: Eukaryota > Viridiplantae > Streptophyta > Pinopsida > Cupressales > Taxaceae > Torreya > Torreya grandis. The sequence goes on from JARHVA010001202.1 coordinate 1,040,042, forward strand.
ATATGTTTAAGAGCACAAATTTCTTCATTTTTAAGAGATATTTTGCATAGTGATCTTAAAAATTGAAAAAAATACCAATTTTAGGCCACGAGAGCAAAACATATAAATTTCACTATTATTGAAAAAAATCAATTATTAGAAACATTGATTGATCCAAAGAACATTTAAAAATATTCATCTTAACAACAAACTAAGATTAGAATATAGAGATTTGTTTGTCTCAAAGCTTAGAGCTATTAATTTATAAATGAAAGTCGACACCAAAATGCCAAACGTAAATGAAGTTGAGTTTTTGCAATATCTATAAAACAATGAAATGACTAAATGATCCAAACAAGGAATTCCTAAAGCTTTGGTTATAAAGAAGCATATAAAAACAACTTCAGTTTTGAAATGCATAACCATAGAATAATTCTTTTCAATTTGATTTGCTTGTTAATGTTCAATATATGATGAGGAGAAACCACTAATTATTGGCAAACAATTGAAAATCTAAATAGAACCAAAGCGCTAAGCAAATAAAAAAGGCTATTACACAAATACAAATAATAATGCTTATTTGATAAGAAAAGAATAGATCAAAGATGCTATAATAAAATTGTTCAAAAAAAACTAGATTCTAATATAAGAATCGAGTAAAGAAACAAACGGTTTTGTTGTTTTTCTTTTTTGTTTTATTGAATTGAAAGAGCGCTGAAAACTTTGGAAAGAGAGAAATACGACACAAAGATCTCCCTATGACAAGATACCTGAGTTACGCCTTCCGAAACATGCAAAACAACTTAATAAAGGCAGGGTCAAAAACACGTTGCGAGCTTATACGTTGAGATACATGAGTTACTTGACGACATAGCACTTATTAAATAATAATTCTCTTTATCAAAAAGAAATAAAGCACATAAAGCTCTTAATTACTGCTAGACGTTATAAGCTAGACAAAAGGCCTGGCACAGGACTAAGAGAAGCTCAAAAAAGGCGAAATACTTTATGATAGGCATACGCTATGAGGCATAAGACAAACATTCTCAGAAAAGAACTGTGAGAAAGAGGATTGTGTACCTCTAATGAGTTGCACCACGCACAGCTAAAAGTTTGCGTACCACCTTGAACATGCAATACTGAGCTTAAAAAAAGTGAGCTGAGAGGATACTTAATAGATGAGGTGTTGACAATTTTACCCCACTAGCCAAATCGTCACCATTACCATTCGAAACTTCGCTCACCATGACCATTTGCCTTGAAAACCAGGTCTTGACCCTTGAGAAATCGAGGATGTCACTTTTGTGCAGGTACAGGTGTTTTCTCATCAGGGAATGATCATTTCTAGCACTTACAAAGCAATTAGGTTTGCAAGACAACATTACTTATAAGCTTTATAAGTAATACGCAGGAGCACCTAGAGAACCCGAAAGGGTCTATGGCAGTTTCAGTGTTAATCGAGTTTGTGATGTTGCATTACTTATTAGATTTTATAAGTTGAAGCACTCGAAGAACCTGAATGGGTCTATAGTGCATATCGGGTTTACGGGGATGTCTTACTTATTTACTTTTATAAGTAAAAGCAATCCAAGGGCCCGAGTTGGTCTACAGAGGGAAGCGGGTTTGTGCATCGACTTGTCTTATAAAGTTTTTATAAGTAATGGCACTTGTAAAGCCCGAAAAGGTCTTGGACATTGCGAAGGGCAGGGGATTTCTTTCAGAGGGCTTTTTCATCGGCGAGGTGGACTTTACAAAAGTTCCGAAGGGTTATTTACAAAAAGTCCGAAGGGCAACTACCCTTGTGGGGGGCACTTCAAGAACAAAGTGGACCTTTCATTTTTCCTAAAAGGTCATTTTCAGAAACTTTGAAGGGTATGTGCCCTTGTGGGGGACACTTCAAGCACGAAGATGACCTTTGCAAGACTTTCGAGGGATCGTTTATAGTTTCTCGGAAGGGCACTTGCCCTTGTGGAGGGCACCTTGGTCGGTGGTAGGACCATTTGGAAAAGCCCGAAGGGCACTTTTGGAGGCAAACATACCCTTGCGGAGGGCACTCAAGCGGCAAGAGGACCTTTTCCATTCTTCTGAAGGGCACTTTTGGGAGCAACATACCCTTGTGGGGGCACCAAAGCCAAAGACAGAACCTTTTGTAAAATCCCAAAGGGCACTTTTGGGAAGTGGAAGCCCTTGCGGAGGGCACCTTCATAAACCGAAAGACAAAAACAAAGTTCCCAAAGGGCACTTGCCCTTCGGGGAAAGATAGCCCAAAGACGGATTTCCTTCGGACTTTTTGTTCGAAGACAAAAAAGTCCGAAAGAATTCGGGAGGACAAAAGGCCCAATGACCAAAAGCGAAAGGCACAAATGGAAAAGAATTTCCTTCGGACTTTTTGTCCGAAGGAATTCGAGTTTTCAAAAAGCTCGAAGCCCGAGCCTGGGACAAAATGAAGCAATGAATACATGAGGCACAAAGACAAGAATTCCTTCAGACGTTTTGTCCGAAGGAATTCAGGAGGGACAAAAAGCCCGATAGAAAAGACAAGGCCACGAGCAAGGAACAAAGCCAAGACAGAGAACAAGGCCAAGACAAAGAACAAGCTGTGGAAGAAAGAACAGAGTCCTTCGGACAATTTGTCCAAAGGACATACAAAAATCCCGAACCTAACTGCGAAAGCCATTAACAGATAGAACACATAACAAAGGAAGCACAGACCAGAACGGAATATAGAGAAGAGTCCATGAACAGAAAAGCCGCTCAAAAGCAAAGACTAATGCAGAAAAGACAAATACAATAAAGACACAGACAAACACAGAGAACAAAATCCGTGGGAAAAGATAACCCGAAGAATCAAAACACAGATGTTAGATGCAGAAACCCGATGGAAATACAAGATGAACATGCGCATGAACAATGGCATAAGGGAAGATTCATGGAAAAGACCAATACAGATGGTGAACATGCCTAAATAGTCCGAGAATACAAGAGCATGCAACAACCATGAACAGGAATAGACACGTCCAGATTTGACCGTTCTAACACGTCACCTTCAGTTCTTAAACAGAGGCTCGCTTTGCATGAGGACTCAAGTAGTGGAACAATGGAAAGCTTAAACAAAAAAAATTCCATGCACTCACTCTCATTTGTCTCAAAGCTTAAAACGTTTCGGCGATGCAAACGTAATTCTTAATTTGGCATTTGCATTGATTTCATGCAAAGAGGAGACTTTCAAACGTTCCAGTAGTTCGAGTGGATTTGACTACTCTTGTTTTGGAGTTGACTGGTTTTCAAGTCAAGACATCTATTCGTAGATTTCATACATCCAAAGCTTGTCTTCTTTTTTAACGCAAAGAATTTTCATGCAAGACAAAATAGACTTTTCTAAAGGTTGAATTGGTTTGAGTTTACTCCCTCTTTATTTTCTAACGCCAATCTCTTGGCTTTTTGTAATTTTCTATATCAATGGCTTTTCAGCTTTGTAAAAAATGATCCCTCTCTTAGTAAGACCAGACTCTGCCATTGATGAGTTGTGTAACCTCTTTAATCAATAAGACTATACTTTCAGATTTCAAATGCTGGCATAGGGTACATTCATTCAGCAATTTGCATACGAGGTAGATTTCTCTCCCTTCCCAAATTCGGATTCATACCTAATTGCTAGATTATCATGTTATGCAGGGCATGTTCAATGTTTTATATGTCTTTTGTTGAAGCTGTAAGTGGATGTTAGATGGCTGCAAAGTGTCTTGTATCAGACCTCTCTCCATAGTTTTCTCTCACATTTTTGTCATTGGATTGAACCTTCTCATGAAATACTTATGCATAGTGATCAATTGAAATCAAAGGTCTTCTTTTTCCCTTGTTTGTTCAGTGTTCAAGGTTCCAAGTAGGGTGGATCAACATTTTGGTGTATCACCGTCATTAGGTAGGATTTCCCCTTCAAGTTTCTTTCTCCCTTTTCCATAGTAGTCCGCAACACAAAGTAGAGATCCTCATTGATACACCTAAGGGAGCTAGCCCTCATAATCTAGAGACTCAATCCACTTAGCAAGTCACCCACAACCTCGGATTGTTTCCATGTTCAAGCAAACCATGAAAGCTTAAAACTACCTTCACAAGGGTGCAGGGTCTGATTGACATGAGGATCCTTCATATGCAAGAGAAGACGACTTTCATACCCTGAAAATGCAAATAGGCTTCACCAAAGAGATTAAAAACTGCTAAATAAGGTAGGTGGCTTGAGATTATACAAATCACCAATCTCATAAAATATGCCACATGAATGAATAACAACTGCACCAAAAAAAACTCAGACCAGAACAATGGAAGTTTGGATATGGGAAAGGTTTGAGCTAAAAAACAAAGAAATAGCACACAAAAGATAAACCCAGATGCAGCTAGCATAAAGATGCTAAAATGAAGTGAACCCTACAAAATAGAGGTTAGTATTCATATATATCAAATAAACTAGAGCATAAATTCTTTCCAAGGACTCTAGGCAAATTGAGAAACAAGAAAATTAGAAACAAGTTTCTTTTCCATCAAATGGCCTACACAAAGACCCAGAATCCAATGTTAAAAAACGTGGCTCTGATACCATGCTAGAATATTGTCAAAGCTCAAAATAAAGCATTGAAAATGAGCAATGCAAGTGCTTAAATAAACAACAGCAGTTTGAGAGAAACAAGTCACAAAGGTTGAGACAAAGGTGACAAATGGGGAAACCATCGAACAAAAAAAACCCCACACTAGTATTAAAAGATTTGTACAATGAATCTCTGATTACATAGCATGAAGAAGCTAGGAGAAGAATGGATTTAAGCCAAGAGAGCATCAAGGATGCAAGAGCACGAGAGTGCAACAAGATTGTTGTGAATCAAGTGTGAAGAAAAGGAGAAAAGAGCTCTTTGTAAAGAGCTAAAAGAGAAAAGGAGTTACAAGGGCAACTTCAGCAGCGTTCCATGTATCCTTAATTCTCTTACAAGTGAGGAGGATGTGTGTGCCATGTGGGGGGAGAAGAGTTACATGAAAGTAACTCCCAAATCCAACAAGTGGACAAGAAATCATAAAGATAGGATAAAGTGCATTTATAAATATAATAAATTCACACAACTAAAACTTGGGATAAACCTAGAAACCTATAGTGAACCCAAAAAGGATTAATTCTCCAACATAGCCAACCTTATTGTATGACATAATTCATTGCGCATCTCTATTTTTTCCTAGTGTCCCGAAAACATAACCTTGATAGGAGAGAGGAGCAACGAATAAATAATATAATTTCGCCTACAACCAGGGCCAAAGAGTAGCCTATGCATTCTTCTCTCCCACGTCAAACACAAAGAATCTACTATGACAATCTTACCAAGTCTTGCTTTGACTGCCAAACATTGATGAACTACTAACCACACTGAAACTTGGTGTTTAATAGAGCTTGATTTCCAAAGAATATGACAATTTCTACTATATTTCTTTGGAATTGTGAACTCTCCATATTTGGTTAAAGCATGGTACAATTAATAATCGATGTCTTGCTCTATGGTTTAGACAATTGTATCATGATTATAATAAGACGTTACATTGTTTTGTATTCAGTCTCTCCAATAAAGTCCTGATAATTCAATTGAAGCTTTGTTGTATGAATCCCCATTTAAAAATTCTTGAATTTGTTCATTTTACTTACTCCCCTAGTCTTGATAAGCCTATCTTACATTCTATCAAATGCAAATTTCCATTCCCTTGTTTTATGAAAAGTGAAAAAAATCGAAGGCTTGTTAGGTTTATTAGACTTTTGTAGCTCTCACTTACCTCCAAACAAGCCATCAATCCCCACCATCCCTAACACTCTTCTTTCGACAAGTTTGAAAGAGTTTATAAGGCATAGTGTATGGGAACTATCGGGATTTTGTGGTTCTCATGGACTTCCTCTGAGACCACAAAATTTTGATAACCCTAATTCCATCTTCGAAATTTTTCTAAGGCTAGTTTTGGCAAAATTATTGGAATTTTGTGACTGTCATGGACTTCCTTCATGACCACAGATCTCCGATATTTCTGGCGTTCATCTTTGAGAAATAAATAAGGCATGATTTGCCACAAGATATCAAAACTTTATGGCCCTTGTGTACATCCACAAGTGCCATGAGATCCCAATTACCCTAATAGCAATGATAAAATCGATTAAGTCCCTAAGATTTATTGGGTATGTCAGGCTTTCATGGTTCTCTTGGTAGTACACATGAGCCTCGATCTTTCGAATTGTCTACCTCACTTGCAACTTGAAATCCACTAAGGCATTTCTCATCAATCCAATCAAGAACTTTTGGCACTCACGACAATGCATATCATTTATCCACTTTTGCACTTCCCAACACAAATGCAAAATTTTCTAAGTACCCCTCCTTAAATTATAACCATTGAAACCTCATGGTTGTACATAGCATCCATCGACTTCTGTATGTCCCGACACATGCAATTTTTTTCTAAGTTCCCCTCCTTACACCAAAACCATCAAGTTTTCATGGCCTTCATGTATGTCCACATTAACCATTCATCCCCACTCCTCCCGACTTTCCCATACTTGGCACTTTTTCTAAAAACCTACAGAGACATTAAATGCCTCACCTGCCATATTAATTTCACCTTTTCACCAATTCCACTATAAATACTTATCGGCCCATCAATTTCTCATTTACAAATCCGCTCTCTCCTTTGTGTGTTCCCTCTATTGCTCCTAGTTTTTCGCCCATTTGCCTTTCACAATTCTTGCCACCACTCTTCCCATTCATCTACCACTATTGTCCCTTCCCTAGTTCTATTTTCATCCTGATGAAGTGCTTCACCCATGAAGTTTAAATATTAGAGGTACGATGCAAAGAGATCCCTCAAAACATAGGTCTAGGAGATCGTTGATATGATCATGGGGGCATGTGAACCTTGAAGAGTTGTGTGACAAGCTAAATCTACAAAAGGGTGGGTAATTCATACTCTCGCCTACTAGATCCTACTCTAGTTGAGGCCGTTGGTTTTCCTTCGCCGTACAAAGTCTGAGCTTGTTCTCATGGTCACAAAGCACTATGACCCTAAAGCAATAAAAATTGTATCCAAGACAAGTGAGGTTTATGTTGAGATGGATATAAATTCACTAGAAATGTGGTTGAAAATTCCTCCAATGGAGGGAGGAGCATGTTTCAGAATTGATTCAAGAAGATGCCCAGAAATTTTGGGATGAAGACCCCAATATTAGGTTGAATTATATCAATATAAATAAAATCAAGGAAAGGAATAGTATAAAGAGATTTCCCAAGAAGTTTGTTATAATTTCTTTGATGTGTTCCAAGAGGATTCTCCAAAGGCAGTTCATGTGATACCACAAAGCCTATTCTCATAGCTTACAGTAATTGTGGATCATGTGCAATAGTCTACTGTACTCCAAAACCACGTCTAGAAGTTCACGGTACCTCCAAGATCACTAATCCATCTCCACCATATGATGCACACACTTCTACAATAGCACAATGCAATCTTGGAAGATTGGACATGGCGCCATCTTTGTGTTCTTGTAATATTCCAAATCAGAATATTATATGGTAATTTGGATTCCTCGGAATCCCTTTTGAGATAATATTTTATAAATATAGATTTGCAATTAAAAAATAAATATTTAAATAATAAAATGTAATTGATTAATGGTTTACTTTAGAGTTTCAGATTTAGAATAACAAAATGTCAATCCTCAAGGGGTTTTGTCCTTGATTAGAGAGGTAACAAGGGTTTTTGTCCTTGAAATCCGATTCTACAATTAAGGGGTTTCATCCTTAAAAGTAATGTAAAGCATAATGCTTGTACATGGTTTATATATTTGAATGCATAATTGAATGATTCCTTCCATACCAACGAATAACTATTAATACTTCATAACCTTCCATCGAAAAACATCTCTCTTCCAAATGTCTTTTCCCAAGGGGTATGTCTTCCCAAGGGTGGCATCCATTTGTCTAATGAATGCAGATGACCAATTAATTAATTAATGATTAATTGATATCATATTTAACTAATACTTTATTAATTGTTGTTGTTTGATATAGGCGCTCTTCATTAATAGGCAAAGACTACAGTTTTGTTGGGTGTTCCTCTATATGGCAAATCCTTAAATGAGATGTGGCGTTGCTCTTCAAGGACAGCGAATTCTATATCCTTAACTGTTGGTTGTGACTTTCCTTTAAGACCTACAACTCCCGTAGACCTACAATTTTCTTTATTGTTGTGATTCCTTATTGTTGACTGCATTTTAGTGATTTGGTGTCTTGCTTGGTGAGTGGCGATTTGTTGGTGGTTGATTTGCTTGGTGATTGAGGATATTACCAACGATTTAATTGGAGATATTACAGAGCTCCCTTCCTCAAATTGCTTGTCCTCAAGCAATTGTAAATTGGGATGTTCAAGAATTATTGCTCCTTACCACGTGGCATCTTTGATTGGCATATTTTGCCAATGAACTAAATACTCTTTGATACTTCTATTTCTCAACCTCTTCTCACGGACCTCAAGGATGGCTTCGGGTATTAAATCCAACTTGACAGTAAAATCAAACAATCCAGGCAAATCCTCTAGCATAACTCCTTTATATTAGTGTACAAATAGTGCAGTTAATTCTTGAAGATCATGCAACACGGTCATTTTTACCTCTTCACTGCTACTCTGTAGTGTATAATCAAATACATCACAGAATATTCTCTCCAATGGATCTTGAGTATGCCTCTTGTAAAGCAATTTTTTATGCATTTCACTCTCAGCAATGCTTGTGATCAACCATCTAAAGATTGCTTGAAAGGAGTCAATTCTAGGGTGTTGGGTCTCATAAGTCTCAAAATATTAAAGAGCGCTTTTTGATTAAAGAGCGCTTTGATATTGTTTTAATAGAGTGTAACTGACAATAAAATCAGTCTCCCAGTATGTATTTGGGTGAGAACATTTAGTATGTTGATGTCTTTATTTCAAGGGAAATGACCCTCATCTAAAACTAACAATCTTAGACCTTCCAGAAGAATTTTCTGGCAAGAAGTGACCATTTCATTCTTAGCATTCCCACAAACTATGCTTGAAAACTGTGGATAACACACAAGGAGAATACTTTTTTTCTCTTTCCACTCTAAGTCTCTAAAGTTGCTTGAATCTCAATGTTTCCAACTTATTGGTTACTTCATAAATGTTGAACACATGGATCTCCTCTACTTGTCATTTTTTAAATTCAGTCATCCAAGAACACAAAATGCTTCTGGGTGCAACAATTAGTGATCTCTCATCTGGATACTTGGTCAAAAAGCTCTAAATAAAACTAATAACAAGGAATGTTTTCCCTATACCTGGTGCATGTACCAAAATGCAACCGTCGGGTTCTTCTATTATATGGTTCTTTTGTAAGAAGTCAAACCCATCAATCTGGTATGATTTCATATGCTTTCAAAGATGAGGATGAACCACAAGTTTCAATATAGGGTTATTATGCTTTTTGGCATGCCCGATGGAACCACAAAGAAATCTTTTGCAGATCTAAAGAAGTTCGACGCTGAAAAAAAGCGTTTGCAGTAGAAGAGAATATCTATCTTCATCACAAGCTAAATATTCTTCAAGTTGTAGAGTTCATAGCATCATTTAGGCAGCTCTTTCATGCCAAAAGTTACCACAAGGTCAGCAAGCAAAGGTATTCCTTTTGAAATCATATCTTATAAGAGATCAAGATTTAGGAAGGCAAAACCATATCGTCAAAAACAGTATTTGCCTCCTGGTCATCCTACTGTTCTAATCACTACAACCCCTACTACCCAAATGGCCATCAAAAATCAAGTGTTCGCTCCATTCAATAAAGGTAGCCCAATGAATTTAGCCCAATTTGATGACATTCTAGTGTCTACCCTCAAGAGTATCCCATTCTTCTCAGGAGAAAATCAAACAACCCCTATTGAGCATATCCAAGATGTGGCTAATCTTTGTTCAGTCCATAATGTTGTTGAGGATAATGTTGCTATTAGATTGTTTGCCTCCCTCAAAAGAAAAGCATTGCAATGGTATAGAAACCTTCCACTAAACTCCATTTCCACCTAGGATGAATTGGGCGCAGTGTTAGTCAAGCAATTTGAGGACAAATCTGATCATCTATCTTTAGTTGAGCGATTGACCGTCATAACAAGGGCTCCTCATGAGTTCGTGTCTGATTTTAACCTCAGATTCCAAAAGACATGGACTAGAATACCTGTGTTGATAAGGCGATCCTCTAAATATGCATTTCTGTACTATTTGAAGACCTTTAATTCTGATATTAGTGTGATGATACAGTCAATGGGTGGTACTACTTTGCCAGATGCTTATGAGGTTGCAATAAGGGCAGAAAATAGTTTGATACAAGTTGGTAAGCTTTCTCCAAGACCTCCAATGCCTATCTTTCCAAAAATAAGTTCCATACCAGCCCCTCAAGTTCCTCAAATTCCATCCTTAGCTCCTATTCCAGCACTTCAAGCTCAAATTGCAACCCTTACTAGTCAAGCTAGTGAGATAGGTGAGTTGAAAAGTTTGCTATGGTCCTTTGGGAATGAAATAGTGCAACTCAAAAAACAACAATTTCAGTCAAATAGGCCCTATCAACAGCAAAATCAAAACACCTATCAACCCTTCAAAGATCAAAGGTCTCCTTATCAGGGTTTTAGAGAGAATAGACCACCTTATCAAGCACAAGGAGCCATAACTCCAACTAAGCCATATGCTGCCATTGATCCTAATGATCCTTCCACTTCAAAGGCCATTGTTCCCACCCCACTTCAAAACAACATGATGCAGGATTCAGGTTGGCAGTCCTCAAATCTCAATGACGCTCAAAACCAAGCCTTGGTATCACAGAACATCACTATGCCACAAATGACACAAGAAAAATTTTCTTTTCAAGGAGGTCAGTACCAAGATACAGGTTTGGCATCACAAGGAGAAACTCATCAAGTTCAAGGGCAGCCTGATGCCATTAATGTAAATTAGCAAGTAGATGATTATGTTGCTTTTACTCAAGGTGTTGAACCTAACAATTCAAGTGGTCAAGTTGCATCTGTAACTAGAACTAAAAGAAGAGTCATTGAAGAGGCTCAAGAGGTAACAAATGCTTCAAGTACTCCTAGGGTTGTTTCTAAGAGTACAAAAAAGCAACTTGTTGTCCCTACAACACACAAAAATCAGAATATAGAGGTTGGTAAGGTTCATCAACTACCTCTAGTTCGTGAACAGCCAATACTTCAGAAGGTACAGCCAAAGGTTAGTGGATCTCATTTCAGTATAGTAGATCAAATAAAAAAATCTAATATCAGCATTAGCATGTGGGATTCCCTTTCCATTCCAGGACAAAAAGATAAGCTCATTCAAGAGCTTTCAGCTCTCGAATTGTCTCCAAAACCGGTTGAGAAAGAAGATGTTGTCTTGACTAATTCAGATTAGCCAACTAAGCAACAGGTACAACAAATAAATAAGATGGCAAAAGTGGACAAAACTGAAGTAAAATCAAAAAAAACTCCTCATTTTTACTTCTTTTTTATAGTAGGTGATACTTTGGTTCATAATTGTATGGTGGATAGTGGAGCTAGTAGTATAGTCATGCCTAAACAGATTGTAGACAGGCTTGGCCTTGTTTATGAGCCAAACACTAAAGGAGTATTGCAATTGGATGGGTCACCAACAAAGACGGTAGGCATCATCAAAGATCTGAAATTGACATTACATGCTTGTCCCAATGTTATTATTCAGTGGGATGTTGTTGTGATAGACTTGCCTCCTTACTTTGTTGTGTCTTTCAAGAGACTTCACCTCAAAGATTGGGGGATATTTATCAGTTAATTGGACTTATTTGATGTTCAGAACCAAGTATGGTACCAAAGTAACAATTCATTCTGAACCTATTGCACGTTTTCATATGGAGCCATTTATGTCAAGTGTTGTGAATACTAATTGTATCATCTCGGATGAAGTACTAGAAGCTAGTGAAGTAGAAAGTGAATCACCTTTGGATGGAGTTCCAAATTTGTTTCTTGATGAGTGGGCTTCTACCTTGCATGAACATGATCTTTATAAGTTGATTGAAGAAGAGGGATTTGGTGTATATTGCCTTCATGAGATTGATGCACCAATTTCAGCCATGGTCAAAGAAGATGAGTCTAATGAAAGTTTGTGGCAATTGTGCTTTGATGGATCAAGAAATAAGCATAGAACCGGAGCTGAAATGATGTCGGTTTCTCCAACGAAGCAAAGGTATTTCTCTTTTATTAAATTTCAATTTGGCTATTCAAACAATGTTGTTGAATATGAAGCACTAGTTCACGGTTTGCAGTGGGCTAGGAAAATGAAAGCCAATACTTTACAGGTTTATGGTGATAGTGAACTTATAGTTCACCAAGTAAAAGATTTAAATGTATGCAAAAATTTGGTGATAGTGAATATGGGACTTGAAGATTTTCAAGATTTTAACATTCAAGCAATACCAAGAGGTGAGAATAAACATGTTGATAGGCTGGCTGCTATTGGGTCCCAATTTAGCATTCCAACTGATATAAAAAATGAGAAAATTCAGTCACATATAAAGGTGGTTGTAAGGCCTTCTGATCTAGATAATCATGAGAATTGGCAAGTGTTTGAAGATGGCAATCAAATTGTGAGATTCTTGCAAGAGGAGGCTTAGTTTTCTTCAAGAAACCAATCAAAGCACTTGCAGCAGTATGATGACCAGATTGTGCAACTGAAAACAAATAAGTTGTCCAAGGAATTGGTCACACTTGAGAACATTTTCAGTGGTGATGATGAGTTAAGGAAAGAGAAATCATCCCTGTCAACAAAAAAAAGCACTATGCCAATGTAGAGATTGCAACTAGTAAGATTTTAAAGTTAGGTAAGATATGCACTCCTTCACAAAAGCAAGCTTTCATTGAGTTATGCACAAGTTTTGCTGGTATATTTGCATGGCAATATAGTGATCTCAAGGGATTTGATCCAAGTTTGTCTCAACACACCATTGAGTTAGAGGAGACTAAACCAGTAAGACAAAGACAAAGGCCAATCAATCCTAAGCTTGAGCCATTGATGAAAGCTGAACTTCACAAACTCATAGAATTAACGATTATATTTTCAATCAAGCACTCAACTTAGGTGGCAAACCTTGTTCTAGTACAGAAAAAGAATGGTGAGATTCGTTTGTGTGTTGATTTTCGTGATTTGAATAGGGCTTCACTTAAAGATCACTATCCATTGCCATCAATGGAACAATTTTACAGCTTGTTGCAGGTTCAGAGAGGTTTTCTTTGTTGGATGGATATAGTGGCTATAATCAAATTTTGGTCAAAGAAGAGGACCAATTTAAGACAGTCTTCACAACTAAGTGGGGGACATTTGCATACAGAAAGATGCCATTCTATTTGTCTAATGCTGGAGCAACCTTTCAAAGAGCCATGGATATGGCATTCCAAGGCCTTCTTAACAAGTTTGTACTTGTTTATTTGAATGATATAACAGTGTTTTCAAAAAATGCAGAAGATCACATGGTTCATCTCAAGCAAGTGTTCGAAAGGTGTAGGCAATTTGGGGTATCTCTAAATCCCAAAAAGTGTGTTTTTTCCGTTCATGAAGGTAAGCTTATTGGACATGTTTCAAAGCATGGTTTAAGCATAGATTCTAATAGGATTGACTCCATTTTTGCACTTTCCTTGCCTAAGCACAAAACGGCTATGCAAAGCTTCTTTGGAAAAATCAACTTCATAAGGAGATATATTTCAAATTTTGTCATTTTAGCAAAGCCATTTACAGCGATGTTAAAGAAGGATCAGAGCTTCAGCTGGTCCAAAGAAAGAATAAACAATTTTGAAAATATTAAAAAGGCCATAGCTAGTGCTCCTATGCTTATAAATCCAGATTTCACAAAGGATTTTATTTTGTATACTTATGCTAACATGGACACCATTTCAGGCATTCTTATGCAGCAGAATTATGAAGCTTTGGAGCAGCCAATAGCTTTCTTCAATCAAGGTCTGGAAGAGTATGAAACAAAGTATTGTTTTGTTGAGAAACATGTGCTTTCAGTTATAAGATCTCTCAAGAAGTTTAGATGCTTGTTGTCTAACAATAAGATACACCTAATGGTTCCTCATCCAAGCATCAAGGAGTTCCTTTTAAATAAGGATATAAATGAGAAGAGAGCTGGTTGGATAACCAAGGTAATGGAATATGATGTGGAAATTAAGGTCACAACGCTGGTTAGAGGCAAAGGACTTTGTGAACATCTAGCTCAAGACTTGCAAGAGGCTAATGAAGTTGTTTTGGTGTCAAATGATGAAGAGGTTGCAACTGGTCATACCTCACCTTCCAGCTGGTTTCATGACTTGGTAAGCTATCTCCAAGATGGTATTTATCCCTCTCATCTAAGTACTTCTAAAAGAAGATATTTTAGATTGCAATCAATTCCATTTTTGCTTATTGATGGTGTTTTGTTCAAGAAAGATATCAATGGCATGTTGCTAAAATGTATATAGCCAAGTCAAACTCAGAAATTGCTTGAAGAATTCCATGATGGACATGATGGCGGTCACTTTTCTGCAAGAACTACAGCCCTTAAGATTATGAGAGGTGGGTACTATTGGCCTAGTATATTTGGTGATCGCTATGCTTGGGTTAGAAAGTGCAAACAGTGTGCTATGTTTGTAGGAAAAGTGAAACTTGCAGCCTTACCTCTTCAATCAATTGCGGTGGATTAGCCCTTTGTCCAATGGGGATTGGACTTTATTGGTCTCATAAATCCTCTTTCAAGTTCAAGGCATAAATGGATTCTCACTGCTACAGATTACTTCACACGTTGGACAGAAGCAGTAGCATTGAAAGAAGCAAACGAAACCAATGTTCTAGATTTCTATGAAGGTTTGCTTACTAGATTTGGAGGTCTTTCAACTATTATTTCTGATAATGCAATGGCTTTTGTGGGGTCTAGGATTAGTCATTTGTTTACCTCAACACTTCATCAAACTATTATCCACAAGGCAATGGCCATGTTGAATCTATGAATAAGAACCTATTGAGGATCATAAGAACAATTATTAAAGACAATCAGAGGTCATGGTATCTCAAGTTGAAGTCAACTCTATGGGCTGATAGGATCACCCACAAAAGATCAATAGCCAACTCTCCATACAAGCTGGTATATGGTAAGGAAGCAAGGTTACCCATTTCTCTTGAGTTTCATGCTTTAGAACTAATGCATCGGCTTGAGTTGTTGGAGAATGAGCCTATGAAAATCAGGTATGCTGAGCTTATGGAGCTGGAAGAGACAAGAAATCAGTCCATGCTAGCCATGGAGATTCATTAAGTACAAGTGAAAAGAACTTTTGACAAATGAGCTTCTTCACGAAGTTTTAAGAAAGGAGATTTGGTCCTCAAGTGGGATGAGAATAGAGCTAAACCAGGAAGACACGCCAAGTTTGATTCCCTTTGGAGTGGCCCATATACAATCTCCAGCTGCAAATCCCACAATGCCTTCCAATTTGCAAAGATGGATGGTCAGGAGCTTCCAATCCCAGTCAATGGGATACATCTAAAACATTGCTACTGAAGAGCAAAGCTCCTTTTACATAATTTGTTTGTTTTCCTCCAAGTGTTGTTCAAGCACAGTAGTTTCGTTCTATTTTGTTCCGAATAAGTGCTTGTTTGCACATTTGCTTTGTTAGTTAGCTTCCTTGTTTTGTGTTTCCCTTCTATTTTGGAGGATGAAGGTTACTTCTTGTCTGGTCAAAAGAGATTTGCAATCATGGACCAAGTTTACCATTGTTTTGTGAGTTCAATATCATATTTATGCTCTGAGTTCTCAAGCATAGCAGATATGCTTCCTAGTTGAGTCACCAAAATGTTGACAATTTTGACCCCACAGGTCAAATTATCACCTTTATCATGCTAAACTTTCCACAGCATATTTCTTTGTCCAAATGTCAAACATTGGGCTTGTTCAAATTTTCCAAAGGGGTTCTTTTCCTTTCGGAAAAGTCAATTTGCACAATTCTGAAGGTCTTTTTCTCTTCGGAAGGGTTCTTTTACACAATCCTAAAGGGTTATTTCAAATGCCAAGGGCTATCTGTCCTTTGAAAAAAGATGCTTGCAAAAATCCCTAAGGGATATCCAGGAAGCCCGAAGGGTCTCTTTCCCTTCGGGAAAATCATTATCAGAAATCTTGAAAAGACAGTTTCAAATTGTCCAAAGGAAGGGCAATTGACAAAAATCCAAAGGGCAAGTGGACAATTCATTTTTGTCGAAGGCTAACTTGACAAAAGTCCGAAGGGTAGAATTCCTCGAAAAATGTTCACTTGGAAATTTCCGAAGGACATTGGCAAGGTTCACTTCACGAATTTCAAAAGGGCAGTCTTCAAGAAATTAGACTTGGGCACTTTCATTTCTTCCGCAAGGTCCTTTACAAAAATCCCGAAGGGCAGACCTTCGAGAAAGTTCAAAACAGAAGATCCGAAGGGACATTTGAAAAGCCCGAAGGGCAATCCGAAAGAAGTTTACAAGGAAAAGGACCATTGTCAAAATCCCGAAGGGCTATTTCATATGCCGATGGATCGCTTTCCCTTCGGGAAAGTCACTTATCAAAATGCCAAAGGACAATATTGGAAAGCCCGAAGGGCAATTTGCATAGGAAAGAATTCCTTCGGACTTTTTGTCCGAAGGAAGCTTACAAAGGAAAAGGGCTTCGGACAAATTGTCCACGAGGAAAAGGACTTTACGAAAAAGCCGAAAGGACAAAACAAGAATTCTGAAAGAAATAAAAAGCCGAAGGAATTCCTTCGGACAAAATTCCCAAAGGGTATCTGCCGTTCGAGAAAGTTCAAAACAAAATTCCGATGGGTTATTAGCCCTTCGAAAAAGGACTTTGCAAAAATTCCGAAAGGACGTTTCAAAAAGCCCGAAGGGCATTTATCAAAAGACGAAGGGTCCATTCTTTCGGGGAAGTGACAAGCAAAAAATCCGAAGGGTTAGAATCCTTTCGGAAAAGTCCATTACAAAACCCGAACAAAGGAAACCGAGGAGGAAAGCCAAGGCAAAGGGGAAAGAAACCACGAAGGTAATGAACAAAAAGAGATAATCTGTGGGAAGGAAAAGCCGAAACAGATATGTCAAAAAGTCCGAAAGAAAGAAAACTCCGTGGAAATAAACAGGGACAGAAGCAAACAGTCTACATGCAAGTGCCCCAAGCCCGAAGCAAAGCATGCAGAAACGAAGAGCCAAGAGCAAGAGGCCAATAAATGTCAAGAACTTGAGAAGGGACTTCATGCATGCTCCTCAATATTCAAAGAGCTTTTTCATGCAAGTGGAGTTAACTATTCTTATTTTGGAGTTGACTATTCTTAATTTAGAGTTGACTAGTTATCAAGTGCCACATCCACTCATGCTTTCCATGCAAAGGACTCCTCTTGTTCCAACTCAGCTTCAGGATTAATCAACAAGCAGATTTTTTTGAAGATTGTGGCATGGCTTTCCATGCAAGAGTTTGACTTGTCAAACTTGGGTCCACCTCATTCCTTCAAACGGAATTATACGTTCAACATTGGCATTGATTTCATGCAAAGGAGATTGTTCTCACGTTTCGGGCAGTTTAAGTTGAGTCTATATCTGGAGATTGGCGTAGCATTTTGCATGATGAAAGTTTGATTCAAACTTGGACTCTTCATCATTTCCAATGCCAAAGAACTTTTCATGCAATGGCATAAGACAAAAGTAGATTTTACTTGAACGTTGTGATAGCACAAGTTTGACTTAGTTGATCTCCTCTTCTATTTTCAGTGCCATCCTCTTGGCTGTTGTATCTTTTTCTATATAAGTTGGCTTTTCAGCCTTGAATTGGATCCCTCTTTTGGCAAGATCGAATTCTACCAAAGATTGAGTTGTAACCTTTTTTTAGATTAATAGGACTATTGTTTTCAGATTCCAGATGCTGGTATAGTGTATTTATGTCATTGATTTGCATAAGTGATAGAGTTTTCTTCTTTGTCAAGTCTTGATTCTTAGTTACTAGCTGGTCAGATTATGCAGGTCATATTCCATGTTTAATGTCTTTTGGCTGAGTTTACAGTGGATGCAAGTGGCTGGTTAGTGCCTTGAATCAGGCTTATTCCATCATTTCCCTCAAGCTTTGATCACAAGATAGAACCTTTTCATGAAATACTTATGCATATTGGTCAATTGGAGTTGAAAGTTCAAATTTTTTCTTGTTTAAATCAGTGTTTTTAGGAGCTCTAATTGAGTGGATCAACCAATCATTCAGATGTATCACCATCATTAGATAGGATTTTCTTTCAAGTTTTCTCTCTTTTCCCAAGCAATTTGTAGCATAGAGCAAAGATCCTAATTGATACACCAAAGGGAGTTAACCCTTATAATCTAGAGATTCAATACACCGATTAGGTCACCCACAGCATAGGATTGTTTCCATGTTTCAAAAGACTGTGAAATCCTGAAACTCCCTTCACAGGGGTGCAAGTTTGATTGACAACAGTACCAAAATCCAACCGTCGGGTTCTTCTGTTATATGGTTCTTTTGTAAGAAGTCAAACCCATCAATCTAGTATGATTTCATATGCTTTCAAAGATGAGGATGAACCACAAGTTTCAATATAGGGTATGCTCTGACCTCTTGGAAAGTGTCTAATTATCAATACCTAAAATAGACTCCAGGTCTCTGTTAGGGACATGCCTTACATATTTTGTACCATTCTGAGCCTTTAGCCATTGAATGTCAAAGATTGTTTCAATACTCTGCCCAATAAAGCCACACAAAGTGCAAACTTTGCCAAGATCATCTTCTAGAATGAAGCTATGAAGGCAATCTTCTGTATCATCCTTGTCATAAGTAGAATCCATGTCTCGATTTACTGTACTCAGGGAACATTTGAAAGATAATGACATTTGTTTCCACATTGATGAGATTCCATCATTTTCCATCATTGTCTTCTCCATCACTTTCATTTTGCATCTCTCTCCCACGAAAATTCTATTTCTGCATAATCTACAACATCAACCTCCATAGTTTTTTCAACTGCAATCTTTTCAAGTTCTTTAGTTTTCTCCTCAGGCAACTTTTCTATGTTCTGCAGGTCATATTGTCTGATGTTCTTTGAAAGATCTTGCAAACCTTTTACAATATCTACCAATATATTGAACCCACCTTTCCCATTTGCTTTAGCTCATATTTCCACATGTTGTGACAAATGAGAATCATGGCTAAAATTAAGCTTCTTATTAACATCCTCCATAAACTTTTCAGCTCCAGTATTATGTGACTCCAACCCCTGATTTTCCCATATTCCATCAATCATTTTGGATGGCTCTCCATCTTGTTTATTTTTAAGATCATCGCCCATGATATCTTGTTGGCAGTGTGCATTAATTTGGCAATTAGCTGGTTTATCAAACTTAGAACCTATGTTCAGGGAACAATCCTCAAGACCTTTCTCTTGCACACTGAAGTTTGTCGTCACTCTAACGTAGACAGCACATATCATCATCATCATCAGTGATTTCAATAAACAACTCGTGTACATCTCTAATATCCAGATTTTTTATGTCATTCTTCCCAATAGAAGAGTCTCCACAAATATCAACTCCCTCTTGGATAAGCATGTTTGGACATTCTTTTAATTCAACATTGGATTTCTTCATCTTTATAAGATCAGAGCTTGACATCTATAAGGAACCCAGAGAGCTCGACATGCCTTCCCTAATGCTTGGAGAATTGAAGACACTTAGATAAAGATTTTTTCTACAGGAATTGTTCTCATTGAACTTGGTAAAAGCAAGATATGAAGCTTTTGGTAAGGCCGGAGGGGTTATCAAAGGTCTACCATACAATAATTTTGGATTTTTACCACTCTTGATAACACCCACTTGCACAGCTCTTCAGAAAGAGCTAAATAGTTGGATATTTATGTTGCTACACTTGCACGTTTCCATTCTTCATTGTTTGCTTTTATTTTCTTTGTAGGCCTTGAGTCGAGTACTGCAAATGCTTTGCTCTCAGAAGCGCCTTTCAAAGGACCCAAAATTTGATTGAAATCGACTTTGCATGTTGGTAAGACAACCTTGAAGTCTTCTTCCCCCTTTCCATTTTTACCTTGGCATGCCTCTCGATGACAGGCTGAATATCATTATGATGTATTTTGTGTTCTTCAATATCTTTAACCCATCGTGATAATGAACCA
This sequence comes from Torreya grandis, assembly GCA_037957365.1. Taxonomy (NCBI): domain Eukaryota; kingdom Viridiplantae; phylum Streptophyta; class Pinopsida; order Cupressales; family Taxaceae; genus Torreya; species Torreya grandis. The sequence continues at coordinate 1,060,273 of JARHVA010001202.1, forward strand.
TGTGCACTTTGTTCATTCCGCTACAAGTAGACCGCCTATTGCTTATATTCCTGATTACCATCTTTATTTATAAATATTTCAAACAAAGGAACACTTGGTCCTGCTACAACCAGTTCCCTTGCATTATAACTCTTGGCCACAAACTTGTTTTTTATGCGATAAGTTAATTTTTCAAAGATCCCCAAAACACAAACAACTTTCACACCTTTCAAATCCTCTGACCCCTCAAAGGAACGAGGTGTTTCACTCTTCATGTTGGATTTATCAACATTTGCAGGTCGTACACAAAGCACATAATTTTTGAATATGTGGTTCATGCAAGATCAAAAAGTATTTTCCTCATTTGAAGCCTCGGCACATAACACTTGCGATTTCATTCCTAGTCTGTAATCAAAAATGGTTTTCTCAAATGATAAACCACTATCTGTGTATGCATCTTCATACATTTGAAGATTAGAGACTACATGCATTTCACCTAAAGATTTTTCAGTTTCAAGTCTAGCTGTATGCCATTCATCATAGTTTATTTCTTCTAATACCTCTTGAGCCCCTCCTATGAAAGAAACAGGGATGGAATCAACTTCCAATTCATCTTTTGTTGTGGATGGATGTGTGCAATTTCTCTCTAATTCACAGTTTTCAAGTCCAGTGTTTCCAAGATTAACAACTATAGTTTGATTGCCTTTATTGACTTCTAGATTTTTAACGCATACCTCTAAAAATTTCTTTATAGGGTTTTGGAGTTCATATCTTGACTCTTTCTTCCCTTCATTCGACCACACTTCTTCATAGTGCCCTGTTCCATTCTGTGACTCACTCAACTTCATAAAGTCTGAAAAAGAGATTTCTTTTCAAATATCTGTTGAAAGAGTTTTGTATTAATCAAAACAGGCCACAATATCCTTGTGTAGTGACCCCATGGTTCACAGGCTGGCAAGAAACGACTTTGATACCATTGTAATATTCCAAATCAGAATATTATACGATAATTTGGATTCCTCGGAATCCCTTTTAAGATAATATTTTATATATATAGATTTGCACTTAAAAAATAAAAATTTAAATAATAAAATGTAATTGATTAATGGTTTACTTCACAATTTCAGATTTAAAATAACGGAATGTAAATCCTCAATGGCTTTCGTCCTTGATTAGAGAGATGACAAGGGTTTTCGTCCTTGAAATCCGATTCTACAATTAAGGGGTTTCATCCTTAAAGTAATGTAAAGCATAATGCTTGTACATGGTTTATATATTTGAATGATTCCTTCCATACCAATGAATGACTATTAATACTTCATAACCTTCCATCGAAAGACATGTCTCTTCCAAATGTCTTTTCCCAAGGGGTATGTCTTCCCAAGGGTGGCCTCCATTTGCTTAATGAATGCAAATGACCAATTAATTAATTAATAATGAATTGATGCTATATTTAACTAATATTTTATTAATTACTGTTGTTTGATATAGGCGCTCTTCATTAATAAATAAAGACTGCAGTTTTGTTGGGCGCTCCTCTATATGGCGATTCCTTAAATGAGTTGTGATGTTGCTCTTCAAGGACAACATGTTCTATATCCTTCACTGTTGGCTGCAACTTTCCTTTAAGACCTACAATTCCCATAGCACTGCAATTTTCTTTACTGCTGTGATTCCTTATTGTTGACTGCATTTTAGCAATTTGGTGTCTTGCTTGGTGAGTGGCGATTTGCTGGTGGTTGATTTGCTTAGTGATTGAGGATATTACCAGCGATTTAATTGGGGATATTACAGTGCTTCCTTAGGGTCCCAAACACCTACATGCCACACCGCTAAGGCTAACTCACACTGCATGGTATTGCCAAGTGCCCAAAACACTATTACCTCCATCTTGATGGTGGTGGAGCCCCCTATATGTGTCAAGGGGTTCCCCTTGCGGGGCCAAGGGGCAATGCCTCATAGTGAAATTTTCAACTATTTAACCTTTGACTTCATTCAACTCAAATGATGGAAGACGAAGAGTCACACATGGAAGCTCGACCATTTCGAATTCCATAACGGTTCTTTATGCCTACCCAAATTTATAATTTATGTATACATATATGTAGCATCAGATAGCAATGTGATGGTATAAGATAAGCAGCCATACATCTCCCTCGAGAGTATGCCATGTACAACTACAGAATGCACAGATTAATAAAACTTTTTTTTCCAGTTCTATTATTTTCTCTATTTTGAATATTATTTCATATTGATTCCACACATGCATACAACACATCTTGATTCTCATTTAAGGTGTTGTTCCCTAGACCTCCTGGGATCCAGATCAATGTGACTGGATATATGAAGACTATTTTGAAAAAAATTGAAGGAAGCCCTAAGTTTAGGACTTTCATCGCTAGATATACACTATACAGTTATATTTCCAACATTGTTGGTGCAACTTAGATAATGAAATGGGCTAGAATAATTAGCAAGTGTTTGCATGAACAATTGTTATAGGGTAAGAATACCAAACAATATAATATGACCTCCTACGTTGTGTATTCATTGGCTAAGAAGATAGCCCTAGCGGGTTTGAACACAAAAGGACATTTGTCCAAAGGAAAATAAATCTATGACTACTACTCCCAGTCGCAAAGCAAAGAGAGTAAGAAGCACTACAGGTGGATTAATGACGCCTTCATGTTCAAATCTATCTGTGAGTTGGACAATAATTACAGTTTTCACATTTATGAAGAAGTAAAATAGGTCATTGTTGAGTGGGATTAATAGTATATCCAGTTCCCAACTTTCACCTACATACACGTTTTTTGTTTCACTGGTCAGCCTTACATGTTACCCAGTTATGCCAATGATTTTGTCATTTTGATTATGTTAGAGTCTAGACAATTGGCTGAGGTCCATCGAATTATTTCTGAGAAACTCAAGAAAGGGGTACATTTCCCCATTAAAATGTTGGGATATGGATTTAAAGAATGCTTTTTAAAAAGAATTTAAAGCGTTTTGCATAAAACAACAGCCTAATGGACCTGTTTGGGAGTATCAACTTCAGCTCTTAAAGCTTATAAGAGGCTTAAAGGAACAACCATCAGAACAATTGAAGCTAAGTTGGTTTATTGAAGGACTCCTGCTATGATACAAAGACAAAGCACGAGCAGTACCCCAAGATACATATATGATGAGGTGATGCCCCAATCATTAAATATGAAGAAAAAGAAATGAGGTAGTGGAAATGGTCAGCCAAATTGGCTAAGCAAACGAAAATAGTGACAGGTTACCCAAAACAAAGAATAAGGAGTGTTGTGTTTAAAATGTTCGAGAGGGCATTCCTAATATGAGTCCCCAGTAGAATATTTCCATATCTGTGATATTGAACTCATGGCATGAAAGAGTGTACATTCTGCATTCAAAACAAAAGATGATCTATCAGGAATGTGCTGAAGACTACAAGGTATACACAATGCAAGGACAAAAATCAAGAGCTGGACAAATCATCACAAATGTCAACATATGCAGAATAAAAATTGCCCGCCCATTATAACTGATAAAGTGTTACGGTCGATGTTCCATTCTCAATTCAGTGGCCAATGAGGTTTTATTACCCCTGGGCCATGACCATCCAGCAAATGATGCAAAATATATGTTCACAAACTATGACCGGTGCAATCATGATGAATATCATTGTGCAAAACACCAAGTATCTATACTTGAGAGGGAACCATTGTCAGGTTCAAGGCAATGACTTGTAGCAAGGGAAAGGAGGCACCTATCATGTAGCTCAAAAATCGACATATGAAAGTTTCTATGAAATTAATTATTGAAGAAGTAGACAAAAAAAAGGACGCAGTTGTGTCAATCAAAACAAGCCATAATGGTATGTTGATCAATGTTGCACAAGAAGGAAATGCAGTAAAGAGAATACAAGGAAGACAGAAGCATTGGCACACCTATTGTTTATGACGGATGAATTTCAAGCCAGAAACTTTACTTCTCAAGTACAATGAATGGAAAGAAATTAAATCAGTAAGTTCAAATACTTGTGGTTCAGACCATTCTGGATACATGAGGTTCAGTACAATGGAATCTAGCTGGAGACACTTAACAACCAATTAGTTAAAGAAGCAGTTGGTGGTTCTAGAATTAAAACTCTGTATTGTTAGAGAAGATGTAAATCTCTTTTATCAGGCCTTTCGTATTTCCGCAATTTAAGGAATACATTCGGATGTATGTCAACATGTAGGCTCTTCAGCGGTCAACTCACCTCACATGTTATAAATTGTGTGGCTATTTACAAGAGACATAAGCTCACCCATCTAATCACATTCACAGTCTGTTTTTCTCTAATTATTGAGTAAATTGTCTGTTTTGTGTATGATTCTTGGCCTGTTTATGGATATTTCATTTATGTTCATCATGGAATGTTGCACTTAAACACGCACATGCAAGACTTGAGGAACCCTGAACACACCTAAAGAGGCAGATAAAATACAAAGAAAAGGAAAGGTGCACCAATTGCAAGCATTGTTCATCAATATTGTTCAAGGAAATTCGAAGTCCAGTCCACAATACAGTCTCAAGAAAAGTAAGTTTTTCTAGAACAGAGGCAATATATTTCAGTGCTTGTAGGTGATAGATATAAAGATGTGTTGGAGATGAGGAAAGCAACTCCAAAAATATTAGAGAGAATTCTAAATAGAATCTCTAGGAAACATCTTTAGAAAAATATAAAGTGGGGTTCATCTTTAAGGGAAACAACAATCTCATAACCCACATATAGAAATCAAGCAAAAAAGTTGAAATTTTTAGAAGGAAAAAGTGTGCTAATTCTAAAAATAGTCAATATCAAGAAAAAAGAATGCAAATTCGAGACACATGCAAAAGAGAACTGAAATTTTATGGCTTGTCCAAGGAAGAACAACCTATCCAGTGGAGGGAGCCATTGTCTAGAAACCTCTCATTTTTCCAAACCCAAACTTCCATCCATCTATGCCTCAAGACCCATCCGTCTGAAAGAAGATATTTGTGTGGTCCAACAAAACCACCCAAGTCTATCGTGTTTTCCTCATATGTTGGACAACATCTCTCACTCATCTGAGGAAACCACACATGTATTTGAGCAACCCAAACATTCCAACAAGCAAACCCACCGATATGAGTAGAGGTTGAGTCTTTCTAGGTAGGCAAGCCTATTAAGAGCATCCTCTTATTAGGCCAGCATTGTGATCATCCTTGCGAGAGGAGTGTTAATTTGTCCAAGAAGGTAATTTGTTCTACCTTTCCTATAGGCATAATCATACATTGTGATCGTCCTTGCGAGAGGAGTGTTGTCCAAGAAGGGAATTTGTTCTACCTTTCCTGCAGGCATAATCATACATATATAGTAGGTTGTGGGACAAGTCCCTGACTATAGATTAGATAGTTCCCTCGGCTCCCAGATAACTATAGATGGTCGGCAAGAGGGCCAAATCTAGATCGAGGGGAGGGGGGGCATTCTCTCAAAAATTGAATATTTAAATTCTTGGAAGGACTTTGAGTTTGTTGTGTATGAGAGTCGTTACAAAAAGTGCATCAACAAAGGTGATGTGTACAGTCTAAAAGAAGAGCAATTGGACAAGCCCGCACTCCATGTGTAGGAATTCATATTTTGGAATCGATGAGGATCGCAAAGCCTCCGAAAACATATTTTTCTAGAGTGAAGTGTCCTAAGGAATATCACGCTCCACCAATTCCCACCAAGCTTAGAATTACAATCATTCAATGGGGATATGAAAGAAGGGTTTATAAAGATAGAAGAATTGGAACTCAAAGAGTTGGCATTCGAGGAGTTTGATTCAAGGCCGAGAGATCTAGCAAGTGGAAGTTGGGGGTGGGCAATCGGGAAGTTGAAAAAAATTGCTTTCATCCCGTGTCATTATCAAGCAATCAAGTTTCCAAGAAGTTGTTACTTAAGTCATGGGAAAATCAGCAGGGTATAAGCCAACATCATAGTGAATTTCTAAAAAGGGCAGAGTTTTGCCTTCCTCTACTCCATCGCCAACATGCCAACTAATAAAAGAGCATTATTAGAGACCCGACATAAACCACTAAGGCTCCAAAGATGACCTAGGCTTCGTGGAGAAAAAAATAAACAAGAACAAGAGACGAAAGAGAGGGAAAAGACATTGCCAAAGGAAATGCAATGGTATCTTACTAGTTGAGGACTAATGATCCTCTTGTACCAGGAAAAAAATACATCCCATAAATGGGAAGTTGCATGAGGCACGAGTGCATCATTTTCTTATGCAAACTTTCAAGTGGTTTGATGCAAGTATAGAGAAGTCCTTCATTGTAGTGCAAATTCAACCCCTACAAATTTCTTATGAGCTCATGGACATTGTGCAAGTAATTGATCTTCTAAATGAGGGAAAGAAGATGGTGAAGACCAAAATTCCAAAGGCCTAGGAGAGATTTATTATTGAGTTTGACAAGAAATATCCTTTGGAGAATGTTCAGATGGTAAGACCCCAGGATAGCAAAGGACTCAATATTACACACATGAGGAATGTGGTCTATGTCCTTCAAGATTTGATATGCAATCGATTAGTGGTTGAGACATGGAATTTTGACCTAGCTCTATAGATCATTCCTTACCTATAAGAAGGAACTAGATGGAAAGGATGCAAAGATTGAGGACTTTCTATAGGATGGAAACCCTCAAGATGAAAAGTATGAAATGGAGGTGTAAATACTTATGGATGAGAAGCATGAAACAGAGAAACTTTTAAATCCAAAGTAGGATCCAGTGATGAGGAACCACGATATGGAAAAGGGCACTTAGATAATGACAAATGACCTATGGTGAAGGATAAGATGTAGCTAATGAGGAGGACCATGATGTAGAGGATGCAGACAACTCTCTAAAGAGCACCATGTGTAAGAGATCAGACACGAGTTAACACTAAAGGAACACCCCCTCATGTTTTTGTCCCTAGTAATGTATTTCTTGGATAGGCATTATGGGAAAGAATCCTTCACCTACTCCCCCGCAAACTATGATCCCAATACATCCAAGACATGTTCACCAATTGCTTGAAGGATGACATTGTGGTTACTTCCCAACCCCTAGATATGAATATTCACCAGGGTGAACACACTATTCTTGTGCATAAAGAGTCTTTGAACGAGTGATGCACATTATTTCAAAGCCATAGAGAGAGACTACACCAAAGGCCAAGCCATAGATTTGCAGTGGTGTATAGATATTAATGTTCAGGATGGTGCCAATATTTGTACTGAGTTGGGATTATCTAGAAAGGGAGTGTAGTCATTAGAGCATGCAAAGGGACCATGGGTGCAACCCTCGAGGACTATTCCAATGGTGTAGGATATCCCTATAAAGCAACAAATATAAGGGAATATCTGCAACTAAAACTATCATGGTTGTATGTGAGTTTGAGGTTGAGATGGGATGCATTCCAGCATGGCATAGTGCAATAATAGAGAAGAGACTAATTGGTATAGTAAAATAAAATTACATGGATGTTGGGCACAAGAGGGAGGAACAACTTCAAGACTCTCTAAATAAAATTGAATATTGGCATGGTGTGTCCCATCAACAATACAAAACAATAGATTTATGGGCAAGCAAGTTACTGATGAGGTAATTGATGGGACATGAACCAGTTGGCCTATCTAGACATGTATGCCAAATGTCACTGTCATGGCTAGGATGGCAAACAACGAGAAGATTCAACTTGAGGACAATGTCAAACAGCCATCCGATGCTGAGTTAGCAAATATGATTCCTCTTTCTTTTCTCCTACCTCATCCTCTTCCTCGGACACCAACCTATATGAATCTTTCCTTATGTAATTGATCTTTAAAGTTACTCATCCCAGATTGGGCTGTGTTGGCTGCATCAGGGGGGATCATCCCTTGGGTTATTGTTGTTTTTCTTCATAGGGTAATCCCAAGCCAAATGCCCTTATAGATGTACCTATAAAGTAATACCTCATAATCTATAGATTGTTCCTTGATCATCTCTCCAAGTTGTACTTTCATTACATCCATAAGGGATTTATTAGATCCATATCCACACAGACCCTCGCATATGCCGCCACTTTCTTTCCTTTACATCCTGAGATGAACCTAGATAATTACATAGCACATTTCCTATGCTCGAGCATGTCTTCTCGCCCATAAAACAAAGGCTGCTTGAATAACCTAATCCACACAAGGATACTTGATGGTAATTAGATAGACCATAATTGAACACGCCTAGCAAATGTCTCATTAATCCTTTGGTTTGTGACATGAGTTTGATCACTAAGTTTCTTGGCTTTTTTAAAGGGGATATAGAGGTACACGAATCACATGCGGGAATAATGTTTAAATTCAATATCTCACCCACTTTGGATTTTGGCCAAGGCAGCACACGTTCTATAGATAATATGGTGGCACAATCAAATAGCGCATCTTTATATTGCTTCAATGCCTTTACCAAAATTTGACACCGAAAGACGCTTACTCATTTCTCATGCTCATGCCCCAACACTTAACATAAATCCTATGTTGCGTCAAAACTTAAATATCATAATCCTGCTTGCTTATGGCAATGTGAACCACCAACAAAAGCCTTATCACAATCTGAAACTATGGTAAAAATGGCACTGAAATATCTATCCACACAAAAAAAAAGCTCCCCTGATGAAATTCGAGATCAGGGCATTATTGTACAGATATACCATGCCTTTTGCAACCAATTCAGACCTTATCACAGGTTTGGGTTTCTCCCCAGTTGTATGAAGGCACCCATTATGATTTTGGGGCCCCTTTTATTTTCTTTTTTCTTATCCCCTTCTACGGCCTGAAGAATCAGGCTCACCACATATGAGAAGGAATTGTCATGTCACTCCTCTAGCTCCATGACAACATCTTTAAAGTTTTTGGGTGAGTTCACTTGGAACTCGTGCCAATCTGCCATGGCACATCAACCAAGGATTTGACTGCAGTGGAAGTAAACAACACAGAGCAGGCATAAACTGATTTCTGGGATTGTTTCTGTAGATAAGAATGAAGATGAACATTTCCTGATGATGAATCACGGATGGTGATTCGAAATGCGTCATTAAAAATCTTGCACACAGTTACAATCCCAGAAATCAATTCATGCTTACTCTTATGGACTGTGAAAACATCAAAGCTCTTAACATAGAGCAGTCCAAAATGACCAAACCCTAACAGAGCCAACTACCCATCTTCATTCTTATCTACAGTGATAAAGTTAAGGAATACTACATAATACTGAAAACCGTATTACTCTGAACGTGTACAGAATAAGAAATGAAAGGAGCTCTATCAAAACAATTTCCACCTTACATAACTAAAGAGGATTTATAGAGATTTATAATTCAAAAAGGACACCTAAGTATGGAAAATAGAAACTAACAAAAAATGATACAAGAAATTATCAACACTAACACTAAATGTAATATGAAACAAAATACTAACAGTAACACTAATGATCTCGTGAAAAGTTCTTTAGTATCATGCATTAAGGCAAAATTATACCATTTTACACGATCCTTACCAAGGTGTTTCCTCTTGATTCCTTCTGAACCGGGAGATTGTTGCAAATGACCCAATAAGTTGAATAAATACTCAGTTTCTAAGACCCAACCAATTACAGTTATGTAGCTGAAGATATGAAAACCATCAACTACTAGAGTTCACATGGATTGTGTAGGACATGTAATATCCTTGGAGAAGCAAGCTAACAGAGTTCTAATTTGAAACATAATACATTATTTTTGTAATTTGACAGTGTTTACATATTTTCCCCCATTCGTACAGATCAGTTCAAAAATGGAACCATGCCCCTAACTTGAACTTAAAGACATTAAATAAGCATACAGCATACATACATGATAAATGACCTAAAATTATGTAACGATAGCAGCCACCATTATGTGTGTCTCAATGTTATCACAAAAAGGAATACATAACAGAACAAAGTAATCAGTTTCACAGATATCAGAACTATGATGCTATTAAAAAGTATAGAAAGAGTCATTGGTATGAAAAAAATTTACCAAGGTCCTCTATGTTTGGGATTGTAGCAGAAACAGCAACAAATCGAATATTGGCAAGAGGACATGAACTCATTTGTTGACTATGTGCAAGCATTTTTATCCTGCTCATGATTGCTTCCAAAGCTGCTCCTCGAGATTCACTAAGGATGTGGACTTCATCAATAAGTAGGAGTGCAATGTCCCCAAAAAAACTTAAACCGCCATTCTTTACGCAACGCCTAGTAACTGAATCAAACTTCTGTGGCCATATTCCAAAAAAAAATCAGGGTCAAGATGATGCCCTGAGATATTTTGAAGTTTGAATAGACATGAATTTATAAAACATTTTAAAAGATGCTGTTTTCCGCCTCCAAAACAGCTTTAAATGAATTTACAAATATGAACCTTGTATAAAAACAAAGCCTTATCTACAAAAAATATGAACAAAATATGAACTTGATCATCTACAATAAAGAATTATTATTATGTGTTGCAAAGATGTTACCTCTGGAGTAGTCAAAATGATATCTGTTTCTTGCATATCCTGGGCATTATAGGCTTCACTATCTCCTGTAAGCTCTATGCACTTTAAACCCAATGATTGCCCAAACCTATGTTTCCAGGACCGAAGTTTCTCCTGCACTAAAGCCTTTGATGGTGCAATATATATCTGCCAAAAGTTCAGCATGTAATTGTGGAATTGCTTATCATTTTTCCTTAGTATGAGAGCCAAAGGTTTGAAAAAGGATCTTAGTAAGTAATAAGCCTATAATGCTAACTACTGAAAGAAAAGGTATAAAACTCATTATAATGAAAGATGCTCAGATGACGCTTTTGGAGTATTTAAAAGAATCAAAATGAGTATCTGGAATGTTTGAAAGGATTTAACCCTTAAATTATTTAAACCTCAAGAAAATTTTGATCAACTTTAATATTAGAGTGGTTTCAAATTACCAACATTAGCTTCATGTTTAATTACTGTAAAAACCACCAAATTAGCTAGAAGTAATCTCACTCAATGTAAAAAGTGAAATAAGGGATTCATATTTTGAAAGATCAAATCACATTGACCATTACATACATCATTACCCAGATTGGAAGGCATATTGCAAGCTTTTAAAACGATTGCTACAAGTATATTTAAATATGGCTTTAGATCAACAATGGCTGCTACAGTTATCATTTTTTTTAAATTTAAAGAATTGTATATCAGAACATTGATCCCTGTTAAAGCCTGAAAAAGAATATGTCAGCTCTTCCCAAAACAGCTAGATTTTCAAACAAAACAATAGTAATAACATATGTAAATCTTATCAAACGTTGAAATTAACAAGATAGATGATTTTTTAGGCTTCAGCCATATAGTTTTTCAATCATAGTCCAGAAACATGTAATAGGCACCTTTGATGTATAAATATGAACAGCAAGAGAACAGTGAATCTTTCTTATTACTAACTAGTAAATTTTGAACTCACAGTTTTGAAACCTCCAGAAATGAAGCTCAACTTTCCATCTGGAGTGAGATATCTTGAGAGAAGCCTTAAAACACAAAGCTCAAACAGTACAGTTTTACCACTCCCTGTAGGTGCTGATATAACCATGTTTATATCTGAAAGGAATGTCCCTGAAAAGCATTCACTCTGCAGCGAATTGAAGTACCTTCATACCCATGTAACATGTCAGAAATATTGAAAACTGCATGGAAGTACACTACTTAGGAGGTACAATGAAATTTCTATTGAAACTGGAACAATGAGATGCATAAGAAGTTACCTTCTCCTGATATGTGCACAAATTATGATGCAATGACAATTACTAAACCAAAACTTGTGCTTATAAGAGTTATAATGCAATGACAATTACTAAACAAATTATGAGCAGTTCACCCTATTTCATTTGCAAGCAAGAATTTGTGCTTATAAGAGTTATACCATTGCAGAGTGGGAGGCATTAATGATGGTTTATTTAGTGTAGAAATTAAGGCATTACCTGTTGGGCCAAGAATATTATTATAAGAGTTGGTTGCCCGATAGATATTACAAGTGACTGGGGCAAACATTTTTTCAACTAAAGAATTGAAGCACTTGCAAGGTCTGTTCTGATCCAACACATTAGAGGGATCCTCATCACCCCAGAGCCAAGGGAAAAATTGAAGCTTTTAATAAAATATTGGGGTGAAATAATTCCTACAATTTTTTTCTGGTATATAGGAATGGATACAAGAGGTTGAAAAAGTACTACCCTTTCCAATTAATTTATGGGCTTGATGCACCACTTCCTATAGAATGCACCATTGCTAGTTTGAAGACAGCGATCGAAACAAGGACGAATGATGATGATTTGTTAAAGGAAATACTCGAGGCGTCGATAAGGTTTCTGGCAACATACTATCAAACACAACAGAAAATGAGGCAAAAGGCACAATATGATAGAACAATAAAACATAAACAGTCAGTGCCAAGAGATCAAGTTCTTGTGTATGATAGTGAGCACAAACAACATCAAGGCAACTTGAAGATATGGTGTTTGGAACCATTCAAAATTGACCATATCCTTCCTAATGGCGCATTTAAGCTAAAAAGCCTTCAGGGCAGTTTTAATTAAAGGATATGTGAGTGGCGCCACATTAAAGCCCCACCATTCAGCCTAAAGAAAAGGGAAAAAAGAGAATATATGAATATATATATAATGTTGTCCATATGAAAACCCTGTGGGATGGCTTGGCAATCTCCATCAAGTTGAAAACTGAATCTGGCGACCTAGTGAACCACTGAGTTGAAAATCAGCGAAGGACAGCTCAGTGGCATAGAGTAATCAAATTGCAGGTCACTCATTCTCACAGCTGGGAGAAATAAGGACAGAATTACATGTTTGTGTTGTGGCTGACGTCCAATATACAATGAAGATTTAATGCCGGGCCTCAAAAACTAAATAAAGAATGACTAGTTGAATGGTGGGTTATTTGAAATACAACATTATTCCGAAAATTTGATTAAAGTCTAGAGACATTAAAAGCATGATCAAATTATGGAAGGTGGTCAAAAGATATACTTGAAAGATAAAATAGAAAAAATAAGATTTAAGGGGAGTAATAAAATAATCCACTAGCAACTTGATGTGACAGGTAGATTGTTGGGAAATAGCTAGCAGTGGAATCCAAAGGGAAAATAAAAACAAAAAAGGAATCAAAGTGCATAAATAAGGGTTTGGAGTCCCAAAATAATTATACAAAATCATCCCGTGGTGAAGAGCATCCCATGAAGAAAATGAGCAGTTGACGGTGAGAAGGGTGAAGTAGAGTATATTAGAGAGGAGTAGACTAAAAGGATTGAGGTAGAAGTTACCTATAATGTTAGGAATCGCTCATGTGGTAATTGGTCCAAGTTTTTCCGAACCAGTAAAGAGAAAAAAGGTATCAATGAAACAGGCAGCCCCAAAACCACAAGGAGCATTCTCATCGATTCCAGCTTTGGTTTCTTGGTGAAGGGACCTTCAAAAGTATGTCCAAGCAACACTGTAGGAGATCAATTACCATGCCCAAGCAAAGGAGCTAACTCATTTGATAGAGTATAAAGATGGCAAGCCATTCACATGAAAGACCTCAAAAATTGGGTTCCTAGTAAAGATGAATTAGACCAATGGCTCCAAATTCCATTTTCAGAGTACAAATAGATTTGGATGGTATTGAGCTGCTTCTATGGCAACAACATTCTCTACCTCAACAAGTATCATGTAATATCATTTTTTTGGGAATCAAGTGTGTTAAGATCGAGTCAATCTTCATCACCTATTTTCCATTAGTAGTGGTTTACAAGAACCCATTTCTCATGAGCATGAACAATCAATGTAATCAATAAGGAAACTATCCATCGGGCAATGGGCATGGTGATTGATGATGAGGATACAAGTATAAGAAAATGAATTCCGTAAAGACACATGATGCAACAAATATGGTAAGAACAACATAGAACAGAACTCCTTTATCGATTGAAGATATTCCAAGATGTGTGATGTCCCTTCCTATTCGGTGGGGTATGGGACCCACCCTATTCGAACGGCATTGGTACGGTAGCCACGTGTCCAGTAAGGCGTCTGCATAAAGCCTCACAGTCCTTCGTGACTAGCTTAGGTGTGACTTGGAAGAGAAAGTCATCAGTCCAAGCTTTTGGCTTAACGGTCAGTCCTCAGTGGTATCAGAGCAGAGATCTTGCCAGCGTATTGAGGAAGATAACCATTTTTTTGTTTGTTCATGTTGCATGTTGCATGTCAAGTTTTGAGGTTGCATGTTAGTGACTAACACTTGCATGTCAGTTTTAATGGTTGCATGTAAATGCTCAGTGGTTGCATGTGTGGTATCAACGATTGCATGTTAGTTTTTCAGTGATTGCATATAGAGTGAATCATGGGAGGTTTCTTTGAATCTTTATTTAAGGGAATGAGAGAGGGACAATAAAATTGCAGCTTCCAAAATTGCTAGATGGTATGAAGAATAGCAAGGTTTTAAGGACCTTTTAACATTTCAAGAATATTTAAGATTGAAAGGAAGAACTATACCCATAGAAGAGGAGATTATCACAATCTTTGATGAGTACTAAGGTAACCTTGATGCTTTCCAAGCTATAGAATCTTTTGACAAGTACTACATAAGGAGAAGAAAGGATGAAGAGAAATTTAAAGATGTTAAGGAGCATGAGACAAAGGAAGAAAAACAAACAAATCCACAAGAGGGTGAGAAGCATCAAACCATGGAAGAACCCACAATGCAAGATAAAAGTAACGATTCTTTATCTGAAGAAGATATTTTAGTGGTTTCTAATGAGTTTACTGGTCAGGACATTGTCTGTCTCAATGAAGTCAACAACAAATCAACTTTACATATTGAAGATGTAGGTGTGCTGAAGGAAAAGGAGAAATTAGATTTGCAGGATATTTGTCAAATTGGAGATAATAAAAAGAATGTTGATATTGAGCATGTGAAAATCACTAAAGCAGTAATTAGTGATAAGCACATAAATATCTCCGATGAAGTGTTGTCAAAAAATGAATGGGAAATACAAGACATCTCAGAATGATTGCAAGAATGATTTTACTAAGAGGTATGTCATAGAAGTAAATGCTGGTTTTTGCATTGATTCTAACAAAGATCCATTGTCTTTGCATGATTCTAGATTTCATGAGGAAGAAAGAATTTATAATGGCCTATGCACAAGAGTGTGGGATCCAAGGGTTCTATCCAAAACCAACATACATATTGAAGAGTTCAAGATGGAGGATCAAGGATTAACCTCCAAGCTTATGAAAGGCAAGACGATTGTATTTCAAAGTAACATGGTGTTTGGATATGCTTTTAGAGGAGATCTTTGTGGCAAGGATAGAGGTGTTGAGGGTATCTCAACAATCCACATCTCAACAAAGGAAGATGAGCTCATTTGTGGAGGCTTAAGGAATGATGATTATATTTAAGCTTTGTTGTTTCCTCTTATGTCACTGCAAAAATTTTGTCATCACGGGAAGCCCATTATCAAGGGTGATCTTTTGAGAGCTAAAAAGGATATAGGCATTAATATTTTTGACTTCACCATTCCTTGCATTTGGATTGAAAGAAAGTTTATAATGGATCATATGGGGATTGGTTTACATTTTAACCATTTTGTGAAAGGAGTATATGACAGCGAAAAGGTGCACATCTTTCATGAAGCCTTGAACAGGATCCCTAGGGATGAAGAACTTGTTGATACTTTGCAGGAGGTAGTTTATTCCTCCAAGAGTAATTCGAGAATAGATACCAGTGGAGTCAGGAGGAGGAAGTGGATATGCACGGGATAACATTCAAGAGCCACTACAATAGTGGATTTTGAGTTCATGATCATACCATATGGTTCATCTAATGCACTAGCCATCTTCCAATTCAAAGTGAATCAGGTATTCAATAATCAATTTGTTTCGATACCCTTTGATATGTTGATGCGTAGAAGAACATGGAATAGCCATTTGAGGCACCAAAATATGATTATAGGGATTCTAGAACAATGGGCTCTATTTGTGAAAAAATCTAAGTATGAGTTGGGTATTCAAAATTTTCTTGTTCGGGCATTCCCAACCATACTAACTCTTTGGAAAAGACTCTCTAGTTTCTACAGCCATGACAGAAGATTTGTTAAGGGACTTTCCTATATTGTAGCAGCCTTAACTATCATGAAGAAGAAGAGAGCTCCTGCATGGATGAATAGAACACAAAAGGCATTTGATAAATGTGAGAAGGTGATCAATTTATGTTTTGCAATTTTCATTTTAAATTTCTCACATCCTTTTGTAGAAGAATATGGTGCTTCAGGAGGAGTTGATTGGGCTTTATCCATGCAAAGATGGAAATCGATGAGAACTGGAAGCATGAAGCTTGAAGTTTCAGAAGGGAATTTCCATAGGTATGGAGAAATATTACTCATTAATTATACTTTTGGAAAATTCCATCAACATTGGGTATATGTGAATTATGTGATGAAGATAAAATGCTTTGGATTGAAGATTTTCTTGATTCAGTATAAATGGAGTGATGAGTCACAGGGATGGGCAAAAGATAATATGGTTGCAGGTGACTTTTTCAGATTTATTACTTTATGGTATTCACTTATCATTCATGGAGATTGGAGGTCTCCAACCATGATATACCATGTTATAATTAAATTTGTAGACACCTAAATCTGGTCACCGTTGGCCTAAAAACACTACATCACATTAAAAGCTTTGAACCTGACATATTCAAGTGCCAATTTTGGCTAGAGTATCATTAAATAGGGCAATACAATTTATGGGCCAGCTAACTTTGATCAGATCATTCTGAGTCAAAATGCCAATTTTGCACCTGAATGCTCTGGATTGCTCTTTCCTATCAAATCTCTTGCACAAGACACATGCCTTTGTTATTTGTTGTTGATAACATCCTAAATGGGATAACAGATCCAACGCAACTGACATTGACTCCCAATTCCAATCGAATCGAATTTTGGACCAATAACAAGGCATTTTGATCAATTTGAGTAATTTGTGCACAAAGTGTTTAATCATGCTTAAGAGCTAATAAAACCAAGATAGAGCCTAATTAAGAATTCCATGGAAACTTGTTGAATACTTGTTTTTAGAAATGAATATGGAATATTTGCATCATCAGGTGACCTCATTTCTTGGGAAAGACATCCCTAAGCCATAAATGCCACAAATATCATATTCATGCCTCACATGCCTCATCAAAGCCCTCCATGCCTCTTAATTGTTCCTCTATCCCAAATATTGATGAGCTTATTTATCAATTTTAATTGCATAATTGGATTAATCCTTAGCCACACATCTCAATCCTGAAATGGACAGTTCAGGGTGATTCTACCCATTTGCAAAAATCTATAAATAGGAGGCCTTGCCACATGAATTTTAAGCCTTGATAATGCAAAGTTATAATGCACAAATGATTCCAAAAGCTATTGCAATTAGTGTTACCATGCCAAATTGATTTCAAACCAAGCCAGGCCAAAGCCAAAGGTGCCAAGAGGAGGTGAAGGATAGTCAAGTTCCATTGCAACAGACTTCATGAGCACAAACCGAACAAGCCACTACTACAAAAGCATTTGGAACATCCAAGGAAGGTGATGGATTCTTGTTTTTTCTTACTTTTTAATTGTGTTTGTCATTTGTTTTTGTTATTAAGCTCACCCTAGTAACTAGGCATGAAGGTGTTAGTTTAGTGTGTTTTTAATTTGATTTCATTCACTAACACAATACTAATCTCCCTTTCTTAGTCAAATTCCTAGTTCACAAAATTTAGCACTAACATTTTGGAGATTTGGTTGGATGATCAGTATGTGCTAGTGGATGGACTCAAAGAGTGCAAAGTCTCCCATCAGAATGAATTATTGTTTACAGATTTGAGATCCAGAATTGGGTGGAATATTTTCTATTGTTATATGATCAAAATTGTTGTTCCTCAATTGTATCATTGATGTTCTAGATCAGACCCTGAAGTTGCATTTAATACCCTTCAAATTGAGGTAGGGTATGGAACAATTAGTATTGTTTTCAGCAGGGTGTATCACCACATTTCAAAGAGCTTTTGTTGTTATAGATCAGCAAATGAAGTTGAGGGTACCATCTCTCAAGCTGAAATTTATATCAGTGGGAGAAGTTGCAAGAGTTCCAAGATTGACTTTTCACATACTAGTGCACATACACAGCTGAAAAGGCAAGTTGTGGGAGAAAGGATATTGATGCAAAATAAAGGGAGACATATTACATACCAATTGATAGCATGGATCAATTGGTTATACTTTGGTGATTGTTACATCAGTATCACTCAACTCAGATTCACTACTCCAATATTTTCCAGACTACTAGGAGAGAGGATGGACAAAACTGCATTTGGTAAGTTTACTGAATCTTTGTGGGAGTATTGGAAAGAATACACTAAATACTTGTATATCCAAGGGCTCAAATTACATGGATACTTCTATTTGGCACATGCCATTGTCACAAAGGAATATGAGTCTTCAAGTTTGCATGGTATTCTTTGGCAAGAGATGCAACACCTCATGGGTACAGGGTTTAGACTCTGTGGACAATATGGTACGAATAATTACATTGGCATGGTGATTCTTGAACAACTTGGGTTGCAATTGCTTGAGGACAAGCAATTTTGGGAAGGGCAAACTTGTCATGTCTTATTTTTGATTAATTTAATTTTGCAAGAAAAATGCCCATTCCAATATTTTCCACGAAATAAGGAACGAATTTGGAAAACAATTTATTTAATATTTAATATTTTGGACCCACGGGTATTTTATATTCTCAAGTTGTTTAAATGGGGCGAAATAGATATTAAATATATTTTTATTTTAATGGGAA
Organism: Torreya grandis; assembly: GCA_037957365.1. NCBI lineage: Eukaryota > Viridiplantae > Streptophyta > Pinopsida > Cupressales > Taxaceae > Torreya > Torreya grandis. The sequence goes on from JARHVA010001202.1 coordinate 1,079,193, forward strand.
TTAGCAAGTTGAATGTCTACAAGGAAACTTACCAATTGGGACGTAACTTTTTAAAAGGAGATAATGATGAGCTTCCAAAGAAACTTGCTACTTTTCTCTTGCTTTCTTATCCTCAAGATAAGTGGGTCAAATTTGGAAAAGTTTAAAAATAGAAACAAATGAGAAAGAGGCAGGATCTAAATATTTTATGGGAAAGAGGATAAAGATACAGTTAGTTGTCTTTTCTAACTCGTTTCATCTTATCAAATCAAGGAGATTGGTATTTTGGCACCAAAACTTTGGGGTGTCATGTGTATTTATGTGCCAGGATTTCCTTTTGGGCTATCTTTTGTCATTTCAACAAATTATTGGACTTTGCAGTTCAATTTTGCATCTGAAGACGAAAACCTTTAGGTGAGGAGATTGGTGGATGAAAACCCATTGATTTCAAGAGTCATAGGACGTCTCCCCTTTGATTCAAAGAGGTGATCTCATATAGAGATTGCATTGGAGCTTTACGGAGTTGCAATATTTCAGCTGGACTAATTTGTTTATTTGCATATTTCGAAATAGTTTGTGGAGCAGTTTGTTTAGCCAAGTGGTTATACCTTGTGTTTACTATTAGATCAGAATTTTGTTATGTGTAATAGGCCTCAAAATCATCTACAACAGATCTGGGTGTTTGCATGTTGTTTGGTGCGATTCTACTCTCAGTTGGGGTGAGTATGTAGGATTTCAGAGTGTGTTTCTTGAGCAGATTTCAGTATTTCCTCTCCATATTTGTTCCATGTTGTTATTGCTGTTGATGTGATGGTAAATCAGTCTCAATTATTTGTAATTTCATCATAATATCATTAATATCAGCTGAAGTTCATATTTTATCATTTGTGTCTCTTAGTGAAATCGGGTGTAAGGAAATTGATAGTTTTGAATGCAGATTTGTGTTGCTTGTTAGATCTAGTAATTTTATGATACATAACAGTAATAAGTCATACCATTACTGTTATTTGGTATTATTTACCAATGTTTGTAGTTTAAATAAGTTTCTCACTGCATTTGTATCAAAATTGTCAATTTCGAAGACAATTGGTGTAGGGGAAATCAGTTGTTTTTTAGAGTTGATCATAATACATTTTCATACTTGATATTCTTTGAAAATTTTACATTGGGGACATGACAGTGGTAAGAGGACTGGCCGTCAAGCCAAAAGCCCGGACCGATGACTTCCTCTTCCAAGTCACACTTAAGCCAGTCACGAAAGACCACGAGGCTTTACGCAAACGCCTTACCAGACATGTGGCTACCATACCAATGCCAATCGAATAGGGTGGGTCCCATACCCCACTGAATAGGAAGGAACATCACACGCTGTAGGATCTGATTCACCAGTAATGTTGTAGCCTAGAGAGTCTATTACACAAGAAGATCGAATTCAACAATAGCTGCCACATGAAAAATTATGTATAACATGGTGGAGAAAGGAACAACTTATCAACCCTGCTCTGCCACGCTGGAGGCATTTCAGAGTAATTTTGGCTCAAGCCATAGCATCCAAATACAAATTTTGTTGCAGCACATTGCTCCTGATCATACTCATCTTTATTGGCATAGTCCTTGGACCAGATGAACCAGCACAATAGAGTGATAATCACTCGATGGGGACCCAAGTAAGCAAGCTATTAGAGCCATATTAAAGCTATATAGAGCTATATGCTGTATTTGATAAATGGGAGATAAATATCAAGGAGTTGATGGAAGAGAGGACAAGAATTTCAGCATATAATCGTTGGCAGTATTGTTGGACGCTTGGTAGATGGGGTTATTCACATATTTTTCTTATTCTATGGGGGTTTCAACATACATGTATTGGAGTGTGGGACATTTGACTATCATGTATTTAGGAACTTACATTGACAGTGTTGTTATATCATTATGTGGGAGTTACTTTATTATTGTACATGGGATGTGGGAGTTACATATTCGGTTCACTTCTCTTGCAAATTTTGGAGTGCTATTTTAGCATGTCGTGCTTGAGTTAGGTAGAATTTGAGAAGCCTCAGTTCACTTCCCATTAGTCCCACCTTGTGCCATGAGATTTGAAGTTGTATTTGTTTTTGGGAGAATATAAAAGTATGCATGCAATTTCTGCGTACAACTTTCCTTGTATCTCATGGTTGAATGCTTTCCTTTATGTTGTTTCTATTATATCTGAGGTGCTTCTAAAATCAAAATAATAGTGCCATAAAAAATTTAGCCAATTGTTTGCACCGGCCAGGAAATGTTCTTGTGGTCTGTATGATGTGCAAGTCGTTAGACTTAGGGCACTCATCATCTGGTTTGGGTGACAGCAGCGTCAGAGTGAGAGTGCCCATTCTAATGCCAGTAATTGGGACAAAATACTCTCGTTAGGGTAAAGGTCAATCCCAAAAAGAGGCTATCTAAAACAACAACGCTTTTAGGCTAAAAACAGATTCCGGGAAGGCCTGGGGGGACAGGATGAAGGATTTTGGCCTCCATATGTTGTGGTTGTGTTTGATTTTTGTTTCTGTACTTTTGACTTCTTTTGTTGAGCATTATTAGAAGGTTCATGTGCTTGGAGAATGTATTAAACTTTTGTGTGTTTTTCCCAAATTGAGTAATGGCAGAGCGGAAGGCTGTTTGTCTAAATCTCAGCAATAAGCCAACAATATGATTGGTCAGATGGTGGTATGGTGCAACGCTTTTGGTGTTGATTCTTGGTCATCGCAGGTATTCAGCACAAGGGATGATGCTTAATGTTTTTGATGACATAGCTGCAATCCTAGGAAAAGATACCAATGTCATCCGTGCAAAAGAACCTGATGGGGAGATGTATGAGGAGAAATAATCCCAAACAGTTACTGGCATTTCTTTCATTCGACACTCATTGATATGCATGCAAAGAATAAGTAATAAAATGTCTTATTCTAAATGAGGCCAAAGGTAGATGCTTGCCAAGAAAAGTAGTAATTAAGGAGATGATGTAAGCATATCCAGTTGCATAGCAGTCACTTAGTTGTAGGATTTGTCAGATAAGTAATAATATGAGTTTTCAATTTTAAATGAGGCCAAAGCTAGAAGCTCACCAAGAAGATGAGCACAATTAAGGAGACAATGTAAGCAAATCCAATTGACTAATTGTCACTTAGTTGTAGGGTTTGTAGCATAAAAAATAATATGATTTTTTCGTTAATGTGAATTATACAGTCAAATCCACAGTATTGGAGGCACAAATAGTATTATGTCATCGACAATAAATATAGTAAGAGTTGTGATCGTCAGTGGCATATGGTTGTAGATATCATTGGTGATAATGTGTATTTAAAGGTAGAATAAAGACATTATACACTCCCATCGGTTGTAATTTTTCTATAATATTCATCACCGATATCAATGATTGGTCTTTGCACTAATGTTGAAGGTGGAAATATAGAATGAAGAGGAGTATCACAAATGAAGAAGTGCATAGTTCTCAATAGTGCATGTGGTCAAATTGCAATCTCGAGAAATGGCGAGCTTGTTGCTGGAAATCTATTGGCAACAATGATGGTAGTCTTTAGAAGGGAAGCTAGTACGATAACAATATGATGGTCATCGATTTTGTGGCTTGGCGGTGGTAGGATTATAAGAGTTGTTGAACGGTTTATGGTTGCCATGGTTAGCAGTTATGGTGCATGGTGTCGGTAACGTAGAATTTGCACATTTTCGTCGGACAACAAATTGGTTTTAGCCTTCATTGGTGATAATCTAGATGAGGTTGTCATCAATGAATATAGAGAGGGTATGGGGATATTGCTTGTGGAATTTTCTTCGTCTAAGGATTCACTGTCGAAGGCATTGTTGTATGTTGTCAGCAAAGTTGTTGGGCCATCAACATCAAAGGGCCGTTAGAGTGCGTGCAGTTAGGGTGGTTGTCGATGCAAGATCAATGGGTTGTCGGCGAAAAATGTCAATGGATTGTCATCGGTGAATTATTGTGGTAAAATATTAGAACCCATTTATTTCCTTAGATGAGTTGTCACTTCCACATGTCCGTGTTATAATAGTTGAGTTTGGGATTTTAAATAGCCCTAAGGTTGAATTTCAAGTCAATTGTATCAATACTATTGTCTTAGAGTCCCCCCATATAAAGTGTTGTAGTAAATGAGTATATTAGGCTTGTCAAGAGGGGGGGAGGAAAAGTTACCCCCAAACAATGCCTTGGTAAACGCACAAATCCTTAGATACCAACGTTGTCACACAATGACATATTTGTGATGTTCTCTCATGATTATGGGCATTCTTTACACAGTTTGGAGATTTGGTAGGTTGAAGTATAAGGTGATGAGATATGGATTGTGCTAGCAGCATAAGGAGGGTGATGGGCAGCATAAAGAGGTGCATCATAGTGACCACAAGATTGTCATTATAGGGAAATTTAACATTCAGATGACAAAGTTGCTCCAATATTTATCAGTTGTGTGCATATCACTTTGTCTCGAGGAAGATAAGTGGTTAAGTCCAAAGGAAATGTTGGTAGTATTTTTCAAAACTTGGTATTGGGGGTTATTCACATATTTGTCTTATTCTATGGGAGGGGTTACACATTCATGTATTGGAATATGACACATCTCACTAATGTATTTAGGGATTCGCATGAGCGAGGTTGGTATATCATTATATGGGAGTTACTTATTGTTTTGTAAATGGGATGTGGGAGTTACATAGTCGGTCCAGCTCATATGTCATGATGGGATTCATAAATTAACATGTTGCACTTGAGAGTTGGGTAAGGCTCAAGCTAGTTCAAGTTCTCCACCCATTGGTCCCTGTTGTCAACCTGGAGTTGCACCCTGAATCGAAGACGTGCTGAAATGGCCAATCCTCTCTCCGATTGAAACAATGGGATCTTCTCACGAGGGTGGGTGCCTCAATGGTGAGAAGAACCTCTAGAGAAGGCTGGTTCCTGTAAGATGTATCAATGGATCTCGACTCTGTGATGCGAATCTACCATGGAAAAGGGAGAAAGAAACTTGACAGGGAAATCCTACCTAATGACGGTGATACACCAAAATGTTGATCCACTCTACTTAGAACTTTGAACACTGAATCAAACAAGGGAAAAAGAAGAACTTTGATTTCAATTGATCACTATGCATAAATATTTTATGAGAAGGTTCGATCCAATGACCAAAACATGAGGGAAAACGATGGAGAGAGGTCTGATACAAGACACTTTGCAGCCACCTAACATCCACTTACAGCTTCAGCAAAAGACATATAGAACACTGAACATGACCTGCATAATATGATGAGCTAGCAACTAGGTATTGTTGGAATAATTGTCATTGATGTCAAAGGAATTGTAACGGATATGAATGAAAATGTCAAACGGAATTGTTGCCGAAAGTGAACGGAAGTGTTGTTGGAAGTGAACGGAATTGTTGCCGGAAGTGAACGAAAATGTCGACGAAAATGTTAAAAGAAATGTCGACGAAAATGTTAACGGAATTGTCGACGGAAATGTCAATGGTCACATCTTTTGGTGAAGAGGTACTGTTGTCAACCTGGAGCTGCGTCCTGAATCGAAGACATGCGTGAAATGGCCAGTCTTCTATCCGACTGAAACAATGCGATCTTCTCACGAGGGTGGGTGCCTCAATGATGAGAAGAACCTCCAGAGAACGCTGGTTCCTGTATGATGTATCAATGAAGACCTCTACTGTATGTTGCGGACTACCATGGAAAAGAAAGAAGGAAACGTTAAGGGGAAATCCTACCTAATGACGGTGATACAACAAATTATTGATCCACTCAACTTGGAACTTTGAACACTGAACAAACAAGGGAAAAGGAAGACCTTCGATTTCAATCAATCACTTATGCATAAACATTTCATGAAGAGGTTCGATCTGATGACCAAAACATAAGGGAAAACGATGGAGAGAGGTCTAATACAAGACACTTTGCAGCCACCTAACATCCACTTGCAGCTTCAGCAAAAGACGTAAAGAACACTTAACATGACCTGCATAAGGATAATCTAGCAACTAGGTATGAATCAGAATTTAGGAAGGGAGAGAAATCTACCACTTATGCAAATTGCTGAAGAAATATACACTATGCCTACGCTTGAAATCTGAAAGTACAATCCTTCTATTGATTGAAAAGGTTACACAACTCACCAATGGCAGAGTCTGGTCTAGCCAAGAGAGATTGGATTTTTTTTAATCAAGGCTCAAAACCAATTTATAGAAAATTACAAGAGGCCAAAGATTGGTGTTGAAAATTTGAAGAGAAGGATTAACTTAGGTTAACTCAAGGCTGACTTGGCCTTTCAATAAAATATGTTTTCTCTTTGTCATTGCATGAAACTTCTTGCGCTTGAGGAAGTGAACTTGTCTTTGTTATGAACCGCCCACCTCTCTTTGCATGGAAATCCACGCCAATGTCAATTTTAGAACTCTATGTGAACTGCTTGATGCCGAGTTGGAACGTTTGAAAAGCGCTGAGTTAGATGAAGAGATCGGCTGAGTTGGACGAAGAGATCATTCTCCTTCGCATAGAAAGCTCCTAGTGAATGCGGCGTGTAACAATTAGTCAACTCTAAATCTGCAACAGTCAACTCGACATGCAAATTTGGAACTTTGGTTGGACTCTCGGATGCGTGGAGTTGACCCGGAGATGAGCGGGACTTCAATAACCAGTCAACTGAAGCTTTGACCGGTGTTCGAAAATAGCCCCTGCTTGCATGTATTTTACTCTGTTATGGCCTGCCTGTTTGTGTCTATTTCTGGCGGGATTCTATATTTGGATGTATTTTTTTCGGACTTGTCTTATTTCCTCTTTTGCACAGTCCAAAAACTATTACTTTTGGGTGTCTTGGCTTAATTCTTTAGGATTTTATTGAAGGGGCCTGTCCGAATTTCTTCAGACTTTTTGTCCTAAGGAATTCCTTCGGACAAAAAGCCCAAAGGTTTGCTTTTGGCACTTTCCCTTTGTTGTTTGCCCTGTCAACTTTTTGTTTGGACCGCTAAGTCATTTTCTTGCGGACGAAATGTCCGCAAGAATTATATTGGTCTCTTCCTTTGGCCTTCGGAATTCGTCTTCGGGTTTATTTTCTCGGACTTGTCTTCGGACTTTCCTATGGCAACTTTTTCGCTAAATGATTTCCGTCGAACAAATTGTTCGCTTGAATTGTCCTGACCCTGTCACTTCTCCACAGACCTTGATTTCCCTCGGCTTTTTTTTTGCGCAGCTATTTCTCCGAATTTCTTCAGACTTTTTTTCCGAAGGAATTCCTTCGGACAAAAAGCCCGAAGGAATACTTTTTTATTTGCCTTTGTTTCAATGGACTTTGCTGTCGACTGCCTTCCGAAAAGTACCCTTCGGAAAAACACAGAGGTACAGACACCGACCAAGTGCCCTCCGCAAGGGCTCGTGGCTCTCCCTTTGTGGCCTTCAGAAAAATTGCAATGGTCACCCGGGTTTTTGCAAAGGTCCGAATCTGCTCCTGTACCTTCCCGAAGGGTAAGTGCCCTTCAGGATTGTTGAAAAAGACCCTTCCGAAGGGTCTTGGCTTTTCCTTTGTTGACTTGGGTGGACTTTTGGATTCTCCAAAGTATTCCTTCGGACAAAAGTCCGAAGGAATTACTTCCTTTGTCTTAGGCACTTTGGCTTTGTCTTTTGCCTTGCGGACTTTTGTCCTTAGCACTTTTCCGAAGGCTCTTTTCCGAAGTAAAAGCCTTTTTGATGAACCATTCCCTTGGAATTTTCCTGTTGTAGCAAAGGCCCTTACCAAAAAAGCAATGTATTCTTTCTTCCTTGGCTAGAGACGTGAACTTTCTAAATGGCAAGAGACAATCTGCCCTGTGGAAGAATTGTCAACAGGTACCTCTTGGATGGGACACATCCTTTAAAGGCTATATAAGGGAGAAGAGATGTGGAAGTATTACAAGCATTCGATTTGATTGAAATAGAATATCTCTTAAGAAAAGAAGTGTGAAGGGAAGTTTTATTTTAATGAAGAATATCATATGAGAATTATGAAATAGAGGAAAGCAGAAATTATATAAGAAAATCAGTGAGAGAAAAAGTTAAAGAGAAGCGAAGCCATCATTCGATTAAAGAAGCAATCACAGACAGTGGAATCGATTTGGCTTGGGGTCGGTGCCTCATAGTCTAGGGGTTGGTGCTCACGAATTGGTCAGGTTGGTGCTTGGCGAAGGGGATCGGTGTCTCCAGTGGGTGGGTGCTCACAAATTGATCGAGTTGGTGCTTGGTTTGAAGATTGGTGTCTGTCATGTCCCCTTCTCAGTGACATCTCTCAGAGCAGGATTAGCCTATCATACGACCCTCGTAGGCTGATCGTTTGGATAGAGGGTCACCTGGGAGCTTGGCACATGCTTCAGATTGGCAGAGTTTGATCAGTTGGTTTTCGTTTGGGCTCGATCGGACACTTTTGGCAGAAGTTACTATTTTTAGCAGTTCTTGGTGGTCAGTGTGGGACCCCTGCTATTTTTGGCAATATGGGTTGACAGCATTCGGAATCACTCCAGTATATGACCGCTTCAGACGGTTCGGTCATCGGGCGAGTAACGAGGGAAATATTAATATTTAATTGTATTAATTAAATATTAATATTACAAGACTATTATATTAAGTTATAATTAAAAATTATAACTTAAGTGTTTTAATGCTGAGGGGGCGCCCATCATCAGGAAGGGGTCAAATTTAACATTATTATAAAATTTGGCCTAAGTTGAAAATATTAAAATATTAAAGAAGTGCGATTTTTAATTAAAGGCCCTATTATGGAGGAAATCGCACCTCTTTGGTTATTTATTCTTTTGCATTGGGAGGAGCGCCATTATGTCATTTTGGAGAATTGAAAATTGATCATTTTGGTCTGAGCAAGAAGCTTCAGGGTTTCAGGTTCAAATTCCTTGGAGAACGTGCCATCTCCATTGGAAGCAATTCAGAGGGTGTGAAATAACCCCTGATTTATTGCAACAGGGGTTTCTTCATTCAGGAGAAATCATTGATCTTCAGAGGATATCATTACAGGTTTCATCAGAGTATTCATTCTACAGACAAGGGTTATTTAGGCGCCTATTTTTGGAGATTGGGAGAGTCTGGATAACAGGCCGTACAGCAGCATTAATTGATGGTTTTAACCCAGCCGTACCTGTACCTGGCCGTACCATTCACAGCAGGCCGTACCTTTTTGGTCATTGGGAATTACGCCCCTTTCTGGTCTTGTTCTTCATCATTTGGGAGCGCAGTTGTTTAGGGAGCAAGCAGAGGTCACCAGATTCAAGAGAGGATGCCAAACATATGTGGCCGTACCATTTTCAACTGGGCATTTAATGTTGTACCAGAATAACCAGGTTTTTAAAATATTATTGCTTTTTACCTTATATGCATATGGTTTTCATTGTAATCGATTCAGGAAGTTTTTATATTAAAAGAAGCTTGGAGTTTGCAGTACAGTTTTCAATTTACGAAGTTAGATATTTTTTTTATAGAATTTATTAATCATTTATGCAAAAGTCGCATTTTCTTCAAATACTGTCAAAAAAACCCAAAAACATCAAAAAAAATTCAAAACTTCAGAAAAAACCATAAAAACCGTTAGTTGTCAGAATCAGAGGGAACTTGGGGTTCCTACAGTGGTATCAGAGCTAAATCCTGCCATCCTACGGGTTTAGCTATCTTATGCAGCCAGAACAGATTGGGTCACCCAAGTATTACACACGCAGGCGAGCCCTGATTGACAGGCAACAGAGTTTGAGCAGGCAGCCAGGAAATATCGCTGACAGAACAGATATACCTAGGACAGGACATAATGACAGAGATCAGGAGGGTGCAGAGTTCATGCATACACTCAGAGATCTTCGTGCAGGGCAATGGCGGTCCGATGAGGTATTGCAGCAGGTGGCAGCGGCACTGCAGAGGTTGGGTACTTCGAGGAGACCGTCACCTAACCGTGACGATGATAGGAGTGATGCAGGGTCACGGAGAGCTACTAGGGCAGCGTCACGGACAGCAGATAGGCCTACTAGGCCCACTTTCACGAGACAGGAGCCCGGCGAGGCTATACCAGATGAGGAGCATGATGAGTTATTCGTTGATACCCTTATGGCAGCGCATGAAGAATGGGAGTTGGTACCGCCTGCGGTCAAAGAGATGATCACTTTTGACCGTTTTATTACACAAAGGCGAGAGCATAACAGATCTCGACAGGATAGGAGACCTCGTCAGCAGAATAATGATCTAAAACATGCTACGAATCGGCTCACATTGGCGACGTTCGATGGTAGTGGTAAGATGACTGCCCAAGCTTGGATCAGCAAGCTTGACACATTCCTTACACTGCGCCCGATGGCTGAGAGTGACGCCATTAGATACGCTACATTGCATCTTGAGGGAGTTGCCTACGACTGGTGGCACCACGGTATGGTGACCTTACAGCATGACAGGATCACTACATACCAGGAGTTTGTGGACAGGTTGGTTGAGCGCTTTGACAAGAAGGATCCAGAAACCTACTTCCGAGACTTGGCACAGTTGAGGCAGAGTGGCAGTGTAGAGACCTACATAGGTGACTTCCAGAAGTTATCCGTTATGGTCCCTAACATTTCCGAGAGGCGCTTGGTAGTACTCTTCATGGAGCGGTTGTCAGAGCCATTGCGAGGTTGGATCAAAGCTTTTGATCCTCCTTCATTACAGGAAGCGATGAAGAAAGCACGAAACATGGAGTTAGCAGCACCATCGAGCAAATTCAGCTCCAGAGGTTCTTCATCATTCAGGGATAACAAGGGCTTTAACAGGTGTAAGGATAAGTCTGATTTTAGCAAAGAAAAATCAAACTCTAGGAATGATCCAAAAGGTAAATCAGCAGCCCCACCTTTGGATCATGAGGCCCTTAATGACCTACGCAGGAAGAAGCTTTGCTTCTACTGCAAAGGACCATATGACGCTAATCACGATTGTCCTCTAAGACCTAAGGGCAAGGCAAATCGTATAATGTGGGCGTTCTATGAGGACTCGGAATCAGAGGATTCCGAACAGCAGGAGAGTTCCGAGAGTTCAGAGCCAGAGGCTCCAGAGCATAGAGTTGAGACAGAGCCCGAGCTTCAGGTACAGGAGGCCCGTTTATCTAGTATCCAGCAGGAGGGTTCTTTCCGGATTCGTGGTGTGTTGGCAGGACAGAGGGTCATTACCCTACTTGATACAGGAGCCACGCATAATTTCATAGATACTAGATTTGTTGAGAAACGTGGACTCATCACTGAGGAGTTCGAGGGCATAAGAGTCAAAGTGGCCGATGGGTACACTTTGAAATGTGAACGCATGATTAAGGATCTCCCTTTATGCTTGAACAAATATGAGTTCAAGGCAGATTACTATGTTGTTAATATGGGGGACATTGATTTGGTTTTGGGGATGAAGTGGTTACATTCATTGGATGAGGTCACACTTCGTCTCAAGGACATGGAGATCCGTTTTGATGTTGACGGGAAGACACACATACTTAAGGCAATTCGGGACAGCAACATCAAAACAATTTCTTTCCGCCGGATGGAGCGGCTCATGCATCACGACATGGTAGAGTGGGCTGCCGAGTGTCATTTAGCACCTATACAGGAGGGACAGCAAAAGATAGACTATCATCCGGATATACAGGAGTTGAGAGTCAGGCATGACAAGGTGTTCAGTGATATTCCGCCAGGTAGACCTCCAGACAGGGGCATAGAGCACATCATTGAGCTCGAGGAGGGTGCGAAACCCGTCATGATAACTCCTTGCAGGCATCCTAAAAGATTGAAGGATGAGATAGAAAAGACAATAAAGGAGTTACTTGCTATGGGCCACATTCGGCCTAGCAAGTCACCATTTGCTTCTTCGGTTGTGTTGGTGAAGAAGAAGGATGGGACATTACGCATGTGCATTGATTACAGGGTCCTGAATAAGAGGACAATTAAGAATAGATACCCGATACCGAGGATTGATGAGCTCCATGGGTCATGTTACTTCACTAAGATTGATTTACGGTCGGGATATCATCAGATCAGGGTCCGAGAGCAAGACATAGAGAAGACTGCCTTCCGATGCCATTGTGGGCACTTCGAGTTCGTAGTGATGCCATTTGGACTCACTAACGCACCAGCCACTTTTCAGTCTACGATGAACAGGGTTTTTCATTCATTACTGAGGAGGTTTGTGTTGGTCTTTTTCAATGACATCCTCATATATAGCAGGACTTGGCAGGAGCACTTAGCTCATTTGGAGACAGTATTGAGTATCTTGGAGAGGGAGTCCTTGTACGCCAAGGAATCCAAGTGTGACATAGGGATGACCGAATTGCTATATCTCGGTCACATCATTAGTGCAGATGGAGTGCGCATGGATCCTGAAAAGATCCGCGCCATTGTTGACTGGCCTACACCGGCGAACCTGACACAGTTGAGAGGGTTTCTCGGTTTATGTGGGTTCTACCGCAGATTCGTGAATGGGTATTCACGACATGCAGCCCCGATGACAGATTTATTGAAGAAGGGGGCTTTTGATTGGACTTCAGAGGCACAGGAGTGTTTCATGAAGTTCAAGGAGCTGATGACTACATGCCCTGTTCTAGCACTACCCGACTTTACGAAGCCGTTCGAGCTTCAATGCGATGCATCAGGTGAGGGCATTGGTGCGGTGCTTATGCAGGACAAGCACCCGATTGTGTATGAGAGCCGCAAGCTCAGAGGACCCGAGAGATTGTATAGTATATATGATAAGGAGATGCTCGCAATCATGCATGCCTTAGCAAAATTTCGACAGTATCTTGTCGGCAGCAAATTTTGCATTAAAACTGATCATAACAGCTTGAGACACTTCTTAGGGCAGCGAGATCTCAATGATAGGCAGCAGAAGTGGGTCAGTAAGTTGCAGGCTTATGACTTTGATATCTCATATATCAAAGGTACACAGAATGTAGTGGCTGATGCACTTTCACGTAAGCCGTACTTGAGCACTATGGTTCATATTTCAGAGGATTGGAGGCATATGATAGTGGCAGAGTATGCCAAGGACAGTTGGGCCTCCAGCATTGTTGAGGGATCAGCAGTTGATACCAGGTATACACTTGTGAATGATTTGATCATTTACAAGCACAGGATATATTTGATCCCAGGGTCAGAGGTGAAGAACATTGTTATGCGAGCCTTTCATGACACACCTACAGCAGGACATCCTGGATATTTCAAAACATACAGGCAGATTCGGGAGAGATTCACTTGGAAAGGACTCAAGACAGATGTTCTTCAGTATGTGCGTGAGTGCCCTGTTTGTCAGCAGAACAAGCAGGAGAACACGTACCCGGCAAGTTTGTTGCAGCCACTTCCGATTCCTGACAGGAAGTGGGAATGCCTGTCGATGGATTTTGTCACGGGCTTGCCTAAAGCCCAAGGGCGTGATTGCATTTATGTAGTTGTGGATCGGCTTATGAAGTATGCCCACTTCTTTCCGATCACCACGACTTACACAGCTACGCAGGTAGCAGAGGTTTTCTTTCGCGAGGTATTCAGACTTCATGGGTTGCCTCGGAGTATCGTGAGCGACAGAGATAGTCGGTTCCTGAGTAACTTCTGGCAGGAGGTTTTCAGACTCTGTGGGACTGAGCTCACTCCGAGCACTAGCTACCACCCGCAGACTGATGGGCAGACAGAGATTGTGAACAAGTGGGTGGAAGGATACCTCCGAAACTACATAGCAGGGCAGCAGAAGGCGTGGGTCAAATGGATACATTTGTGTGAGTATTGCTATAACTCGACATTCCATATGACCATTCAGATGTCACCCTTCATGGCGTTGTACGGGTATGAGGCGCCGAGTTTCCTTGATTTGCTACTAAGCGACAGTAGAGTGCCGAGTGCAGGAGGTTGGTTGCAGGAGAGTCAGGACACTATGAGGGCTCTCAAGGAAAATATAGCTAAGGCACAAAATCAGCAGAGACAGTATGCAGATCAGAAGAGGACGGAGAGGCATTTCGAGGTGGGTGACATGGTTTACCTCATGCTGCAGCCCTACCGTCAGTCCACTCTTAGGAAGAGTGGGTCAGAGAAGCTCAAGCCGCGCTATTACGGACCTTTCAGGATCCTGAGGAGAGTTGGCGAGGTGGCTTACGAGCTTGAGCTTCCAGCAGAGAGCAGGGTACACAACGTTTTTCATGTATCACGCCTCAAGAAGGCGTTGGGTCATCGTGTGGTACCGTCTGCAGTTCTACCTCCCTTAGATGATGAGGGAAAATTGATTTTAGTACCTGAGTCCATCTTGGAGTATAGGGAGAGACAGTTGCGTAGGAGGACTATCAGGGAATATCTGGTGAAATGGAGAGATTTGCCTGTTGAGGATGCGACATGTGAGAGTGAGGATATTCTACAGCATCTGGCATTGAGATTGCTGGAGGACAAGCAATTTCAAGAGGGGCGGACTGTCATGTCCCCTTCTCAGTGACATCTCTCGGAGCAGGATTAGCCTATCATACGACCCTCGTAGGCTGATCGTTTGGATAGAGGGTCACCTGGGAGCTTGGCACATGCTTCAGATTGGCAGAGTTTGATCAGTTGGTTTTCGTTTGGGCTCGATCGGACACTTTTGGCAGAAGTTACTATTTTTAGCAGTTCTTGGTGGTCAGTGTGGGACCCCTGCTATTTTTGGCAATATGGGTTGACAGCGTTCGGAATCACTCCAGTATATGACCGCTTCAGACGGTTCGGTCATCGAGCGAGTAACGAGGGAAATATTAATATTTAATTGTATTAATTAAATATTAATATTACGAAACTATTATATTAAGTTATAATTAAAAATTATAACTTAAGTGTTTTAATGCTGAGGGGGCGCCCATCATCAGGAAGGGGTCAAATTTAACATTATTATAAAATTTGGCCTAAGTTGAAAATATTAAAATATTAAAGAAGTGCGATTTTTAATTAAAGGCCCTATTATGGAGGAAATCGCACCTCTTTGGTTATTTATGCTTTTGCATTGGGAGGAGCGCCATTATGTCATTTTGGAGAATTGAAAATTGATCATTTTGGTCTGAGCAAGAAGCTTCAGGGTTTCAGGTTCAAATTCCTTGGAGAACGTGCCATCTCCATTGGAAGCAATTCAGAGAGTGTGAAATAACACCTAATTTATTGCAACAGGGGTTTCTTCATTCAGGAGAAATCATTGATCTTCAGAGGATATCATTACAGGTTTCATCAGAGTATTCATTCTACAGACAAGGGTTATTTAGGCGCCTATTTTTGGAGATTGGGAGAGTCTGGATAACAGGACGTACAGCAGCATTAATTGATGGTTTTAACCCAGCCGTACATGTACCTGGCCGTACCATTCACAGCAGGCCGTACCTTTTTGGTCATTGGGAATTACGCCCCTTTCTGGTCTTGTTCTTCATCATTTGGGAGCGCAGTTGTTTAGGGAGCAAGCAGAGGTCACCAGATTCAAGAGAGGATGCCAAACATATGTGGCCGTACCATTTTCAGCTGGGCATTTAATGCTGTACCAGAATAACCAGGTTTTTAAAATATTATTGCTTTTTACCTTATATGCATATGGTTTTCATTGTAATCGATTCAGGGAGTTTTTATATTAAAAGAAGCTTGGAGTTTGCAGTATAGTTTTCAATTTACGAAGTTAGATATTTTTTTTATAGAATTTATTAATCATTTATGCAAAAGTCGCATTTTCTTCAAATACTGGCAAAAAAACCCAAAAACATCAAAAAAAATTCAAAACTTCAGAAAAAACCATAAAAACCGTCAGTTGTCAGAATCAGAGGGAACTTGGGGTTCCTACAGTGTCTCCAATAGGTTGGTGCCTACAAACATTGTAAAAGAGTTATATATATATATATATAAGGAATATTTCTCCGTGATTTTCTCCTGAAAGGGTTTCCACGCAAATTTGTGTCTATTTGCATTGTGTGGTTTTGCATTGTATTCTTTGATTGCTTTGAATATATTAATTGCAGAGTAATTTGAGGTTTTGGATTTAAGATTAATAGTCGAAAGCAAAAAATATATATATCTTATACTGATTCACCCCCCCTCTCAATATAAGCTTGTGCTTAACAATTGGTATCAGAGCCAGTTCCTTCGGTGTTAGCACAACTGCTAGAAGGTAGATCTTGAAAAGCACATATGGCAGGATCTCAAGTGTTGGATGGTTTCTCCACTAACAAGGCTCCTTTGTTCGATGGAATGAATTACGCATTTTGGAGCCTAAGGATGAAGACTTACTTGATGGGCCTAGGTTTCGATATTTGGCAAGCAGTGGTAATAGGATACACAACGCCACAAATTGCACCAACGGATGCCATCGAAAAAAAGGCCAATGAGAACAATGCAAAAACTATGAATGCAATCTTATGCAGGCTTTCAGAAAATGAGTTTGTTAAGGTTATGCATTGTGAATCTGCGAAAGAGATTTGGTATAAACTCAACACTATTTATGAAGGTGATAGTAAGGTGAGAAAAGCAAAACTCCAAACCCACCGGAGGCAGTTTGAAAGTTTAAAAATGAAGAATGATGAAAACATTGTTGGGTATCTTCTTCGTGTCGATGAGATTGTTAATGTCATTCGAGGTCTCGGAGAGAAAATTGAAGAATCTGTAATCGTTCAGAAAGTCCTGAGATCCCTACCTTTGAGATTTGATGCAAAGGTCTCTGCCATTGAAGAAATGAAGGATTTAGACACAATGAAAATGGACGAGCTCCATGGAATTCTTACGGCATACGAAATGAGAACTGAATCTGAGAGACAGTTGAAGAATGAAGCATCATTCAAGGTCTTGAAGAAAGAGAAGATCAAAGAACCAGAATCAAGTGAAAATTCAAGTACTGAAAAAGATGAAAATGAAGCTCTATTCATTCGAAAGCTAAAGAAAGGATCGGGCAAATATAAAGGAAAGTTACCATTTAAATGCTTTAATTGTGATAAAATTGGTTATTTTGTAGCCAAATGTCCAAATAAAGGAAATAGCGATGATGAGGGAAACAAACCAAAGTACAAAAAGGGATTCAAGCCGAGCAAAGACAAACAAAGATTTGAGAAATAAAAGAAAAGCCTATACTCCAAGAGGTATAGCAGCTCATCTGAAGAAAACAAAGAAAGAGATGTTGAGAGTGATAATGAAGAGATTCTGTTCATGGCTATAGAAGAAAACGCCACCACCAGCAAAGATATTTTGGAGGAAGACAAAGACATGGAAGAAGAAGGTGAAGTGAACCTTGAAGAAGAACTTATTTGCGCGTTGGAAGAAATGAAAGCATTTAAGAAGAATCAGAAACTGAAGTTACAGCTCTGAAAATATGAAGAGAATCGAGACTTCAAAGCGAAGACATCACAAGTCCTTGAGGAATCAAACAAGGTAATCATTGATCTGAAAAATCAAATCAAAAAAGTTAAACAAGTTGAAGAAGATTTGAGAAGTCAGCTACAAATGAAAGAAGAAGAGTGTAATCAATTGAAAACTGAGTTAGGTTCTTTGAAAGATAAGCATGAGAGGCTCATAATCAAGGTTGAGAAAAATCATGAGATATCAGTCCAAGGTGAGAAGGATGCAAGTTTTACGGGCAATTTGAAGAAGCCAATCAGGCAGCCCAATGCTTTCAGGTTTTCCAATTCTTTTCATGGCCATTGTTTTGTTTGTCATCATGTTGGACATAGGGCAAGAGACTGTTTGAGGAGAAGCAATCTGTCAAAGAGAGATCTCAGTCACCTTCAAGCAAAAGGTATGAGAAATGTTGCTTGCTTTTGGTGTCATAAGGTTGGCCATATTGCTAAATTATGTCCAAGTGGAGTAAAGAGATCCTCAAGGTATGCCAAATGCTATGGAGCCCCTAGAAGATATGAGAAGGGCCAAACTCAGGTTTGGAGACCTAAGACAGTAAAGGTTGATCAGATTGAGTCTAAGAGTGAGAATGGATTACTTTCTACGATAGAGAAAGAATCAGATAGGAAGGACTGTGTGAAACTCTTGTTATCAGGAGTTGTAGAAAAGACAGTGAATACTAGTCCTAAGCAGCCTGCAGATCAAAGAGAATCTCTTGTTACAATTGAGCATGAGCCTTGTCAAGATTCCCTATTATTAGTTTCTAATGATAGTGCGTTGGAAGGTAAGACAATTGCAAGAGTTGAGAAAATGAACAACATCATGGATTTTGAGGTTAGTGAGTCAAAGAAGTTAGACATGCCTAAATGGATTCTAAGAGAAAGAAATCAGTCTCATGGATGCAAGAGGATCAAGGAAGTAACAGGGGAGTTGTGGGCATCTCCTGGGTTCACTTTGTTCTAGGACCCTTTGTGTGGGGTGTCTCTTCTAGGCTTCAAGGAGACACTTTACAGAAAAAGGAAGCATGGTGGATGCATGTTGGGTCTTGGCTATGTTGCATGACAAGAAAGTCATGAAGGTGAGTTAATAGATCAATTTGTATATCATTTAGAGGTAAGCTTCAATTTAGATTGACCAAACGGAGATCTTTTAGCAGGCAATCATCAAGGTCAGGTCCAAGGATCAAGTGACAAGGTATGAATGGGTTCAGGTAAGATCACGAGCTAATGGAGATCTATGGAGTCATATGTCAAGCTAATGAGAAACAAGTCAAGTTGAAAATAAAATGCGTAAGGTCAAATCGAAGAGGTGAGTTTATTCCAAATGAATTCATTAAGTTTTGTGAAGATCATGGAATTAAGAGACAATACTCAACTGCAAGGACTCCACAACAAAATGGAGTGGTGGAAAGGAAAAATCGAACCGTTCAAGAGATGGCTAGAACTATGTTGAATGAATCTAAGCTATCAGATAGATTCTGAAGAGAAGCATTGGTTAAGGGGGAGCCAAACTTTTTTTTTCAGCTCCTTGAATGACCCTTTGCCATTGATGTCAAAGGGGGAGAATGGCAGTACCGGGAGTTACAGCAAGGGGGAGTTGCAAAAAAGATCTTTTTGGAAGGTTGCCATCAATGACAAAGGGGGAGATTGTTGGAATAATTGTCATTGATGTCAAAGGAATTGTAACGGATATGAATGGAAATGTCAAACGGAATTGTTGCCAGAAGTGAACGGAAGTGTTGCTAGAAGTGAACGGAATTGTTGCCGGAAGTGAACGGAAATTTCGACTGAAATGTTAACGGAATTGTCGACGAAAATGTCAACGGTCACATCTTTTGGTGAAGAGGTACCTCTTGGATGGGACACATCTTTTAAAGTCTATATAAGGGAGAAGAGATGTGGAAGTATTACAAGCATTCGATTTGATTGAAGATCACATAAGAGTGACAGACAAGGAAGAGAGGAAGAGCAAAAAGTGAAATAGAATATCTCTTAAGAAAAGAAGTGTGAAAAGAAATTTTATTTTAATGAAGAATATCATATGAGAATTATGAAAGAGAGGAAAGCAGAAATTATATAAGAAAATCAGTGAGAGAAAAAGTGTAAGAGAAGCAAAGCCATCATTCGATTAAAGAAGCAATCACAGACGGTGGAATCGATTTGGCTTGAGGTCGGTGCTTCATAGTCTAGGGGTTGGTGCTCCTATGGGTTGGTGCTCCTGTGGGTTGGTGCTCACAAATTGGTCGGGTTGGTGCTTGGCGAAGGGGATCGGTGTCTCCAGTGGGTGGGTGCTCACAAATTGATCGAGTTGGTGCTTGGTTTGGGCATTGGTGTCTCCAGTAGGTTGGTGCCTGCAAACATTGTAAAAGAGTTATATATATAAAAGGAATATTTCTCTGTGGTTTTCTCCTGAAAGGGTTTCCACACAAATTTGTGTCTATTTGCATTGTGTGGTTTTGCATTGTATTCTTTGATTGCTTTGAATATATTAATTGCAGATTAATTTGAGGTTTTGGATTTAAGATTAATAGTCGAAAGCAACAAAAAAATATATCTTATACTGATTCACCCCCCCTCTCAGTATAAGCTTGTGCTTAACAGGTATGAATCAGAATTTGAAAAGGGAGAGAAATCTACCACGTATGCAAATTGTTGAATGAATGTACACTATGCCAACACTTGAAATCTGAAAGTACAATCCTTCTATTGATTGAAGAGGTTACACAATTCACCAATCGCAGAGTCTGGTCTTACCAAGAGGAATAGATTTTATAAGGCTGAAAAGCCATTAATATAGAAATTTACAACAAGCCAAGAGATTGGCGTTGAAAATAGAGAGGGAGTAAACTCAAACCAACTCAACATTTCCAAAAAGTCTATTTTGTCTTCTTCCTCTTTGCATGAAAGCTCCTTGGCGCTAGAATTTAGACGGTGAATTCATACGTTTGACTTTGCTTGTGCACGCTCAGCTAAGGCATGTCTAAAATTAGAAACTTCACTAGCTCTTTAGCGTTTGAGAATGGTCGGTGGGTCTGTTAAAACGTCCACCTCTCTTTGCATGGAAGATTACGCCAAGTTTCCAGAATAGACTCCCCTTGAGCTGCTCGCGTTTGCATGAAGGACAAAGAAAACGTGTAACAAATGTGTCCAGTCAACTCTACTTGGACTGCCAGATCATTGAGAGCCTTACAACGTGGAAGGAACGCCCAAATTTAGAAGTCAAGCTTGAACTGAGCTGGAACGTTTGGATGCATGTGGTTGACTAGTCAAACTACAAAGAAGCGTGATTTTAACAGCGAGTCAACCCAAGATTTGACCAGTCAGCCAAAAAAATAGTCTTTGCTTGCATGAATTTTCTCTTATTTTGCCCTGCCTGTGTCTTGTCTATTTTTGGTGGGATTCTGTTTTTGTCTTCAACTTCTCATCAGGTTATCTATTTTCAACCCTTTTGCATAGTCAGATTTCCCTTAGACTTTCCTCAGATATTCTGTTTCAACTTAGTCCATCCCTTCCATTACTTGTATTTGATTCGAATTATTTTGCTTGTCCCTTTGTTTCATTTCCTGTGGCTTTTTGTCGACTCTACTTATTCCTTCAGACTTTTTGTCCGAAGGAATTCGTTTCCTTGTTAATTTCCCCGAATTAATTCCTTTTAGGCTTTTATGTCTTGCCTTTGTCTTGTCTATTTTCCCCGGGTTTATTTATTCTCCCAAATTTCTTCAAACTTTTTGTCCGAAGGAATTCGTCTCTTCTGGCTATCTTTTCATGCCCTTCGGGAACTTTTGAAGGGTCCACTATTTATGTCTCTACCCTCTGCAAGGGCTTCTGTCTCTCCTATGTGCCCTTCGGAACTTTTGAAGGGTCCTGTCGTTTATCGACCAAGTGCCCTTCGGGAAAATTGGAAAGGTCCACTTCACTGACCAAGTGCCCTCCGCAAGCGCAGGTGTCCTTCGGAACTGGCTTTTCGGAAGAATTGAAGGGCACCCGGGCTTTTTGTAAGTCACCAGGGCTTTTTGTAACCGTCCTTATTCCTTCGGAATTTTGTTTTGTCTTCTCAACTGTGCTCTTCCTCTTTTCTTTCGGACAAAAAACCCGAAGAAAAAAGTCTTGAACGACTGCCACTTAGTCATTTTTTCGGACTTTTTGTCAATCCTTTGAGAGCTCTTTCTCTCGGACAAAATGTCCAAAGAAATTGTCCACCTCTTATACCTGAAAATTCCTTGGGAAGACAAAGCAAATGAGCTTACAGCTTGAATATCTTGGCTGTATTTGCACGTTTGGCTGTAATCAAGCAAGCTCCTTGGAAACCTCTGCATGACTAAACTTCACCTAGCTGTAGATGGCCACTTGGGTGGCTGTAAATGCTCATTTGAGGACCCCAAAACTGATTCACAAGACAAACTTGGCACCATAGCAAAGTTCCGAAGTGTAGGGATGACAATTTTGCCCTGTGGGGGCAAAAATGTCAATAGACCCACCTTGGGCCATGGGTTTGCAATTGTATGGGCTTTTTGGAAAATAATGAAGTGTGCATGTGAAATTTCTCTATGTAATTTTTTCCTTGTTTCTCATCATTGAATGTTTCCCTTTGGCCATGCTTGTATTCAATTTTTCTAAAATATACATAATAGGGTGACAACTTTTGGCCAACAATACTGTTTGGAATACATGGATGAATATATCTTTGAGGCTAGCATTGATAATATTTACATGGCAGCCTACCAACCAAAGGTAGCAAAATTCCCACCCCTCCCCTACAAAACAAGAGACATACGAGGAGAGCTATATGTAGTCCAAAACAAGAACATGTCAAATAAAGAGGAGGATCTAGGGCACAAGCAACCAAAAGGGGGACCATCACAAGTTTAAGGGTTGTCACCCCAAGCAAGGGAGGAAGAGCAGGAAATGGTAACAAATATTAAGGCAATCAAATAACCCCGAAAGGAAAAGGTGCATCTAGAGTTTGTGTGGAAATAACACCAACTTCCCTAGAACCACTAAAGCCCAGTGTGAATTGAATAGTACAACATGTGAATCAAGAACAATTTCAAGCCAAAGCTACAAGCATCTACCAAACAAGGAACAAAGGGACCTCAATTGCAAAGAAGAAACTATGTATAGGGAGGAATCTCAATAGGAGATGTCATGAAGATAGGTGGCCCTCCTATTCTAGGTATGCAAACCTTCCCCACTTTAGTAGCCACCAAAATGCATGATGTCAGTATTACATAGGGGTAGAGACTTCCATTGTACAACTTGACATAGCAGCCAAATTGCTAAAAGGGAGTCCAAGTACTTGAGAGGAAAACATAAATAGCTGAAACTAATAAGTGGGATCCCCAAATATTGATTTGGAGTTTAATATCTCTAATCCCATAGTAGACTATGAAATAAGCTCAAAATAAAGGAGTAATTAGAAGAAGCAAAAGGAAAAGCTGAGGAGACTAATACCAATCAAGAGTCGGGTATACAAATAGGTGTTATTGAAGAGCTAGAGACAAAAGTTCTAGTGAGCTAGAGAGTAGTATGGATCCTAGAATATGCTGTCACATAATTCTTCGTTAATTACACCTTTGACAATGATATAGTTTCTTTTAAGTCGTTCAATTTGTTGCCCCTCCTAGCTTGATGTATCAATATGTTAAACACACACACACACACACACACACACACACACACACACACATATATATATATATATATTTATTTATTTATTTTTATTTTTATTTTTTATTTGTCAATGTTTTTAATTTCTAATTGTAGACATTTAAAGTTAGACACTTTGTGTCGATTTTATCTATCTTACTAATCCGCACTAACATTGTCCTTTCGTCCCTAATCAGTCTTCTATTTGCACTAACATCTCTTGCCCATTCATTATTCAACCCCCCTGATTAATTAATGTTTGTTAATTAGCTAATCTCATCAATAATAGAAAATTATGTAGTGCACAATTACTACTTTCTAAAAAACAATAAATCTTATTTTCCATCTCAAACTTGTGATGTCATCAGAGAACCCACTTGGCAATTTAAAATAATTTTTCAAAAGTCAAAGTGTCCTTCCCAAGGCAAATTCAATGCAAGGTGAGAGGTGTGCAAGCAAGGTCTATGACACGCACTTACACACTCTAAACTCTCATGAATAGATTCTTACAAGTTCTTACACAATCCATGTCATAGCATTAAATGTTTGTCTTCCATTTATAGGATTGATCCTCTACCATTGATCTCCATCTCAGATCAACGGTCACAATTGATCCTGAAAATCTATATATGGAAGGAGTACCTTCCATTTTCAATAAGCTTTCAATTGACAACAAAGTGTTGTTCAAATAGCCTTACAAAAGCTCCAACCACCCTCATTACACCTCATCAAATCATCAAGTTAGCAAGGGATTACGTTGTCGGATTGCCCACACGCACTATACAAGTCTTTTGCAAGTACATATGAGCATCATCACTCTTTTCGGCAAGGAGATAGCAAGGAAAGGTATAACCATTTGTGTTTACTTGTTTGTTTATTTGTCATCTTCTTCGTCTTGCTCAATCGGAGGACATACACCAAGGTTAGCAATATGTTTCAATTTTTTTAAATTTCGAACTAACCGTAAAATTAACCTTTGGAATCGTGTGTTACACTAAATAATGAGCCCTAATATTGATCAGTATCAGATGTTCAATCAAAAGGTAACGTTCTAAAAATTATACGCGCTTTCATTTAAGGAGTTAATTTGACCTTAACTCTATCCCCTCAAAATAGGCCCCTGATGCACCAAGACCTATTCCAAAAGCCAAGTTGGTTAGGCATAACACAGTTGGTTGAGAAGTTAATACAAGGAAACAAACAGGAAATAGGAATGGTTGATTTGTGCAATGCTTACATAAATTAAAGAAAATAAATCACATCAAGAAATGTTGTTGAAACCTATAATAGTGGCATTGAGGGAAAAGGTGATAGTCATTCTCAAAGAAAGGGAAGTTGAACAGAGGATAAAATAAGAGGAAAGAAGGGCAGCAGCAAAGAAGAAACAAAACACAGAAAAAAACAGAAAATTTGGCTAGGAAGTAAGAAACGGAACCTAAGGAAAAAGAGATGGAAGCTAAGAAAAAAGAGGCAAATGCTAAGGCAAAAGATGAAATACAAATAAATGAGGCAGAAACTATGGGAAAATCAGAAAAGAACACACAAGAACTGGCCATATTTGAATAAAATCAGCAGGTAAAGCAGCAATTGGATAAGTTAGGGGCCATTACAGAAAACTTAAGTGGCACTACACCCAAATCAGCTACTAAGAGTGCATTATCATCAATCCGAGGTGGATGAAGACGAGGAGGGAAAGCTATTTATCAAGAAAATCCTACTACCTCCGAAACCTTGGTCATTTAGGATCCCCAAAATAGAATTTGAGCTGCCATGGCCAGGTTATCCAAGGAATAAATTAGGATGGTAACTTCACCAACAAAATTCATCATTATAAATCCATGAGCTACTACCACTATAATACATTTGGAGAAAGTAACTTCCATACACATGTTGAGACTTCAGAGGCTTTCATGAAAGCAAGCACTTTGGATATACTCCAACAAACACACAGAGAAAAGAAAACGCATAAATGGTGATTAAAACTCACCCACAAATCTAAGTGAATCCCAGCAAATCTTCAGAGGCAAAGCTTAAACAAGTGGTAAAGGGCTACTTCTGGGAGCCAATATAACTGACATCAGGAGGAGAGCAATCAAAATTGTAGTTGCAGAGGAGTTTGAGAAGCTAACCAAGGCAGCACTCCTAACTGAACTGACAAGGTTGAAGATAGATTTGCAAGAAGAGATAGCCAAGATGATGCAAGCTAAGGATGATTCCAATGCATTTCTTTCATACTATTTTATTTCGAAAGCACTTACAATGCCATTTTATGGGGCCATCTAGGACAAGGAAGCACAAATTTCAAAGATATCTTGAACTATGACCCAATGAAAGACTAACCATCCAACTGTAGGGATGCTATGCAAGACATGCTTGAGACCACCAGAACAGATTATAGCAACATAGATTACATAGTTAATAGGTTGTATGATATGAGGCAACAAGTGTCTCCCCAACTGGACCACCTAACAGAAACCATAAAATAAATGGAAGAGTATCTCGCTACCATTAATGAAGGAGGTTGGAAAGAGCCATCGACAATTCTTGTTGCAGCCTTGGACATGGCTAAGTTAAAATTTCAAATTGAACTGATAAGGAAGATGATCACAACATATGGGACGCTTTCTAGTTATAAATTCATAGGCGCACAAAGATATCTTACCACCTTCCATTTGATTATGAGACTACAGAGAATTATATACATTTTATTAGATTATTTTTGTTTTGAAAATGCAGACAGAAACATTGATGAGCCGTTGTGGAAGACTCTAAGGCTGACTGTAAGACCAAGGGTATCAGCCTGGCCAACACTTTAGACATCAGTCATCTCCTGCGGACTCTGAAATTTTCAGAGGAAAAGTAAAGGCAATGACCTGTATTCATAATCAGGACACTCCATTATTTTTGGTTGCCTCAGGGACAAAGAAAAGTCAGGGGAAATGTCAGCAGGACACTTCATTGTCACAGACATGAAGATAAAAGTTGACACAGATCAAGGTATGTTGGCGCCAAACTTGGAGGCAGAATGAAAAGTGTCACCAAAGTGACACTCCAGCATGCGCAGCATAGTTGCTGCATCAAAGTATGAAAAGTCGCAACATGAATCAGACATCTATCTGAGTTAATCATAGATCTCCTGAGTCTTGAGTGGCAAGTGACCGACAATGAGTCAAAATTGATTTTACAGCAAGAGTCGACCACCTAAAATAAGAGATAGAAAGCCCTACCACTTGGAATGGCTGAGTTTTTTACCAAGTTTTAGCCAATTTATTTTTCTGACTTCAAGTGGGCATGGAGAATGGGTCTAAGTGTGTCCAAGCAAATTTTGAGTCTCAACCTATGGTTAGGCCTAATTTTGACTCGGGTCTACTTCCTACTTTGATAGATTAAGTTCAGTTTTAAAAATACCAGTTTAAGAAGTCTGGTATGTCAAATAAGAGGCAGTTTAAACTAGCTTATAAATAAACATAAACTTTCAATAAAAACTAAAATGCTTTTCATTTGGTCAGGTTCCTTCATTAATAACCAGATGAAAAGCATTTTGTGTGGTCCTTTCACAAAAGCTAGTTTGTTTTCTTATTTTTGGTTTGCTCCTTATGGAAAAGTTAGTTATTTTGTTCTTTTGTTTTAATCCACGAAGGGGTTTCTTCTGTTAGATGGCCTCTGTTGTTGACCGAGAGGATTGGAAACACTTCCTTCGCGCACACAGGACCTTCTTCAGTAGTCAAACTCTTCCTCAAGCACACGCACACATGGGGCGATAAGTCCACCACTCCAGTCTCAACAACTAAAGCATAGCTCCATAAACATGTATCCATAAATTATTCAATTACTGTGAAATAACCTCTCTTTTTCCATCTTTTATTTTTATTATCTGATTGTACCGAGACATCACTAAGTGCCAAGTGGAGCTCATTTTACGTTAAATAAAGTCAAATTCTGACCACGATCAAAATTCCTTTGAAATACTCATGAAGATCAGCCTTAATTCATCCCATTCTGACTATGAACAACCTCCAAAGAGTTGCATACTGATTCACTTTTAAATGTATTTCTCAATTACATTTAAACAACCTAAAAACACACCGTGCCTGAAGCAAAAATCACTACAAAGTGTATGCTAACCTAAAGCCTATTAATATTAAAATTTTAGGCCAAACTTTCCCTGTGATTCGAAGTAAATTTACACAATAGGTAAGTCGTGACCTAATTTTCTTCTTAAACGAGCTGAATTTTCCCAAAAAAAACCAAAGATAATACCAAATTCGCAAAAAAAATCAAAGAATGCAATAAGGATCTCACACCTGAAACTGAAAACTGACTGAAGCGGCCGAGGCATGGCACAAATAGACTTCAAAACGTCCGGATCGAATGCAGAGTAATCCATGTCTATTTTGGCACACTCGAACGAATTTCTTTCAATTACCTAGCAATTTCTTGCACGCTCTGCCTGAATGCACAATATATATTGTAAATAGTTACTTAAATTTACCGATTTCTTACAACATACGCGTCATCTATAAAGTAGCTCTGTAACTGAAACGCAAATAACGACATTACATGTCAAATACATGAGAAAAGTCGTCGCTAAAACCTCGAGGTTTAATGTACGTACTACAGAGTCACAGACTGAAATCTCGAAACATTTAAATATTTTCTTTTCGATAAATGTTGCTTAATCGCACAGAATGGATGAAGCTAAAATTAAACGTTCTTCGAGAATTGCAATCAAAGATGTTGCATGTCAAAAAAAGATGGGTTTCGGCTCAACCTTTGAATAATAAGAGTAAATTGCACGAAAGTTGTGTGTAGCATTTAATTGGCGGGCTGATCAGCAAGCAAATTTTGTTCACTTCGGGAAAAACAAACATATATAATAACAAAAAAGAAGGGTTTCGATGCGCACAAGCTATGAATTCGGAATGGCATGCTTCGACACGACCTACGTTTTACTCCTAGCCTACACACAAGGTTACGTGATTTTTTTATTTTTGTTTTTATTTTTTTTATTTATTTTTTTTAAAAATTGAAGAGCATATTAATAAAATAAAATTATTGTACAATATTAATCATACCAAAAAAAATAGTGGAGAAGTCAAATTCCATGAATATAGTCATGTTGAAAGTGAAAACACTTAAGTGAAGGACCAAAAGATGGTCAATAAATGATCACACACAAAAAAACATCACATCAAGAGTTCAACAGCGAAGCACAAAGGGTAACGAATAGAAAGTAATAAAGAGGACAATTAAACAATCATAGCAAATATGAACGTCGGAGGAGATGGTGGAGACAACGGGGCTTAAGGTTTATCACCCCATCCTCTCACAGCAGGGAGATCCTTGTCCACAAGTAAGGGCTCCCAATTGTCAGTGTGTTGAGTTTTTAGTTCATCATCTTGATGTCTTTCAGGGAATTTCCCAGACCCAGTTGTGAAAATTTATCTTATGAGGAGAACCCCAACCCCTATTGTCACCATCGTTATTCCGTGGAGGAGGGCCTCAACCCCTGTCATCGCCTCCATATCTGGAAGAACCACACAGACCACCATGTCGCGAAAAAGAGTTACATGATTTTGAGCATCGAATGGATTCTATTCTATTTTTAAGTGAAGGGGACTAATTATTAAATAGAGTTGTGATTGATTTTCTCTTATTATAATATATTAAAAATTATTTAATTATATATTATTGTTGTATAATATTTATAAAATGTATATATTTTATTTGAATAAATAATATTAAAAATATATATTTTTATATAGAATATTATATATATTAAAAATAAATAAACATTATAATTAAAAAAGTTATATTGTATTAAAAAATGAATATTTGAGTTACGTGATTTTTTTAAACGGATTAGAGCATCGAATGGATTCTATTATATTTGTAGGTGAAGGGGACTAATTATTAGATAGAGTTGTGATTGATTTTCTCTTATTATAATATATTAAAAATTATTTGATTATATATTATTATTTGTATAATATTTATAAAATGTATATATTTTATTTTAAAATATATATATTATTTGAATAAATAATATTAAAAATATAAATTTTTATATTAAATATTATATATATTAAAAATAAAAATAAATATAAATTATAATTAAAAAAATTATATTTTTTTTAAAAATGAATTTGATATTCATAAAAATGTATTTTTTTTTCAATTGAATATACTTTTAAAAAGGTTACATCATTTGCTTATATTTTAAAGGTGCAAATATTTTTAAAAAATCAACTTCATTAACTATTTTAAGCCCCTAAAATTCATTTTTGTATCTCTGATTATAAGTTATACAAGAAAAAATATACAGAATTTGAAGTATCATAATATTGTAATTGGTCCACTTCAATTTTATTATTCCATATCTAATTAAAAAAATTAAATATTTAGTTCTAAGATATGACTCTATCAACCTCCATTAATTGGTAGCACCTAGAAATTGAATGTAAATACAAAATCTAAGCCTCATCATTCATAAACTATTCAAAATTCAAATTATCTTATATAAATCAAATAAAATTGTAGAACAACAAATGTTTGATTTATAAAGAGTGTCAGATTTGAATTAAACTACAAGTAGACTTCAACATTCAAACTGCCTTAAAATATTTAGAGGATCATGTCTCAGGGAATAAGTCTGTAATTTTCCACTAACATACCAGTAAATGTTAATTAATTTTTTATCAAACCAAAATATTTTCTAAATTCAAGTTCATATGTTATTCATTCGTATTTATCAACATTTCAATGTACACTGACATAGTTATTGTTCATATATTTTCTATTCACTTTGTTGTGTTATTTATATATGTGACACATTTTTGTGAAGTTGAACTTGGGATGGAAGGTGCGTGACTCATTAATATCAAATTTAGTGTCATTTTTCACATGGTTTTGTGGGATTTTTTCTATTATCGTGCCAAGTTAATGTTGCCTACATGCCACCAATAAATATTCCTGATTTTTTTTGCGTGTCTTATTTATTCATTATTTTTTTTACATGCCCACATTTGAGTACATGTTTAGTGGTATGTTAATAGAGTGATGAAATGGTACACCAACAAATGTCTCTTCCTATCTTTTCATATACATCCTCCCCCCTTAAATGGCCATGGAACCTACCCAAAAGTTCTCAAGCATGTAACGTTTCAAAAATGAATTTATGTTGGTATAATGAAAGGATGAAAATTAAATAATATTATTTTTATGCCTTCTATGTTCATAGCTTTTCTGCATGCCTTAACATTTGATTCAATGTTTATTGGTATGTTCATGGTGGTCGTCAAGGTATTCATTCACATACCAAAAAATGTTATTATTTTTATACCAACCCATATCATTTTTTGAATTCTATACCCATATTAGAATATGCTTGTGTCATCAATATGCAAGGAAGTGTCATGTTGGAAGACAGTAATGTATTTACCATGTAATGACCATTCTAGTATTTTAATGGAAGCCCTAGAGGTTTTCTAAAATCATGTCATTGTGTGTTTTATATATGTGTCATATTTATATTTCCCTACACAACATGGGTTGAAATACTGAACAGTCACTGATATGTGGATGGAAGCCCTAAAAGTTTTTATTCACTACAAGGAGCATTAAAAGTCTCTCTATAATAGTGAATAGTGTTTAACCCAAAATTTAGATAAATTAGGTTATCTAGGGTTAAGGGGATTAGATTAGATTAGATTTTACACACAGATGGTGAACTAACCTACTAAGCAAACTAATTAGTAGAAAAATCATATAAACTATATTCTGAATTTATACAATTGAAATTGCTAAAAATAGTGAAGTATAATTATTGATAGAATTGCAATGAATTGAAAACAAATGTACTTGGTTTACTATGCACATGCAGGTGTGATTTGGAACAGGATGGAAGTAGATTGGAAGATGATCTTAGAATAGTCATCAAATCCTGGAAATATTATTTATGTGGCCTTAGATGCTTACATCAGATCTAGATAGTTACATCGATGCAAATGTCTAACCATGTCATAGTTGTCCCGTGCAGGATATTGATTGGATCAAGATGTGACTAACTAGAGCCTTATCAGTTTTATGTCACCTTTTTTATGATATCTTCAGATCATGCACATAGGTTATCACTCTTTATGGAATGATCAAACCCTAGCATTTCACCCTTAGAGTGACTTGTGAGAAAAATGGTTTAATGGACTCACAATGTCAAGTTGCCCTAAGGCCCTCTCTATCAATAAGCACTACTTACATAGCCAACACTTTGAAGAGGGTCTTAAACTTATATAGTTTTCCCCTACATGTTGACTTTATGTGCACAAGGATGCAATGTGTGATAAACAAAGACATGTAGTGACCTAACTTGTAACTTAATAAATATGGTTCACGGGTTACTCTTTGACTACTTTGGACCTATGAAAATATTACTACTATGATTGATATAGAAATAGGGGCGAACAGGGTAGGTTTTCTCACTTGAATGTTTGATGGAGTGCTTCTTGGTATATTACCTTATGAGTTATATGTGATTTCTAGGGGTTTGTTAGGTGAGGAATGAATGAAGGTTGATCTTGTATATATACCAATTCTCTTTGGAAATATTTCACACTAAAGCACTTAGGCCAACCTTTAAGATACATTTATTTTGTAAATTGGATGAATTTTAGACACTAGACACTTTATAGGAAAAGTGGACACTTGTGGCAATGTATGTGTCTACAAAGCTAGAAAATAGGTACAAGTTCAGAACTGGCAGTGAAAGATAATAATTAGTTTTATAGCTTTTTGCATGGTATAGAAGACATGGTTATCAAAATAACAATGTTTAGATTAAGAGATAAGCAATTTAGGCACAAAGAGATAATGAATGTGAGCCTTTCGGTAGTAGGCAATTCTATAATTGAAAGCTATAATAATGATAGGTATTTTCCAAGTGTACAAGACTAAGGTACTATATAAAACCAAATTTTAGTATCTACATTTTCCCCCTTTAATCTAGGAATGAAATTGTTAGTTTAAAAGAAATAAATGCGTACCTGAGTGTGTATAACACACCTCTTTACGTGATCCCAACTTGAGTGCTTTATCGATGACTAACCTGCAACTAGGGACATGTTATTGTACATACCCTAATTTGGTCAAGAAATTGCAAGTACTGTGTCTTTTGTTACTCTTTCATAGGAAGGTCTTAGTGATGAATGTGATTCTTATTCGCATGGTCATTTTAGGTCTTTTAATCTTTCTTATGATTTGTTTTACCCTTTAGTTGCACCCCAATGGTCATATGTCATCCCATCCCAGTCATAGGGCCCCCTAGCCTATTTTGCATAGTCTTCACCCAGTTTTGTGTTCCCAAGAAACTAGTGTGGTCCTGGACACTAGCACAATGCATTAGTGTCCAAGTTCAATGATTATGTCCAATAGTCACCTTTTTATCATGTTTTGGGTCCTAACCCTTCCTTGAGCCTTCTCTTGTGATCTATCTTTCTTTTGCATCTTGTCGACTAGCAAACAAGGGTCTTACATTCAGATCAAAGTTCCTTCTATATAAAAATCCTCACAAGGTATTTTACATCTAACACTTACAATTTTGGCACATAATTACATAAAATTAGTCAATAATATAACTCAATACACTTCATATTATTCAGTGAACTTACCTAGATATACATGTTTGATCAAACAAGGGCCTAAGTGAAAGTCATTATAACATACTGTGGGTGTTGATTATGCATATTCCCTAAGAGATAACTCTATTTAAACTAAGACCCTTATCATTGGGGTTAATATAAGTAGCAATTAGGACAACAAGGATTATGTATCATGTGATCATAACGTCCCATAACCCAATTTTTCTCTTATTTTTGCATTTGATCTTGTTATTGTTTTATGTGTGTAGGTGTTCATTAGGTTTTAGAAAATATTTGACAAAATAGTGACACATATGAATGATTAGAAACTCAAAACTTGCCTACATGTCCCTAAAACCCTCTCATAGAATCCTTGGAGGTCTCAGGAAGTTTCTCTATAAGACACTAGCATAATACCTTGACACTAGCATAGTACACTAGTGTCCTCTTAATTGTGCTAATATTTGAAGTCAATTTTAAATCCTAGATCCAGAATGAAGGACTCTTGATTGATCTCTAACCCTATTCCAACCTTCCTAACATCCGAAAACACTTGTTTCACTCTAAATAAGTCAATTTTCTCATTGTGCACACATCTAGGGTAAATTAGTTCAATATATATATTTACAAATTTTCTTTGAAATTACCCTTTGTACCTAGCGCCTTAAATAACCTATGATTTACATGTCTAAGTCTTAAATAGTTAAAATGTTTGGTGAACCTGACTTACTTTGAATATTGTTTAAAACCCTAGTTTCATCTTAGGGTTTACCTTTTCCATTTTTGTGTAATAAATTAGGGTTTATAAAATTCTAATTTTCCCTATTTTTTTGCACAACCTATCTAATCCAAATCCTCTAGCAAGGTTTCATTAATTTAATACACTTCAAATTTTATCTACAAAATGCTCAAAAACCCTATATCTGCATACTAAGTCCCTATACATCCAAATATTAGACCTTAGGGTTTCAAATAAAATTATAATTTTTCTATACATTAGGCTGAATATTTAGAACATTTGTAAACATACCTATGTTAGATTACATTCTACCTATTGTGTGCTTGTTCATTATTTACATTCTTTTTTTGGCGAGTTTAAAACAACTTCTAAAAATCCTCTTGTCCCTCACCCAATTGATGAATTTCTAACATTTTCTCATAATTATAAGAATGAATGGACAAATTTTCAAGATTGCTCATTAGAACATGATAATGATTTCATTTATAATGATGATGATTATTATTGTAATGATGGATATGATGATTACTACGAGCATGACAATGAAATCATTGATGAGGATAGATCAAATGTATCTTCTTCTCTTTCTTATCTCCCTTCTCCTACTACACAAAATCAAACTAACAATATAATTCCAAAAGAGCCTCTTGTTGGTAGTTCTTTGTTCCAATGTGATCCTACATTTTCAACCATTTTTGCTACCTTGTTATTCAAATTAAAACACTAAAAGTGCAATAAAAGGAATCTAATTTTGCATGCTTCAAGCAACATAAAAAAGAGCAATGCATCTTTTTTACCCTTCTCAATTCAATTTGAAAAATCAAGTACAAATGATATTGCACCTTTTACCAATGCATAAACTAAAGTGGATGAGATTATTTTATCACCTTATTTTACATTTCAAGCTCAACATAATTATTCTATGCAAAATGTAGATAATTCAAATATCTCTAACTCTTCTCCTACATGTCATAATGTGTCAAATGAAAACATGATCACTAATTCTTCTACCCTTGACTCCAAGATTGTAAATAATGACCATACATGCATCCCACTCATAGTTTGTGAAGACATGCATTGCATTGCACCTGCACATGAGGATATATTGAATAGTAGTAAAAAGTTAAAATCTTCTTATACTTTATCTCTTAGTGATCATGTGAATGACAATTCTTCTACTCTTACCTCTACAAGTGAATTAAACTATGATTTTGATGAACCTTGGAATAATGATGATTACTATGATTTTGTTGAAGAAAATATTGAGTCTAATCCTTCTAGATCCCTCCATACTTCATCCATCTCTCATGTTTAAATTGTTTGCTTATCAAATGCTAGTTCAAATGATAATATGCCTTCAAATAAACACAAGCACACTTATACTTATGTTAATAGTTTACATAATTTACATTCTCATGATAATGATGTATCTTCTAGCCCATTAGCATGTGATATTTCTTTGCAAAATAACAAAATAAAAGATACCAATGAATCTCCCTCAACTCCCTCTACTGCAATAGAACCTATTTCTCATCCTAACCTCCATTTGGGTGATAGCCCATTTCCCTTTCACTAGGTCCAAGCTATCACCCCTCCAAAGGTTACAGTGAACAAAATCAAAGGTCCCTGATGCAATATACCAATGGATAAAATTAATAACAAGATTAAAGAATTAAATAACCCCTTGATGATGTTAATATACCTTCACAAGAGGTAATATCCTTGATGCATGCCATGGGTACTTTACAACACCAAGTACAATAGTTCACTTTGGAAAATAAAACATACTACTCTTGGGTTGTTCCAATACCATCCATGGAAATCCTATCCCATGCAAAATATTCAATACAAAGTTACATAAATAGTTTTAGATACCAATACTTACACCTTAAAGCTTATGGAAAAGTTATGGCACATGTCACTAATAGTTTGATTCTCCTATAGTTATTTTCGTAGACTCTAGAGGATGAGGCATTAAATTGGTTTCATCATTCACTCCCTGGTGGTTCATTACATACATAAGATGAGTTAGAATAAGTCTTTCTCACGCACTACATACAAAATAAGTGACTTCACTTCACATATGAGAGGTTGCCTTCAATACACCTGGGTAAGTCAGAAACAATGAGGGATTACATTCTATGATTCAAATCATGCATGAAATAATTGATCTATCAGTCAACAAATTTAGAGGTACAATACATCATTTCTAAAGGTCTTATATTCCCTCTTAAAGAGTCTTCCCTCTTAAGGATAAATTACTATATGAGACATCCAAATCATTTTAGCATCTATGTAACACAACTATGGCATTTAATAAGAAGTTGGGACTAGTTGAGATAGATTCAGAGGCATATTTGGATTTGGATCTCACACAACCACAATCATGCAATATCATAAAAGCACCTAATCCACCCATGAGT